>JAKGSA010000092.1:151880-219861 GCA_033558755.1 Philaethria dido | reverse complement strand
GTTATCAATATACCCCATGCTGCGTAGCTTCCTTGTACGAATATCAGTTACGTTTTATTAAAATGCAAACATATGTATAATTTAAGTAAGTTTTGAAGTAAGTGGCTTTATGTTCGAGTTCGTGTGTGTTACTTTAGTCGTGGGTTCGATTCAATAACGACGTCTTAGTATTTGGTTCTCTGCGAACCCTGTTAAGTGAGGGTGAATACAAATCTAAATTTGAAGATCTGTAAAGATGCAAAATATATTTGTCATTTTCTGTGTCAAAATCCATACGGCTTATAATGTTCAATCCCCTTCTATTTCAAACACTATTATAAATCGGACAGGCGAGTGGTCATATTCGAATAGATTGTTTTATGGAACAATCGTATCAACGTATATCAGTAGTCAGTCTAGGCTATTGTTAGGCTACCTAATGCACCCCAATGATTGTTGCACTCGCGTCATATATACGCCAGTCAAATGTGGTGGAAATGAAGTTTATACGGAAATGTTGCTTTATAATTAAATCATTTCATTTAGCTTTTGCATACTCTATTGTTTACCTAATATGGTGTTGATTTATGACTTGTCAAGCAATTCATATTATTTATTTTGTAACCCGTTTAATATCACTGTCTGAACCTATTGTAGCATGTCTGTGGACGTCGCAATATCCAAAGAGTATTTATATGTTATTTTTGTGCTTTACTTATTAATAAAAAATATATCAGTCAATTTAAATTTAATTGTTTATTCAAAAACAAACACTAAGAAAACAGTTTGTAGTTCACTTCATCTAAAGAACATTGTTATAGCCATTGCAGTGCTTCTAAT
This sequence comes from Philaethria dido, assembly GCA_033558755.1. NCBI lineage: Eukaryota > Metazoa > Arthropoda > Insecta > Lepidoptera > Nymphalidae > Philaethria > Philaethria dido. The sequence continues at coordinate 219,042 of JAKGSA010000092.1, read as the reverse complement.
AGCAATCTGCACTGTCGACTGAACATCGAATCGGTGTATTGTTCGACGGTATTAGACGGAAACCTCCTATTACAGGGCACGTCCCCGACGCAAACATTTCCAATAATAAAGACACGTTTTGTGATTTAGAATATTCTTTGATAAAACAAAGGTAAAAGTGCAAAACAAATTAAAATTACTGTAATCTATAATTTCTAAAATCATATTTGGCAATATTAAATGATATTAAACAATTATAGGTATATAAATAATTTATTGTTTACGAAGTTCACGAAACCTATGTAAGGTGTCGTGGGAATGCAATGTAATTGAACAGAAATACCATCAATACTGTCACGAACAAACATCTGAGGAAATTTTTTTCAATATCCTGTAAATCTTGACCGCAGAGCTACGTGTGAGCACGTGAAAATTCGTGGGATGAATATTAATAAAATTTTATGCCAGCTATGAATAGGATTCATTTAATGAAAACTTACTTTACGATATAAGTACATTATGGTACAAACTTATTTCTTGCATTTTGAGTTGATATTAATTATTTTTTTTTATTAACGAGACAATTTTGCATCTCATATAACTACGATGTGACGATTTTTTCAAGTGTCATAAACGCTTTACTGTCCCTCTACATATATTTTTTGGTGGTAGGAGGTTCGTCCTCCGTCTGGCTCGCGACCACTATCATGTCAAAGACGAACCGCCAAATATCTTGTGGTGTGTTCCGGTTCGATGGCGTGTATGGCATGTAAGCCAGGTTTTCCCCTTTCCCACCCATTCTTTCCCAAAAATGTGGTGGTTCCGATAGCGGACTACTACATTATCCTCCCCTTCCGTCTCTATCCTCTAGGTTGGCAACGCATCTACAACATCTCTGGTGGTGTAGATGTTCATGGGCGAAGGTAACCACTTACCATCAGGTGGTCCTTCTGCTCGTTTGCCATCCGTTATCCATAAAAATATATATATATATATGTAGATGCCAAATCGATAAGCTGATTTATATTAACCCACAAAATATAAGATAAAAGTATAACTTACGTAGATTTTGTCTGTACATATATAAGTATAATAAAACATATAATTATATAAAAAAAAAAAGATTTTGTCTGTACATATATAAGTATAATAAAACATATAATTATATACTTATTATTATACGCTATTTTTTTAATAGCTTACGTCTTGGCGTATCTGGGTAGTACGATGGTATTGACTACGTGATCTCTTTACTGACGCCCTATAATGCTGAGCACGTTACCTGGGGGACCTGTCTCGTCTCGTCTTTATATGTATAATGACATAGTTTAGGTATACGTGTAAATCAAGCCACTAAGCTGTAATTAGCAAATCTTTATATAAGATTTTACTAATATTAGAAAAAAATATATATTACAAAGTACATCTATTACGATCGATAACATAGACTTGCTTATTATATCCATTCAATTAAGTTTTTACCAAATAAATCACGACCAACGTTGCCTCGTAAACAAAAGTTTTCTTTTTTTGGATATCTAATGGGTTTCGATTATTCATTTTGAGGAAAATTTTCAATTTGAGAGGCCACAAACGTACAAATCGGATCAGGGGAGGATGTTCTGGTGAAATGAAGCGCAGTATGGGCTTCGGCCGCGCATCACTAATGCAGATGATTAGATTTGGCCGACTGGTCGACTCATCTCGCCCTAATGTACGCGCGAATATAAACCACAGCATATGAAATAAAGTTTGATTTTTTTACATTTTCAAATAAGAGCAAGGCAAATAATGATAGATTATCCCTTTTAAGAAATATTTAATAATAAAATTGCTTCCTGCTATCCATAATCTTCAAGTTGATATAAAAAAAAAGTACCTATTGCCTATTGATGAAGTTGACGTATTAGTAGTGTGTCGTACAAATGTTAAAACATTTTGTCGCTCTTCTCCTTTTCCTAGTTTTGTTACGTACGTATATTCATTATATATATTTTGTAATATTTAAAGTATTTAGATTTTCGATACAATCTTGCATTTTATCAATCAATGATCTGTTTCTTTATATGGTGCCTATGTACTTTTAAAAGTCAAGGCATGTAAATGGTTGGTCAAGAAAGATTCGATTGAAAGGGCATTACACATTTCACCGCTAAGTAGAAGACGCTGTAGCCATGAGTCCTGCCTGCTACATAAATGGACTACCTTATTGGAAAGGCAATGTCTGAGCCTTTTAAGTTGGAGTTTTAGATATTCAGATTTGGTATTAGGACTCACTAAGAGTTTAAAAGTTGTAGAGCCAACAGGATAGTGAATGTGTGTTAATAAAACGCATAAATAAAGTACTATTCAGGTTATGTTGTTTTAATTGACGGCTCGATAGACGAAAACTGTTGAATTTAGTTTCACACATTTCTCATAATTAGCAAGATAGGTGGAGTTATATGTCACTACTACCTAACTGGTATGTCACCCCGCGTTCAAAATTCTGCTTGGTAAAAATTATAAATGAAATAAATTTTAATCAGAATATTCTTAATCGTCACAGTATTATAGTTAATATATTTATAAAAAAATCGTAGTAACAAAAGTCCAGGACAATAAAATCAGCTTGTATAAGATACCAAAGACAGTAATGGAAGCACATATAAATTACACATCACATATTGTAGATAGACATTTTAATAATAAAGAAAATATCTGTAAAGGCGACGTTTAATTTAGCGAACCATCAACATTCACAGCGCGATAGAGTAACGTAAGCCCACGGAGGTTTCACAATGTAAGCAGCCTTGTAATTACAACTTCTGTAATTACGAACTTGTAGCTAAAGAGAACATATCCATACAGGAACGATGCTAATCAAACCTCCATTCAGATCGTACGAGAAAAGCAATAAATAGAAGCGCTAATAAAATCTCTGCAGTGGAAATAATAATAAAATATTTCAAGGCCCCAAGATTTTGTCTAATTAATTTTGTATACGTTGCGGGGCTGCTTCGCCTTGGGAGTAACATACAGTAAGTCCGCGAGGCTGAAGGTGGTAACGCGATCCGGCATCTCTAAATTAGAATTTATGATTGTATGTGAAATTGTTAGAAGAGGTTTAAATATAAGTAACGTACTTATATTGATACTCCTTGTTCGTCTTTTATGAGAAATGATAATTAGTTCATTCCAGACCCTTCCGTTTTCAAATTATGTTTATAGGGTGGTAATTCTTTATTCTTTTCGTAGCTCCAGACTATTTGCTGTAACTGGATTACTTTACTGTACTGGATTATTTGTTGTATTATTTAAGATTTTTTCTTTATGTATAATTTCAAGTGTGCAATAAAGTTTTTCTATCTATCTATCTATCTACTTTACTTTTTTGAAAAAAAAACCACAGGAGAGAGGAAACCGTGCCTGTGCTGTCTTTATTAATAATAGCATTACGATATTTGTGGTCATGTCGATTTTGCCATGATCGAATTGTCGATTTCGCTCCAATCCAGTGCACGCGCCATGTGTCTACCGTATCGCATTTGTAATCTGATACGGATTTGTTACCTATATGACAATCATTCGATTATCTTCTATCTATTTGAATTATGCTCTCGAAAAAATCCAAAGAATATAATGAAATAAAGAAAAGAAAATATTGAATTTAATAAAATTGTACATTGTGCAAGTCACAAAACATTCACTCATTTTACTAGCAAAATTAAATTGAATGTAGTGTTCAAAGTTGGTTACATTTTCCAAATTGCCCACTGGAGCGCATGAACTAGCGAGGCAACGTTGCGTGCGCCGCTGGGAGTTGGGCTTCAAAACTACAATGACTTACCAACTCGTTCGTACAGTGACTCATCGGCCTCTGGAGATAATGCGACCAACCATGTGTTGAAATCCGCGGAGAAATCTTAACGTTTTTTTAAACCCCCTTTTTTATAATCGTCATAAAATTCATCAATATTAATAAAAATATAATTTAAGGAAAGCTTCTTCGCGTAAACTCTCTCAAAGTGTATAGTAATCAATTTATTCAGTAACAATACATTGAATTAAATAATTGAAATTCTTAAGGCAAAGTGCGGCGTTGAGTTCCGACACTCAACCCGAAATATCTGAAGTTCGAGTGTAAAGCGGAGAACACGTTATCTTTACAGTAGATTATGTCTATCCTGATACATATATGACAGGTGAAGTTATATAATTCTTAGTGAAAATTTATCACGACGATACATAACATTAACTTATATATAATGAAAATAGCTTAAAAATATAATTATGATAAATGTTAAATAAATATATAAATTTTAAGAATGGATGGCCTTACAAAATCTAGACACAACAACATTGAGACATTGCGTAATGAGCGGCGGAACTTAACGCAGCGCTTTGTGGAGCATAGCATCGCATAGCGGAGAAATGATAATAATTTAAATATAATAATTACCCCGAGTGGAAATCGAACCCACAACCGGTCGCGTTTACAGTCAGACGCTGTCCCTCTGCGCCTCTATTGTCTTTAAGTTAGGTAGTTACTTGTTTGGGAACACACGTGTAATAATTTTATGAAATGTTAAAACAAAACGTATTAAAAATGTTGGAAACGGAAATGTTAAACAGAAAGGACTGTCTTAAGACTAGGTTCTCGGATTCTCTCAGCCTATCCTGCTATGTGTGGGCTAGAACGTGAAGCTAAAAAGAATTATTCGAATAATATATATTTGCAATTAATTAAATGAGATATTAAATAACATTTTTTAAACGCCTAGCAGGGTAGTCATAAAAAATCTTATATCAAGACACTTTGTTCTCCTGTTCCTGTTTTTTATATTCTATTACGTTTCACAAACAACACAAAGCAGAATTTTAAAGGCAAGCTAAATGCATTCAAATTAATTATCTTTCCTAAGTAGAACCAAGAGCATACCCATAATGTGATAATTTCAAAGGAATCATAGCTAGTAAACCTTTTTGTCGTGCAAGCGTAGGAAATTCAATAATTGAACTTGTGCCCGGCAGACCGCATCCGGTATCTTGGGAAATTGCCTATTGATGTGGAGCCATTTATAATTGTGATTTGATTACAATTGAAGTGAAAATTGTACTGCTTATTAGTATTATAATAATATTTACTTTCAATAATATAAATATATAATAAAAGAAATCACACATTTCGATAATTGTGCATTTATAATGGAACCATATAAAGGATGTCCCAAAATTAACGCAAGATTTGACTTTGCCGCCATTTGCTATTATATTCATTATTCATTCGCTATTAAAAGACTAAAATGGCATTTTCTATTTAATTCAAATCTTGCGTTAATTTTGGGACACCCTATATAAGCATTCAGTCGTGCAAACAAATAGATACAGCAAATCTGCAGTTACTGCGATATAGATTGTGGTAATAAACTGTTGACGTTAGATTACGGTCATTAAGAGCTTTGTTTACAGACCACACACAGGCAGACGTTGAAGCCATTGAAGCCATACTGATTTGATTGCAGGATATCGTATTTATGCTGTTAATATCATATTTAGACGACTAATTTTGAATCCTTAACAGATTCTTAATCTTGAATTTAATTTATTGTAAGCAACTATCTGGTAACTATCGCAACATCTGCTTCGTTTATATATTTTAAATGTTAAAGACGGACGTTTTTTTCTACAGTTTATTGGTTCAAATATTTTATCCTAAATAAATTAGCTAAAAATGTTTTTTATTGACTTTTTATTATTTCAATTGTTAAAATTTAATTTAAGTATATATATTTTTTATTCTAATAACCTTCTGTTATATAAAAATGCATATGGCACGACTCATAATCATTAGAGTGCTGTACGATAGATTTCTTTTTGCCTCGTTTCAGTAACTATTCTTATTACTGCATCTATATAGAAAAGTTAATTTAATGGAAATGAATTCTGCTATCTTTATAAAAATATTTACTGTAATGCGAAAGAATATTCAAAATATTATTATGCCGTCAATTAAGAAGTTTTGCTGACAACCCGAAAACTTGAAAAAAAACATGATTAATTATTTTTATGAAAGAAAAATACTTCATCTATCATATTCTACATATATCATGTATCTATACTATCTATACTATCTATATCTATATATCCATTTTTTTATATGCACATAAATTTTTTTTTTCCAATGAAATGAGCATTATGAGTTGTCCACTTTAGGATTTTCTAATATTCTTCATTCTTATTTCATTGTTGAATTTTTTTCACCAAAACAATGTAATTTTTATAAGTAGGTACTTGTTACTTTAAATAATTAATTTATTAGTTCACAAATGTTTTGAATTATTTGTATAGCGTCAAACGGTTTTTCAATGAATATATACAAATGTTTATCGAATGACATACACATTTCTGTGGAACTACCCGTTAGGCTTAGTGCACTGTACATATGTACATATACGTATCTACTTTATAGGTTAACATCGATATTAATTAATTAATTAAATTACATAATAAATAGATAGATACTTAAATATCTTTATAGTCGGATGTCGCCTATTTGTTATTCTTACATATAAGCTGTCACTGTAAAATTTCATCTAAATCCGTTCAGTAGTTTTTACGTGCATACGTACATTCTTCTATCTCTCACCAGAAACTTTCGTATTAATAATATTTGCAATACTTAAATAGTTATCACGTGTATGTTGTAGACGAAGTTCATGTAGCGGACGCAGGCAGGTTTCAAGTTTTATAGAAAATATATTCCTTCAATCATATCAGACCGTAGATAAATTATAATCGCTGTACTGTTATTTATTCCCATAATATTTTCACCTGTATTTTAATATACTTACTTAACTTAGTTCGAAGATTAGGTATATCTACGTACCATTACTTCTATACCTAAAGAAAATTTATATTTAACACGTCATTTGTGTTAAATTTCATTATTAAGTTGATGTAGAAGTAAAGTCTCGATTATTAATTTCGTTAAAATGCATTTTCAAAATATTAAAGTAAGTGAGTTGACAACAAGAACACTTGCTATGTGCCCTGCCCGATTTTACCGATAAAATATGAAATACTTACTCACAACATGGTGCTCTTTGTTTAATTACTTATGCGAAATTTTCCAATACAATATTCTGCAACCTAACGCGACCTCGGATGAAATAATATCTACATAGTCCTTAATGGTTCAAATACAAATACAAATACAAATATTCTTTATTGCACACAAATAAACAAATAACATAGAAGTAGTAATAGCGTACAATAAGGCGGCCTTATCGCTTAAAGCGATCTCTTCCAGGCAACCTTTGGATATTGGATTTGTATAAAGTAGTGGTAGGCGGTGCACTAATCGGGATATTTACATTAAAAAATTAAATCAGTTTCAGCTGTTTCTGCCGTGTGCTTTTAATTGATATTATATAGGTGGTCATGAACTATTTTCAAAATCATTAACCAGCATTTGTCAGTTTTAAGAACTAGTCGCTCTATATTACAGTTATCATTTGAATAAATAGACTGTCGGCACCTGTTAGTGTTTACAAATGGTCCGGACATACGTTTCCCGCCTTTGGTTTTCCGGCAGGGGCGTCGTTGCGCACCCCTATGATGAATTCACCTTTTATTTTGTCCCACTTGACTCGATTGAGAGTGATTTTTGAGCGTGAATGGGCTCCAGTGTAATTTGCCACTGACAGAATGAAATGTACATTGAAAGCTATAAAGGACTGGACCAAACTCAATCAGTGTTGTTTTTGTGTGTGTCAAGTAAAATTGAATTTTTTTTGCAAATATTTTATAGGTATGTTATATCTTTAAGGGATGTCGTTTATACTTTTATAATTAATAAGTTATTATATTTTTTTTCAAATTTAATTCATAATATTCTACGCGAAACCTAAATGAATTATTAGAGTTCAAACTGCAAATTATATATTTCATGCTAGTATTACGGACAAAGTTTACGGCAACGATACCATAACAAAACTTTACAGAATCTTAGCGAAGCATTTGAGCACTGCCCCTCACGAATAGTTGTTAGACAATAAATTATTTAATAACCCTCGGCCCTGGTCCCAACCTGTTCACTTAATCAGGGAACATATTCAGTGGAATCACCTCTTTAGAAACAATTAATTCCGTCTTGATTAAAGCCGTTGCACTTAGATGATGTCTTTGTGGTGCTTAATGGAAGTGAGCTTAAGTAAATGATATATTTTAATATCTACATTTATAATCCTATTTTTTTTTAAATTTCAAATAAAAGAGTCTTAATGTTAATATTTTTATATTTACTTAGAATTAATAATGTTTATTCCGTACATCATCATTAAGTACCTCAGCTGTTCTATTAATGAATTATTTACCTATAGTAACAAATATAACCCGAAGGCAAATATCTCATAAACTTGCATTACAAAGAATTAAATACATATATGTCTATACTTAATATACTATAATAGTGAATTTAATAATTATTTAGCGTTTTTATGATTTAAATATAAATATAGGTATCTTATGTCATTTACGTGAGGTCATCTAAACTTTTAATTTTCTCTGGAACAAAATGCGGCAAGGGGTGGCCCATTTGATGTCCAGGGTCGATGAAGTTCGAACGCTTTATTACCGTGTCCGGCTTTAAGTGGGTGTAAAGTTTCAACACCCTTTGATTTACTTGCCGTGCGGGGAATAGGTATTCGGTGGATTCGGCTTAAACTTACATTTGGCTCTACGCTACTTGCTACGCTATTTATATCTAGTATGTGAACTCATTATTTAACTAAAGCCTTAATATAATTGAAATCGATTCCTCTAAGATAATTCTAGAGAAATAATAGCAGTTAAGGGAATAACATAATACTAACCGTTATAAACCCCCACAATTATTACTCGTAATGCCTTAAAAGGAACATGTACCTTAATCCCCCAATAGGAAGCCAAACTAACGTGATACCGTCCTGCATAGAAATATCTTAAATTGGGAACACAGTCCGGCGGGCCGACCATAAAACATCTTAATGAGTGCCGCCAGCAGCTGTGAATCCCCTATATTGGCGTTCTCATATCCATGCAAACTACCCACCGACTATGTCTTAGCGGGCTTATTTTCCTCATCTATGTTTACAAGTCGACAACTAATTTGTTGCAATATGTGCATAGGACAACATTATGGTCGCTATCTTGCTGGTGCGTGTCTTGCATACGTTTACCATCTTCCTTGCCACATTTTACCTCAACCTGACCCTAAAATGTACCCCTGCTATCCTGAAATTCACTCCGAGCGGCCATTTGAACACGGATTTGTTATAAGATTAAAGGAAGATTTCACTTGTGAAACAATATGGCAGACGATTTACATATTTCGTTTCCTTATTAGTTTCGGGATATTTGTTTTGGGGCCGCCGAATTTACATCCACTGACCGATTAAATGGCCCTTAGGCATCTTTAATGGGGGTGCCGCGTGGTCGTTGTTGGCCTTAACAAATGTGTGCTTATGCGTAATTGAATATTTTATGGGCTCTAGCAAATTTAGTGCGCAAACTATATTGATTTCTCGTTTCACAATTTACTTATCTTTTTAATTTACGCGGAAAAAAAAAATAAAAATATGTACAGTATTCATTGCGTAAAGCTAACATTGATATTTGTACTCCGCCTTTCTCGTATGTGTTTATCATATGCATTTATCTGTTGACTGTTTTTATTTCAGTTGACGTTTACCCTCTGTTTCAACATACTCATAGAGTTCCCAACGAGTTTCTTTCATTCGCTGTACGAGTGCTCGCGTTGCATTACCTCTATTCAGGTCGAGATAGCTTCACTTAGTTTCCTCTTTTTCAGTAAGGACGGGTTAATTTCTGCATCTTTATTATTCGAGTGGCCAGTATATGGGTAGACTGTAGTGAGCGTAGTGAGTCTGGTAACGTAGATTGTGTGGCGAAAAGCAAACTTGAATTGTTGGTCGCGTGGAGGTAATGAACGCACGGGTGGGACATGGTGTGCTGCTAGAGGCGTCTGGTTCGAGCGAGAGGCACGTCGGGGGAAGTGGGAGGTGTGGGAGGCTTTAGCAGTGGAAAGGGAGGATGCAACGCGTCCTGTATGCACAGCACCGCTTCCGCATTCGTTAATGCAAAAGCGAGTACAGACTTCAGGTGTACATTTTCAGCGCTTGTGTGCTTTATACTTGATGTTAAGGCGCGCGTCTTTGTGAAATGTTAAGCCTTAATTATTATTACATTCTATCTCGTATACGCCTCATAGCCTTATTGTAGGAATATATTAATATTTTGATATATATATGTTTTACGTTCAGATATAATAACTTTTAATATAAGATGAATTAACAATTACAATGTCTAAAAAGACAATTTAAATTTAATAATAAAATATATTGCTTCTTGTAAATTAATGATTAGTTTTTAATTATGTAACAAAAGAACAATTATTCTAGTTAACGGTGTATAGTATATAATCACATCTACCTAATGTGATATTTTCTAAATATTTCAAAAAAAAATTTTACTTTGCAAATAACGCCCGCTAGCTCATTAACTTACATGCCAAAAGATGTGAAAGAGAAGAATCTACCAGCTTAACAATTCATTATTTCATTTCGAGTTCATTAAAATCGTATTAAGATTAATTTTTCTCGTCCCTATTTAAATTCGCAGTTTGCCAAGGGGATCGTTGGCCGCCTGCAATCATCCACTGTCAATATTTGTTGAATCTTACCTGCATCTATATTTTTTTACATTATATAAAAAGCCTAAATTAATTCTCATTTTACTTCGGTTATCTTGAAATATTTATTATCTAACGCTTGTAAAAAATACGATATTAGCATATACTTTTGTTATGTTATGTATCTGTTTACTTTAGTATCAAATATTTCCCCTAAATTATATGTCCAATATGTCATAAATAATGATTAAATGTTTTTTGTTGGCTATAACGATTAACGACTGGACGTCCAATTTCAGTTATATCGCGACGACACTATAATAAAAACGCGACATAAATATTTGATAATAATGAACCATATACGTTATTGATAACTTGCTAGTACGAAATCAGCTAAATAGAATTTATAGTTATTGACAGTATGAAATACAAGGAATAAAAATTAATTTGAAATATTATTCAAATATTTTCTTTATATCTTAACTAATAAAATTATTTGTTACAAATATAATACATACATGCAATATAAGGTTACGTTACCATATGCAGAACCAGAACGATTCCTCACATGAATTGGATGTAAATCGATATTTTTCTCAAATCGATGCACCGAAGCCTCACGATATCATCATTTGCACGCGACATGGTCCCTACCGACTTATATCTACGTTAATAATTCAGGCATATTAATAAAGGTGTCGCGTTACGACCACACTCGTGTCGCAGGAAGCATGGCCCGGTGCGCCATTTGAACGAAAATAATATCCCGAATTCATAATTTTTAATTCTACCTAATACATAAAAACTGTTTATATATATATATATATATATATATATATATATATATATTTATTTCATTTACCATGATACATTATACTTTAATAAGTACAACCAGAATGTAAATAGAGCATACCAGAATGTAAATAAGTACACACGAATTTGGAATTTAACATATATGGCCATAATCTAATTATAAGCAATATGGCATTATAATATTCAATGGCAATTCGACTGAAGATTATTGTACTGTTAAGTTACTTTACTTTCTTGACATATAAGAATAACTCTTTTTAAAGTGTAAAATGCCCAAAATTGGCCACATCGCCGGCAACGGGCCCGAGGGCTGCAATATCAGGAATCCAACATTTCACGCTCCGTAAGTTTAACCGTATCGATACGGATATAATAACCAGTGGAATGGTAACTATAAAGTGAGATTGTATTTTTTACTAACGTCGTAAGATGTCGGAATGTCCGACCGGCCCTTTGATCGGTTTGATAAAAGTGCCTGCAATTTTCTTTATTTTTTCACAAAAAAAAATTCTTTACCTTTATTGTAAGTATGAAATAAAGTATGGAATGTAATGTTTACAGATGCGTTAGAAGCGTATCAACCCAATACTTAAGTTTTCGTACTCACTTCAATTCAATCAAGATCAAAAAGAAATTATGTTTTTAACAAAAAGTTCTAAATTGTCAATTTGAGAATTTACCTATTTTTACTTTTGTTCGAAAACTGACGCTACAAATAAAAATATTGTTATAACTATTATTTTATTTTTCATAAACTTATATTAAGTATAACTTAATATATAGTGTTTTGGGTGTGAAGGTCACTTTAGCTCGTAACTCAAACTCCCCACTCATCCGACAAGAACAATAATCCGTACATTGCTCAGGAAAATGTTTATCTCAGTAGCCACTCGCCTCATAAATTGTACCCAAATAAAACAGAGGAAAAAGATAAAAAGCTAAAATGTCTGTCAGCGGAACGAGGTGACAAGATGAACTATTGATTACAGAACTGTTAAATATTATTATTTTATTATTTAGTTGTTAAAGATCGTTAAATAATTAAAAATAATATACTATATACTGTTATATAAAGTCATGTTTTAGGTATGATTAATAAAAAAAAGCGTAAAAGAAAAACACTTCGTCATTGAAGTCGATTATGTCCCTTGAACCGAGCATACGCTCCGATAACTGACGCATCTTATCTGTCAAATATTATTTCATACGCATCTATCGGAAAGCCATTCTGACTGTGTCTGATTTTATTCTAGGCAATTTATTTTCAATAAAGAACTATAAAAAAGACTTATCTAAATGGTTCGGGCGCGACTGAGGGGAGTGGCTGTCATAAATGTCGATTTTTATTTACGTCATACCATAAGTGGGAAAACTATTATCTCTGTCGTATATATATAAATCAAAATATTAATTAAATTCTCCTATATTATATCTTTAAAAAAAATTATTAAAACTATAGTAATTTATTGAGAGATTAATAATGTTAGCTGTTATTAATTAAATAGCGTTCTCTTTCGCCAAACGATCATTCTTTGCAGCTATCATAAAAACTAAAATATCCTTAAAGTGCCACATTTTATCTAAAATAATATACTGTATAATAATGCTAGCTGTCTATAAACATATTCGTATCCATGAAAGTTGTAATAGTATTGAGGTGCCATAGATGCCATAGAACTTATCATTGGCTGTCATAATACGACGGCTTATTAATGTTAGAGTGGATTTTTTTTTGCTATTTATGAATATAAAAAAAAATATTATTGTTTTCGTTAAAAAAAGTTATTATTTAAAAATTCAATTCTCCACTTTTTACTTATTTAAATTTAACCAATTATGTCACTGGTCATTTTTTAAAATTATATTTATTTTCACCTGGATAAAATTAAACGACTCGCTGGTTGCGTCCACTGAAAAAGACCTATTATTTTAGTTTTTATATGTATAATTCATAAAAAACACGAAAGTGTGTTTATGGTTTTAACAATGACAATATTAAAGTCAAAAACCAAGAATATGAAGTAATTTGTAATAGTATATATTTTAATTTTTTTAAGAGTTTTCCTTTTCTCTTACCTATTTTACTTTTTAATGTTTACATTTCCTCAATGCGAGGAAATAAATTAAGTGTGCACACAAACTGACTCATTTACATGTTATTTGGATAAAAAACCCGAGGGGCCTGTATCAACCATTTATGAGTTAGAAGTATTAAAGAAAAGAGAACCGGATATGAATAAAAAGATAGATATAATAATAATAAGAAAAAGAAGCGTACAAGGAAACTGCTCGCGGCGAATAAACCCCGTAGAAAGCGGTATTGTTCTGCGACTTTTAAAAACGGAACAAAATGAACGAGGGGGAAGGAAATCGGATGAAAATATGAAAAGAATACATGTTATATACGTAAAAGTGAAACGAAACGTCGGAGATCGGGTCTCAACCGCGGCGGTCCGCAAATATAATTTGCATAGTCAAGTAGCCGAACTTTTGTCTGCAGCGGATGTTCGCAACCATATTCATTCGTTGCTTTTTAACCACACTCTCATTCTGTATCGAGCTGGACTTTTTATTGCATTTTTTCCCCTTTGAACGAATTCCTTCAATATTTCGGTAGTCGGTTTTTATTCATACGCTCGGCTGTGGAATTGTTTTGCTTGATATGTTCAGTATTGTTGATGTAACAGCAAACATAACTTATATATGTGTTGGAATGTTTATTAACAAATAAGTATATCAATAATCTTATGTAAACATCGGTTAAATTGCACGAACTATTTGATTCTAAGAAAATTTCCTTGATGTTAACACTCCATTACTGATTTTAATAAACGAAACGGTTCATAATATTACAGATATTTTTGACGCAACAATGAAAGAATACTACTCAATTGAAACCTTTCATCAAGCCGAATCTATTGAATAATTATTACAATTCATCTTTACTTATGAACTTATCGAGTTGGAGAAGCTGGATTATTTTCAAAGAGCGCCGCCGATTTATGAACAAATATTGACTTATAAAAACAATAGAACGACGTCGCTCCCGCTTTATTGAGTTCGATAAGACGGTTGATTGCTATCTGATATTTAAATATTCCTTTCGCTAACTCTAGCAATAGTCTTACTAAAGAGTTTGTTAAATTTACATATGTTATTGATAATGGTAAAAAAATAACATGATAGGGTAATCGCTAATTTACGCGTAATTTGGAAATGAGGCGAGATGAAAAGATCCAAAAATGAGAGTCAACGAAGTGAGAAAGCGTTTTTCAGAGGTGTTGGTCTGTACCGACGTTCGGACTCGACGGCCCGTTGAATTTTCCACTCATTGGACCTATGGGCACAATCGCACCTTTGTATTAGCTTCACCTTTCATCCTAAATATACCGATTTATACCGTTTAGAACTCGTTTGGCATCCTTATTTACAAATTTAAAATATAATAGAGTATATTATTAGCTTCGTAACAAAAGACAACATTGAACAACTTCATGAGTATACTTATACAAGCAACTCAAACAATTAACTTGGATTAAGGATTACATTAAATACGTTTTTATTACTGTAAACCATTTATCTATATAAAATGTATACTTTTTATATGTTTGGTTAATTTTACAATAACCTTAAAAGCAATTTTCAATTCATATTAAGAATTAAAGGCGAACAAAAACGAGTTGTTATTATGAACCGTGTCGGAGGTTGTATGACAAATGATGCGTAGGAGTCACTCGCTAGTGAACCTCGAACTCATTAGCAACAACATTAATTACTAGCGAATCTTTAATGAGAAAATGACCTCGCTTTTTATTTTTACATGTTCGTTTTACTAGCTCAATTTATTTTGCATCAATGCTATTATGACACATCAAAGAAATAATACTTAAATATAAAAAAATATTATTTACTCATTACATGTTCAAAATCACTAGATAATATAAGATAAAAATCTTCTGTTTTATTTGTTTTCTATTTTTTTTTATTGATAACGGACGGCAAACGAGCAGAAGGCCACCTGATGGTAAGTGGTTACCTTCACCCATAGACATCTACAACACCAGAGATGTTGTAGATGCGTTGCCAACCTAGAGGATACTGATGGTAGGGGGGACAATGTAGTAGTCCACTATCAGAACCACCTATTTTTCTATTTTAAATGTGTAAAATAAATTGTCGCCCAACGATGACTCTAAACAAAAGTGCAAGTTAAACTCATGATAGTGTGTATATATTTTGTTTATTCATTCATAATATTTCTCATACATTAAATATTTTGACAAATATTTACTTACTGAAATTCTTCTCCATATAAACTGCTATACCAAAATTCATACTCCTTCACCCGCATAAATTTCGTAAAAATGGAGTTTGAAAGTTTTCGGGTAATATATAGATTAATAATTATTTTTTGAATGATAAAACGCATTTTATAAATATATTATTTTAATTTACTTATAAGTACTAAATACTTAACTAGCTGTGTTTGACTTCGTTTACTTCACTATTTGTTCCTTACCCAAATAACAAAAGACAAAACCCTATTCTGTGATTTTTTACAATCACTATTCAAGATCAGTTAATAGCTTTAAAACGCCATATTCAACTTTCTATAAGAAGAACGTTATATTTGATAGAAATGCTTTGCAATAACATAGAAATGATTTGATATAAATGCTTTGAAATGCAATAGAAATTTTTTTTTTCTTTAAATTGTACAATTAAATTTGTAAAATATTAGAAATAATAATGGTGCGTGTGTTTATTATGCATAATACCTACTTCGATTTTTTACTCGTAGCCTAGGAAGTTATTGAAGATGAAATTTAAATATCAAACAAAGATATTAAAATGTATGCGAAAGAGTTATTTTATGTTTAAAAATATAGTCTACGCATCTCTTGACTTGCTCCATACGAGGCCACCGCTAAGTTAAATCGAAAGCAAGGCTCTATCATTTGTCATTCGTTCGTCGTATAGAAAAATATAGTAACATCAATTTCTTTGTGACTAGAAAGAAAAGGCTTTTGAAGAAGATAGGCACGATATCTAATATACCGTATATTGATAATCAAAAATTATCGACAACTTAATATTACTGTGTTACAACAGTTATTCCCAAGGCAAAACGATTCTATCGTCGATTCTTATAACGTACCCGTATATACATACGTGTATATATCAACAAGAGATATTGGACCATACGCTACAAAGAGACAAATATCAAATTTTCTATCATTTTATTTATCTAGCAGCTTCGCGCTTAATTCGCCCGAATTCGAGAGTAGACATTGCTTTGTCTTACCAAAGCGGAAAAATAATTTAAATATATAATCAATTAAAATTTCCATACTCAAACCCATAATCCCATAATCAAATGTTCTTACAGTCAGACGCTGTTCCACTGCGCCACGATAATGTTTTATTGATAATCTAAACTATTTTTTTTATTAATGAATGAATATATATAGGATACGGAAATCTTAATAGGACGGAGTGACTTAATACTAGGTTCTCAATCCCAACTGCCTACTTCTATATTTGTGATACAGCGTGAAGCTAAAAAAAAAGAATGCATATACATAATATTGTTATTATATTAAACTAGAGGGCTCCGACCCCTGCTATCTAGGATCGCCAACATACAAAAAACTCGAAACAATAATTGTAATCTTTCGTCGTCAACTCTATAGTAAAATATCTATTTTACAAAAACAGAGTACCGGCTTCTACTAAAATGCATTGAAAAGTTAAATGAGATTATCATAAATATAGTTAAATCACCCAGACACAAATCTACCGACAGGTTCTTAAAATTGTAAGAGCGCTAGTACCCATAACACAAGTTAAATCTTATAATGGGTACTAGAGATCATACTATGTATCTGGTTACTATATTACATTACTTTTGGTCCAATAAAGATATTATTTATTTATTTATTTAAATTACAAGTATATTTTTACGAATAACACAAAAACCATTCGTCAACCATCGTTACATCTTAACTAAATTTAAAACCGTATGAGAAGCATCTAGCTATTATGTAAAAAAGATTCATCAAAATTTCGCCCAATAAAAAGTCATGCGATAACACATTAAAAATACAGTCGAATCAAGCACTACCTCCTTTTTTGAAGTCGATTAAAATCCTCTCGAAGAAAATTTATAAAAATAGAAAAATAATAGAAAATATCATACGATGCAATTACGATTTGTAAATATTTTCACCAAAATTGTACATTTACTTAGTTTAATAATAATGATAAAAACACAGTTATTTTAAGCATTTATTTTGTTTTAGTAATGTATCAAAAGAGGCTAAAAAAGGAGAGAAAACAAAGACAGCAAATCCAGGAACAATTGGAGATAGAATTGAAAAGACGACAGAAGATTGAAGAAGCCTTAAAACAATCTGGAGCGCCTGCTGAAATACTCAGAATAGTTACTGGTAAGAAAACAATGAATTGATAACAAATATCAGTTAATATATAGACTACACGAAATTGTTTGTGTAATTCCGTTTTTGTATCTTACGTATAAGTAAAACAATTTATACAATTTCTTCTAATACTGTTTGTGAAATAGCCCATTCGTGTACAACAAGTAGAAAATTAGACAACTACCAATATTAACGAATGCCTCTGACATGTTAACTTACCGTCTGTCAAACTATCTGTATATCAGTTAAAACTTGAGATGCCGCGAGTACAACTGAAACGTTTTAAGATTTCAACTTGAATCATGCTAATATGTACTATAGAATGTAGTTAATAAGAAACAATTTGTAACAACAGAGTAACATGTCATGTCTTACAATTGTTCGCAAGTGTGTATGGAGTGCGTGACGTAAGGAGGGTGGTAAACGTTAGTGAAGGCTTGTACTAATCTCCGTGTCAAGAAATCGTTTCGCAGGCCATTTGAAATGAGGGTTCAGTACTAAAGTAACACGCATTCGAGTTCGATATGTTGTATAATCACTGTTCGCCATTAACTATCTATTCGAGAAATGTAAATATATATGTCTGTAAGCAAGGTAAGGTTGATTTCCTAAAGAGTAAATTTGGTTTAAAGATTCATATTTGTTTATAAATACAATTAAATTTTAAATGTATTTGTTAAAATAGGCGTAACTTGATAACTTGTTTCTTTTGCAGAAAACTTAACACCAGTACCGCAAGAGAACCGCGAACGTGAAAATGGCACAGAGAGCAAACCGCCTAGCACAGAGCCGCCAACTTCCTCGCCGCCATTCCAACGGGACCCGCCACGAACGCCCGACAAGCCACAGTGGAACTACCCGCCACCGCCTGTTGACATTATGAGTGGAGGCGCAGCTTTTTGGCAAAATTATTCAGGTATATATATAAAAGTCAAGAGTAAATATTTATACATACATCTAGCGTCATGCTGTATCCTGCATATAGCAGGGTAGGCAGAAGGAACCTAGTGTTAAGGCACTCCGTTCCCCACTTTCCACCGAATTGAGGCATTGCGTGCTGAGTGGCGAAACTCAACGCCGCGCTTTGCCTTGCTACGAAACCCAGGAAATGAAAAATTCCATTTCCTGGAGTGGGAATCGAACTCACAACCTGTCACGTTTACAGTCGCACGCTTGTGCCTCTGCGCCACGACATGCGTTAAATTATATAATTACATATTTATATACATACTACTAGTATATATATATGCGATACATTTTGTGTAATAATTTCAATAAAGCGACATTATACACTTGTCATTACTCTCTTTAATAAAAATTTAGGAAAATTCCACCCGTGTTGTTTATCCATAGGAGTCGTGGTAAGATAAGAATGAAATGTTTCTCGCTCCGAACTCAATTGCGTCACTGAGATAAAATATATAAGTTTTTAATAAAATCAATTCGAATAATCCATCCCCAAAAAGGAATCTCAAAATGATTTAAATCATGTACATTCATATGGGAGCAGCAGAGGGTCTTTTGTAAAGAATAAAAAAATCAACATGTGAAATTTATACTCATCATATTACATACCATTGCGGATCGAGAATGCTAAATATTTAAAAGCACAAAATGAACGATAGGAGCATTCCTATTTTTGTTGAAATGCTACTATTTCAAAGGGAAAGTGCCCATCAAGCTTGTATTAATATTAAATAACATAGTCTTATAATCTGAAATGTAATATTTCTGTCTATTGTATGATTTATTCTTTACACTTACAAAAATAACAACAAGAAAAAAAAACTTAATATACTTAAAATATTAAATTCTCAAATACTCGGGATGAAATATTTGTTTAAATTACAAGTGGTTACTTGTGACTAACTTAGTATTTCTTTTTTTTTTTTATTTTTTTTATTGATAACGGACGGCAAACGAGCAGAAGGACCACCTGATGGTAAGTGGATACCTTCGCCCATAGACATCTACAACACCAGAGATGTTGTAGATGCGTTGCCAACCTAGAGGATACTGATGGAAGGGGGGACAATGTAGTAGTCCACTATCAGAACTACCACATTTTGGGGAAAGGATGGGTGGGAAAGGGGAAAATCTGGCTTACATGCCATCGAACCGGAACACATCATTAGATATTTGGCGGTTCGTCTTTGACATGATAGTGGTCGCGAGCCAGTCGGAGGATGAACCTCCTACCACCTAACAAAAAAGGTACAAAGTACCTTACAAAACCAGGTTTCCTCTTTTACGTAAACACGGAAATAACAGATACCATTTTAACACTTCTCTCGTCCCAATCTGCAATACGAGAGAAATTATGAAGTATTATGAAAAAAAGGTGTATATTGTTTTTGTAATATACTTGAAGCATATTTTATTTACCAAAACTTTAGTTAAATTTGTTAGTAGACAAAAACCGCTAGCAATATACACTAGAAAACCGTGTTTGGCTTGCGCGTTTTTTTGAATCATGCCGTAGTTTTTTCATTCATATCCTCTTTGTGGAAAGCCCAGAAATTTCATTAAAAATGTACAGGCCTCTGTGGACTTTCAAATACTATTGTGTGCAGACACACCCTTACGGTGACTTTGATGGATATGAAAACTGCTTTGCACTTTTACATTGTGGTTCCCCATATTTACATCTTGCCGCCAAATATTTTGCCAAAATAAAATAATCTCATTTAAAATATATAGATAAGTCAAGCAACAAATCTAGTAGTTGGTGAGTACTCTAAATGGCAACATTGATAGGAAGTACATTTCCGGTCTACAGCCAAGTAAGTATATATCAAGGCTTTGCTTTTAAGTGGAAATTGCAACTAATTTAACTGTTACCCTCCAAGTATCACACGCACGCGAACACGCGAGTACCAACCTCTAAATCGAATTAAGATATGGGTCTAACTGTGTTACTTGTATGTGCATAATATGGCTAGTGTAACTCGATTACATATAATATATGTAACCGAATGCAAGTAATAAAAATAATTATATATGTGAATATGCTAATAGTATGTATATTGTTATATTGGTATACACATTATTAGTATGTTCGTAAGAAATAAACAAACCTCTATTAATAAAAATACAACAGAAAGTATAAATAAAAATTAAAACTTGGCTCTTTTATCAATTTCTTAAATGTTGCCGGTAAAAGAAAAAACATATCTTATTATTCTTAAATTGGAAAACTTTTTGTACATTTTCCTTTAGCAAAACGGGATAAATCAAAAGTTTCAAGTAATAAAAAACGAACAAAATCATAAAAGACAAACAAAAAACAATGGTGTTTCCATTAAATGTTATATTTTTTATTAATTAAAAAGTCTACATCTGTATACAGATTCATAAAATCGGTATAAAATATTTCTTTCATGCAAATAAATGACAGTAAGCGTTATACTTTTCATGAACGTGGTTGAAATGAATGAACCAACTGATGTTAAGTAATATAAAGTTGAAAAATTAATAAAGAGGAAACTTCTCCGGCTACTTTTTAGGTGCGCTTATGAAATGAATGGAAATAAAATTGTACAGCACAGGTGCGCCCGAAACCTTTGACGATATTAACTTTTTGTTCGCTCTCTGCAAAATACTGCTGTGTATAAAAAATATATTACCATATTTACATGTACTACTCTTTTATTACCACCAAATATATGTTAAATAAGTAGGTATATCAAATAAGAATTTGCTGTCCTCAAAAAACCAACTTCGAATTCACGTCTGACTTTACACAAGATTTATGTTGCATTTAAAATAGTTTTAATAGTATCACGTTGAGATTGATTCCTTGGAAAAAATAAAGAGAGTGCTTTTAAAAGGAACTCAATTCAATCAGTGAAATTCGTCACGCTTCAAATTGTCAGTACAGTAAAACCCAAACCAAAGCTGTCATACATCAATTGATTACTGCTTCTTATCTATGTACTACAATAGAAATACGACGTTATGGCTACATCATATAACTCGTGTAAATCATTCGCTTGTTCACAACCTTATCAAATTTTCCAAAAAGCTGATATTTTTTACAAAAGCTTAATTATTTTAATTTAACGATCTCAACGGACAGAGGCCTTGATTGTTCTTTTCTAAATTATGCTGGATAAAATAACACCTTTGATATTATTTTTACAAAGTATTAAGTTTCAATTCAAAGTTATAAAAATTTTAAACAAAAAGATATACCTCAGATCAATGACATTGTTAAATGTTATTGTGGAAAATAAAAGGTAAATCGATCTGAGTGTCTAACAGTTTTTATAAGAACAAAGTAAAGGAAACAATTTATGTTTAAAATGAGTGAATATCGAAAGCCTAATTTCTTGCTCGATATTCTATTTAATTACAAAATCAATTCGTTACTCTATAAATTAATCTGTGATTCGATAGATTGAACTGTTTTTCAGTTTTGCTTTGAAGCCAATGTAACCTATGGAATGCTATTGTAAAAAATCAAATCAATCGGTTCAGTTTTTAAAATAAGAAAAGTTTGAAACAAAAAGTGCAGTCATAATTTACAATAATAACGAATACAAAAACTAGATAATACTTACAATAATTTAAAAACAGTTCAATTCAAGGAGACGCTTCAAGAAACGATCTCTTATATGAAAGGCTAACTTTTTATTTAACTCAAGCGCTCAAGCGTGACAGTTATTTCAAAGAACAAATAGATTATGGCTCTCAAAGGAACCGGCAATTCTGTTTTAGGAGCGGCAAATGTAAAAATATTACGTATTCAAACAGACCTAATAGGACATTTAGGGGTGGCAGCGAAGTGAAACGGCAAAGGCCGAAGCTTTTAAGTGTATAATATTTAATTGTGACGCCCTAGGCGTATAATCTCGCCCGGGATAATAGGTTTCTGTTTCGGGACAACCCTCGATGAGCGACACTTGTGAGTGTGATGCCCTGAAGCTGTATCCGCTACGACAAATCGGATTATAATTGTATTTTTAAATGACAAATGAAACCCAAATAGTATATTTGTATGTTCACAATTGTTGCATGTCCGATTTATAGAAAAGTCAAACGGAAGCTATCTATAGCTTCTAAGCTAAACTATGTTACAAATGTACAAAACATAAACGATTACAATATTTCGGCAAACTGACTGGCCCTTATTTTTTTATTTAAAAATATGTAATAATTTTTAAAGTATAATTCGTAAACGAATATCTCGTTCAGAAATTGAATTCCCGTTGAGAAAATGTTCCTTCAGAGTAAGCAAAAAACCTGATTCCGTTTATATCTTTTATATCTCGTAAATTGCAGGAGGCGGCAAGCGTTGCATGAAATTGAATAAGCATATTTCGTAAAACGTAGACGTTTTGGGAGACAATTGCCTTACCTCACCTACTCTTCACGAACTTTGTCAATTTACTCAAAATCTTATTAGAAATATTCTTTTTTCGTGTATCATTTTCCTTTTTAGTCGTTTGTATTATTTGTGATAAACATTTTATTGTACTTAAACGTTTGTGTATGATATAAGAAAAAAAATGTGCGGAAATTATTTGTATTGGTAATATAGGTATATAAATTCAGAGATAGAAATATCCAGACTTTTATTTAGGCAAACAACAATGAGTTATATCTATAACGTAATTGAAATAATGGAACAATTAAAGTAATGTAGCAGACAAAGCTAAAATGCAATTAATTACACGTCCACATTACAGAGACTGGTACGTTTTTACTAGAACGATATTGAATATTAAATTAGAAAGTGCCATACGGATGCGGAGTTCGTTTGATGTCTGCCTCCACAATACTAATGACATTTTCCGGGGTGACACACTCGTATTTCGAAACATATAAACACATATATTGCATAAACACGTCTATAACATGTGAAATTCATTGTACTAAATTTCAATATTACGATAATATTTATAATTTTAGTATTAGAGAATATTAATATGGATCGTATAATAATGACATATATTTTTTTATATATCATGACTTATATTTTATATATATATTTTTTTTATTTTGTACAGAATCTTTGGCACAAGAGTTGGAAATGGAGCGCAAGTCCCGCCAACAAGCTATGGAGCGTGATGTCAAAAGCCCCCTGTCAGATCGCGCCGGGTACTACAAGAACTCGGTGTTGTTCAGTTCCGCTACTTAGCTGGCAAGTCCCGGGGAGTTCCCCGACCAATATGAGGGCAGCGACGAAGGAAGGAAACCCATCATAAGCGTCAAGCCAGAATTCAGAGAAAAATAATAATAGAAGCGCTATTGACACTACAAGGACTCTGTCGTTATTTTGAACTGATTGGTTTGTGTACATTAAAAGTATTGAACTAATTTAGTGTTCATTTTGTGTATCGGATCTCGATAAAGTATTTCTACTTTGAGGTTAACTGTAAATACTGTTATTTGCGAAGTAACGTAGATTTCGTGGCGTAAGACGAAATCGCAAAAACTCTTCTTCCATAGTGAAATTTGTAAATATCTCGTAATATTTTAAGATTTAAGCTTCAATGATTTGATCGACGATACACATAATTAATTCGTCATTATTAGTCCTTTACGAAATGTACCTTTAAACTTATTGTTAAATGCCATATTTATACATTAAGTCTCATGAGTTACGATTTATATATTTAAATAAGCAACAGCCTTAGCTTACATATTATTTGTACTAACATTCATATCGTTAAAAATTGTATAATTCCGTAATTGATCAAAAAACTATTGGAATTGATCTAAGACTGCTATAAAAAAATTCTGACCGTTTGTATACGGTTCACTTTTTACATACTAGTCGAATAATATACATTTTGGTTTATAATTAATTAATTAATTTAATTTATACATGAAAGCTGCGCAACAACTCATTGAAGTTTAGTGTATTAATTTAAAACAGCACATATAAGATTTTCAATACGAATGTGATCTTCAATATCATGTAACTTATTCAATTTTAGTGCAATGATTAGATGTAACTGATACTAGTTTATATAAAATAGTGTACGATAGCTATGTTAAGTTAGCGGTTTAAATGGTTCATTTTACAAACACAAATATTATTGACTGAATAAGTAAAAAATTCTGGCGTACAATGTAATGTAAGCGTTTTCTTTAAAGTTTCATACTTTTTATTTCTATAAATAATATTGTATAAAATCATTCGTGGGGTCATTTTGTATATTGATTTTAAAGCAAAATAATTTTTAAACAAGCAATTTAATTTTATCACATCTTGGATTCTGGATAATATTGGATTTATTATATTTACACATGTGGCTTAAGACAGTGACAGCAAGTCACTATGACTTACTGTCTATAGAAAACTGATTTTAATTACTTAGGTATTCATTGACTCCAAGAGCAATAGCCATAATGCTGTTGTTAATGAACGGTTACGGCTAAAAAATACATCTCATATCCATGATCTGGTGTATGTGGGTAGTATTCTTTTAAGTGCGATAGTTTTAAAACTAAACTTAAAGTATAAATAATAGCGTTATTTATATCGATGCTTAGTTTACGAAATGACTTTAAATGTCTAAAATATCTAGTTTAATAAGATTTAGACATTGTATCGAGCCATCGATTGGCGCTTGACTATAAACATGTCACGTGAATGTTCACGACATATTATTACTTATATAAGTGAAACATAAATACTATGGGAGTTTAACATAGTCAAGCGCCGATACAAAATATAGCTTGAGACGATTAATTTCTTACATATTATCTGTAACGGATGATGCGATGTAATAATTAATACTTAGTTGTTACTATAAATGTTTAGATGAATGCGCATGCGTGAGTGTATACAGGGCGTGAATGAGACTTTCGTATCAGTTCTTTCATTTTTATAATAAAATGTATGAGAGTTTCACTGTTCAAAGTTTAATTGTAAAATTCAGGTATAACTAGTAACTGTTAGCGTAGGTTTTCCTTTGTCAATTAGATATCGAGGCTTATCAGTACATGTTTATAATTTGGTTACTGCAGTAAGGCGACTTATTATTTATTATTTCTATTATAATTATTATTAATTTACTTAAAATTGTGTGTGTGCCTTGTATCGTAGAGGAAAATATCAAGATTAAAAGGAAAATTATCATTTTGTGTTTGTATTTTTTTTCACCCATCAAACTTTTTTCTTTATGCAAAGTATCAGCAACATACCCATACCAGAAAAATAGAAAATTACAAATCTAAAATTTTATACTCTACGTATAAAATTTATTAAGTATTTGAAACCTAATTATCTTTACTTACTTACTTACTTAACTTCACCTGTATCCCTAGGGGAGTAATCGGAGAGAATTATCTTTAAAATTACTGTTTTGCTTTATAAAATATATTTAAACAATTGATCAATTTGATTTGATTGTTCAATTTTGCTGTGTGCAATAAAGAATTTTATTTATCTATCTATATCTATTTATTCATTGCGTGCTTACATAATGAGTTATTCAAACTTATTAATATGAACATATAAACTTAGAAAATAATTGTATTTTTAAGTCAAAACAAAGAATAAATCTTTATTTCATATATTAGCTTAAAAGACTTTAATTATTTTTTTCAAAACTATAAAAATATAATATTATTGTCGGATCAGGCAAAAATGGCTCGGGCTCGGGCAAAAAAATCAGGTGTTTAACCACTTGACTGCCACTCCTAGACACATTAAATAAATGCGTGGAAAGTATAGAACATAATATCTTAGTAACCTATTACCTTTTTTTTAACTTCACGCTATATCCCACTTATGGCCAGGCAGGCAGAGGGAATCAGAGAACTTAGTATTAAGACACTCCGTTCTCTTTTAACATTTCCGTTCCCTACTTTCCACTGAATTGAGACATTGCGTGCAGTGTCGGAACATAACGCCGAGCTTTGCCTTTGCCAGAGCGAGAAATACTCAATATTATTTAATTGAGAAAATGAAACTACTCAATATTATTTAATATTTTTATTTCTTGGAGTGAGAATCGAACACAACATTACACAGCAGACAAAAATATCAATAAAATATCACTGATAATACTTACTTATGCATAGATTGATCTGGTATACAATAAAAGTGGACCATTTGAAAAGTGGTCCTTGTGGACCATTAGAAACTTAAGAAAAGTATTTTAAATATTCTTTTATTTTCGAGATGAATATCACATACCTACGGGTGAAATTACCAAACTTATCCAATTCATCACCAAAATCAATAATTACACGTCAAAACTCAATTTATTATGAATCAATTAAACAAAAGGTAGAAACGCACAAAAAAAACTAAAGTTTTAGAAATTGTAGAAAGAACTATATCGCTCTGTCCCGCGGGTGTCCTTACTTGCCATTTAGATTTTAACAAAAAAAAAATATATAATTTTTTTAACACTTTCTAATTATTTACAAAAATAACAACGAAAAGTTTTATGAATAACTTTTTCGAAAAATACACTGTGTTATTTACTAAGAACAATTTAATATATTCGTTTGTACCCGACCTGTTCAAGTTCTACCCAATAGCCCATTGATTATGTTGACAGTTTATCAACCAAATAAATATATGAAATATACATATATTTGAGGTTAAAAAGTGTATTTATTACTGGTCTCTATAGTATAATGAAATAACAAATATGATAGCACTTTCCAGTTTTCCTTTTTATTTCATGAATAACTACTATGGTAAGTATGTTTTAATAATTGTCTTAAGCATTCATACCATTTAAACTACTGAATGAAATGTCTTATGGAATTTTCTTATCTATGATTATCTTATTAGATTATCTATTGTTATAAGTATATTATTACTATTGTAATAATATCCAGTATTGATAAACTAAGCAAATGATATTTTTATTTGGCTCTTAAATTATTGAATGAGAAAATGTTTGCGTGCATTCATACTGCATGAAAATATATTTAGAAGTAATTTTCGAATTTCGACTTTTTTGTCTTACACATCTCAAGCATTTTCTCATGGGCAGAAACAACTAATTTATACTTCAATCCGTTTAGTCATTGGATAGCGGAAACAACGAAAAGTATGTAGTGACCTGTCTAAATATAAATATTTATTTTTCTTGCTATTCTAATTTTCAGAGTATAATAATTGTACTTTTGGTCTATTTAAATAATTACCTCTTAGCAATACTTGCATTAATTAAAAGGCATCGCTTCTGAATGAGAATTTAACACGAAGATGATTTGTATAATTATATTATTTTATAACAATATAAAAACGGGGCAATTCGCAATCATGGGGCAGTTAAGAAGTGTTGATAATTAACGTGATGATCGTCTGTTTCATTCCACATCAGAGGAATTGTTTAAAATATGAGTATAACCATTTTTCCATGGTATACCGCAATCTATCCGCACAATAACATAAAAATTGGCGAGGAGTGTAAAATTAAATATTGCTATTTCACTAAATAGACAAACAAATATCTCTGGACAAGAGAAAGTGTTTAAAATTTTAAAAGAAATTTCAACCATATTTTTTTTCAAAATATAAATGTATAGATAGGTATATGTTTGGTTATTCTTAATAAAATATCTTTGCCCCAGTAATGTTGAACTCGGAGCCAAACTACAATGTCGTAAACCTGAAACAAGAAGTCCGATTTTATTACCAATTCCCCGCCATTTTAAATCTAGTTAAATCGGAAAACTTCATATTTATTGCTAATAGATTTTGGCCGATGAGCACCGAGTTATTTGGGATGCAATTTTATTTTGTCCATATGAACGATTTTTATATTTGCCTGGGGCGAGTGGACGGAACGACGCCCTCTCGTTTTTTTTCGGACACATCATTGGATTTGCTATTTGACAAATATTATATTATTTTTATCGTTATGCTTAAGTAAATGAATATTATGTACAATTTTTTAAATACATTATATGCTTATAATATATAAGCAGCTTAACGCTTTTTTTTCGCGTAGTAACTTAGGCGGAGAAAATATATCCTGTTGTGAGGAAAAAAGGGTAAATTGCTTATAATTCTTAAGTCTCACTTTCCGTTTTCCACTTTCCGCCTAGTGTCAAGACATTATGTGTTGACTATACGAGGCCAACGCCGCGATAATCTTAGCAGGAAAACATTTCTAAGATTTCTAAAACCCAATTTATTTTTAATTTAAATCTCTTAGCTGCACGCTGTATCCGGCATATAGCACTGTAGGCAGATGAAACCTGAGAACCTAGTGTTATGACACTCCGTTCCCCACTTTCCGCCGAATTGAAGCGTTGTGTGCTGGGTGGCGGAACTCAACGCCGCGCTTTCTTTGCCTTGTCACCAGGAAATGAAAACACTAAACTTTTACATTTTCTGGAGTGGAAATCCAACCCACAACCAATCGCGTTTAAAGCCGCACGTTTGTGCCTCTGCGCCCCGACAGGTATTTACATATCAATACTTTTATAATTTATTGAGGCTGATAACAAATATCGGAGCTCCAAAATTACATATGTAGGTATATTAACGTATATTTAATAATAGGATATTTGGAAATTCTATTATGTATAGTCGCATACGAGTTAATATTGTGGGCATAAATATTGTCACACAAGACAGCTACTTGCCGCCTTTAGTCTCTATTGAAGAATGACTTTAGTATACAGGCTGCTATTATAACAGAACTTCACATATTAGTAAAATAGTAAGTATATAAGATTTTCATGCCTTACATTATTAATGTTTATATTATTATAAATTATCAGCGAATATTATTGAATTTATTATCTATTTTTCTTTTTTATCTATTATTCTTTGAATAAAAATTGTCACTTTAACGATAAGAGCTTTTTTTTTTTTTATTGTAGTGGAAGGTGGCAAACGAGCCGGACTACCTGATGGTAAGTAGTTACCCTCGCCCATGGACATCCACAACACCAGAGGAATTGTAAATGCGTTGCCGGTCTTTAGGGTGTAGGTGTCTGTACACACGACGCTTAAAAGATACCAAATCGTAGCTCTCAGGGAAGACCTCACTAGGAAGATCATTCCATAATTTGCACGTGCGTGGAAGAAAAGATCTTGAGCACGCACGCTAGATGCAAACCATGGGTCTAGATGGTGCGGATGATAACGTATCCTGTGTCGGGAGGTGCGATGGAAAAGACGATGGTGGCACCAAATCGAATAGTTCCTTGGAGCATTCCCCATTGTATATCCGGTAGAATACTGATAGAGAAGCAACATCTCTCCGTATGTTTAAGGATTCTAAACCGTCTGTAAGTTCGGAAGAGTATTGTGTGTGTAATTATAATCTTTTGACCTGTCGTCGAATTTTCTAACCGCACAGTACATCAAACGTTTAAATATCATCCATACCATACGGCAGTGTTTCCAGGTCGAGCGTACCTTTAAAAAGCGCGTCTATCTCCTCATTAAAAGCCGGCATTGCATCTTTGGTGTTAAACAATATCGTGGGCAGTGATGATCACTTACCAACAGGCAACCCGAACGTTCGTTTGCCTTGTCTTTCCCATATAAAAATTAATTGCAAAATTTATTTAGAGACAGCCTGTATAAGCACGCATACACATACGAGCCAGCACCTGTCGACGGGGCGCGTAATTTTCGTTCTCTACAACGGATTAGTTTTTCCTTAAGATAATTAAATAACTTTGAGCTATGTTCCTGCGTGATGTATGGCCTTGTTTATTGTCTTGTTACCCTGTTTATTGTGCGCTGGGGTGGTGAAGGCTCTATCTTATTGTTGTTAGCTTCATACATAAATAAGTATTTTGTTCACGTCTTTATGAAAGAAATATAATATATATCTCATAAAATTTTATTTTACTAAAAAATGTATCAAATTGTTGACATGTATTTCTTCTGTATTCAAATCTGTTTAAAAGTAAGGTTTATGAAAATCATATTTTTGCCTATCTTAACAGAAGCACTTTAAGAATCGTGCTGCAGGAGATAAACTAACTCACATAGTAGTGTGGCAGTAGTGGAATTCATATCCAATTATCTACTACTACTGCTTCGCTTGAAAATCAATGAATTTCGTTAAATTACTTACTTTTATTTTCACATGAATTAAAGAAAACTCATATTAGTATAATATTAAAATAAACATCCACACTCCATAGTCAACAATGAGAATCTAATATTATCATGATTTCTTTTAAGAACTTAAACATAGAGTTTTAATAGAGAATTAGTTAAGATGTTCAGTATGTTTAGTTTTTCATGTAGATTTCGCTTGTAAATTTGGTTATATAATTAGTTTTAATTTGACGGTTGCCTCTTATAAAATAATTTAAGTGAAAAAAAATCTTTCCAGTATAAATACGACACTTTTGAGAGTAATCTTTATTCATTTCAATTTAACGAAGCAGAAAAGGCGATTGCCTAGCAATAAATTGTAGAAACACTTCACTACAAAAACAACTTAACCCTCTGAGAAAAGGGGTGTTATTTAAATTTGCATATCATCTGAATTGAAATTATCACACTCATAAAATCCAATAAGGACAGTTCGATGTTTAGATTTAAATATTTCAAACGTATTGGTATACAGTATTGTAGCAAAAAAGTAAATGATAAGGGTCCAATTCGGATATTTTATTATAGTATATAAGTATTTTAAATATTTTTTTAAATAGAGTGGATATTGTTGACTTTCTTGAAATTTCAATGTTTAATAATAGACTACTTATATATAAATAAATAAATAAAGCTTTACGCTTTATACGGGGTACCAAACTTTACGGGCGCAGGATTTTTCTTTCACCTCGTCCACCATTACTAATCTCTTCATAAATGCCCTCCGGTGACCCTCTAGATTTTTACATGACCTTGTTCCTGTATTATCAATACAGTATTCCCTGATTCTGAGGTAAACCTCAGAGTAAGTAGCCTCAGAATGAGTGAGTAAGGCAGGGGTTTATCCCTTTTGGTCTGGTCTGGTCTAGAGAGAGTGAGAGGTGGTTTGGGCACGTCGAGAGAATATGTCATAAAAAAATTTTAGAAGAGCACGTTCTTTTTTATTCTTACTATAACATTTTCGCTTACGCCCGTCTTCCTGTGTATCTCTCGCATTGCGGATTCGATCAACCAAGACAGCCAGACAAGCCAAGCTGACTCTGCATATTAGTATTTTGTTCGAAGAGATCGAATCTCTATACCATTAATCTTTCTATCATTCTCTTTTGACTTACCCACATTTTGCTACCTTATGACAGCGTCGGCACCAGCATAACATTATGTACAGTTTCATGCGCTGCAATGCTGACATTCCGCCGTTCTATCAAAACAGACAGAGAGCACCGTTAATTCTGTTACCGACAGCAACACTCCTTTCTACATCCATATCACATCTTCCACCTTGCTAAACATATTTCCTAGATATACCATCTCATTCACTTGTTCTAATAACTTTCTGTCTACCCTAATCTTGCATTCCGTCCCTTCTTCTTCTTTTTCAAATACCAGAATGTTAATTTTACTCACTTTCGGATTTTAATCAATATTTTTACGTCCGCGTCGTTCAAAATAGTAACATATACTTACAGTACTTACATATACTTAAAAAAAATGAAATAACCATACGAAATCACAAAAAAAACAATAATTATATTTTTAACACACTTCAATGCATGTCAAAGTTTTTTTTAATTCGGTAATACAATTTAATTTTAAATACTTCCACTTCAGATCCACTACACCTTACCTACAATTGAGTTGTGTAAAGCAGTTATTAAAGCCTTAACTAGAAATGACGGCGGCGGACCGTCTCTTCGCAGATTCGCATTAACTAAGACATTTGATAGTCTTAAGACCCCGCTTTTACTACAATTGGATTTAATTCAGGACGCTCGGGATTTCTATATTTACATTTAACGTTCATCTTCAAAAGCTTTTGCATAAAGTTCACTGCCTAATATGATTTAATAAACTTTAGCTTTCAAACTGTGAAGATAGTACTTTATGCAAAAAAAATTTAGAATTTCGTAAAATATTAATATACTTTCTATTAACTCCCAAACTCACTTTTGGTTATAATGAAACAGTTTTGCAAGGGTAAATAGATTAGTTATGCCATATTTTTTTCTATTGATTATTGAAAAATTTGCTTCCTAAACATCTTTATCGAATTGAATTACCATATTTTTTTTAATTTAAGAAAAAAATGTAACCTATTTGCTAGGTTACTAATAAATATTTTATTCCTATTTAATTCTGTCACAACGATAGGACAACAAAAGTTCTTTTATATGACATATGTTTTAAACAGAAATTGAGTGAAGATTTTGTTACATTTAAATTTTGTTTTGGTTAGGATGTCTAGCAAAAGCTACCTATTGTGCAACTTGCTCGAAGAATGGCTATTACGTGTCAGGTCCTTTGTAACAGTGGTAATCCATATCAGAAACACCAGACTTACCAACAGAGTCGATAAAATGGCGGCAGCGGCGAAGGCGGCACAGAGACACAATAATAAATTGTAATTACAATTTAAAATGAGCAGGCGTCGACGAGGGAGTGGCCTCCAGCCCCCACACGGCACGCCACCTTACACACATGTGCACTTTTACATGCATGCAAGTAATTAACATTCTCGTGTGCGTTAACTTGAAAATGCAAAGATATCCAATGAGACAGTAATAAATCGAATCGCAATGACCATTTCCTTAATAGATTTGAAGCAACCTGCACGTGATAATGGTATCTCATCGTATAGAAAGATTTAACATGCCCACATACATAGTTTTCGATCTGGGACTACATGTAACCTCATTTATACAACTTCACTATTTATAAATATATAAAAATAGTATATATAGTCATTCAAATATGTATCGACTTACACATACAAAAGAAGCGCTTGGAAAAAACTCAAAGATTAAAAAGAAACTTAATATAGATCGACTTAAGCACAGGAATTGAATTCGTGTTTAGAACACATATAAATTATGAAATTAATTATAATAAAATTTAAAACCTAATATTATGCGCATATTGAATGAAACACATATATACAACTTATATTCATTTGCACTGATACGGCTTTTTGTTCCCAAAACGATTTGATTTGTATCGAAGAGCTATTTACCAAAATTACATGTTACGAAATTGCTTGTTTTATTTTACCTTCCCATATATTCGAATATGATTTTGATAATAAAAACCAAATGAAGTAGAATCCTTTTTATAGGCTTAAGGGTCCTGCACATTTTTATATGGACCTTTACCAAGCATAATCTATATATAAAACGATTGTACTAATATTTAACTTATAATTAAAAGAAATAATGTTTTTGTTTTAGTCTAAAAAATTAATGAACTATGTCTACTATAAAAATATAAATTTTCTATTTACAACTTTAAGAGATTATGACGGTTCTTTTAATAGCCATATTATAAAAGAACCTATTATAAAAAAATAAAACAAATAAATAAAAAATATTTACCCCAAATCTCATCATAATATTTTTGTATAATTACTAAATAAGCTCAAAAATTCTATATGAATATAAAGTACGTAATTTATTTTCCAAATATAGTTAATTTTATAAACCTGTAACAAAAACATACCAGAAATATTTTAACGGTACCCTAATAAGAATAGAGATCATAATCGAAGAGGTCGGAGTCGGAGCTCCAATAAAATGGGAATACACTTAATGATTATTATACCCGAGAACGATTTGCCCTCAACGATTATATTATTCAATGGACCTAATCATTAGAGCGCTTTTCACCTAATTTTAAAATTTATTTCACCTTAAATATAGTGAATTTGTCCAAAATAAAAATGTATAGCTTTGTTCGAAAATAAATATGAGTATTATTCCTATTACGTATATTATGTCTGAAAATGAAATACATATGTAAACATGAGATGTTACATGAGATACTTTTATAAAATTGTAAATTTTGTAATAGGTAATTCTTCTTATGATAGTATTGCGGTCAGTTTCAAGAAAAACAATGAATATATTAATAATAAGAGTCGAATTTTAATAAGCACATTGCCTTATAAATTAAATGAGTAAAATGCAAGAACTCTTTCTTAATAATATTTCGATCCCGATCCAAATGATTGATGGAAATTGACCAACGCCCCTGAATTTTGCTTCGATAGTAGCGTAGGCATTAATATTTAAATTTTGATACCCAAAACTGTGTTTACTCGTTCATCACTTGGAATATTTCGTCAAAAGACCGTGGCAGTACAAAACACAACAATATTGTATTCATTGTGGATGGTATACTAATTCATAAAGAGCGGAAACAAAATCTATGCACATGTTGAATCATGTGATATTACAGTATTTCTCTGATTCTAATGCATTCTTCATATAAATTTTAACTTTGCCAAATTTCATACTAGTTCTCAACACAGTTTAGATGAAAACAACAAATCTTTTACAAAAAAAAATCCAAATTTTTTCCTTTACGTATAATGATCATAAGTTAAATTGTAAAAGAAGTAAGAATTTATACCACGAGTAAAAAAGAAAATGGTAACATTATGATATTTTAAATATATTAGTTATGTAAAGTGACATATTATGAAGTACAGTAATGCGTCTATGACTTGCGCTAGAGTAGAGGTAGCGCAACGAGAGCACTCTTCGAGCGGTGCACAATGCCGGTTTGTTTGTCGCTGCTGTTTGTGTACCACAGCACGCTACTGCGCAATTCAGAAATTATAACTAAATTTTCAAGCTACATTCAAAGCCTCAAGTAGATGAATGTGCTTTTTGTTTGTTGATATTTCTCATAGTATACCTTCAAAATCGGTCTTAACTATTTTACCAATGAAAATATTTATACAGATAATTGTCCCGAAAGAAATATATATAATAGAAAACCTAATTAATCTAATTAACTGGGCTATTATAAAAGCTGTTTGTGCATCTGTGCAACATAATAACTTGGTCTTGTGTAAAATTGTATCATAATAATTGAAGGACCGTCAAAGAATAGTTCATCGTGTAAAATGCCTGTAGCCATTGCTTGCAATGTTCTGCCATTTTTAATATCGCAATTTTAATTAACACAGTAAATTATACAATTAAAATGTAATTCTCAAGCGACCATTAATAATTAAAAGAAAATTAATTCCACTACTTATTTTATATAAATACATCACAATTACTCTCTAAGGAAATACAACAGCTGCATAACTATCCATGCAAAGTTCTTAACGAGTTATTAAAATAAAAAAAAGTTAACTTAAAAAAAAAATTACTTTCATGTTAAATATATCTAGGTTAATGAATATATTATTAGGTTAGGTATATAGGTACTTGTTAGTGTTACTCGTACATGGAACTCAGGTTTGTCTGTACATGACAAGAGTTAAGCATAACTAAATTTTACGATTCTTTATAAAAATACTGGTATCAATTTAATATACTATATTAAAACAATACAATAAAGAAGCAGAACAAATAAAGCACTTTACATTACAATACACTTGAACCATTAGTAAGCAAGGACGCGTAAGACATGAGATGCAAGGCAATAACTCGATTATAGGGGGGCAACTGGGGTTGAAGGCGCCGGAGGTGGGATTATAAGAACTTCGTTAGTCTCTCGAAGGTGTCTAACTCAGGTCTGAGACGAGAGAGATTATCGCTTTTGCCTTCAGCGCCGCATTTTGTCGTCGTTCTACAACGTGTGATGCGATAATGCTTTATGTGTCATCAATTTACACGGGGCAATTGTTGCGACGTGATAAGCATGTAAACTGTTTTGTATATTGAAATTAAATATAAAATAATTTATAAATACTTCTCTCTATAAATAATGATATATTTTTAAATATAATATAAACGAAAATTTAGAATTTCAACATTATATTCAGTATGACTTAGTAAATATTAAAAGCTGTGGAGTATACCTAAAGCTTGTAGAAAGAAGTATACGGTAGAGCTAGATACCTATTGAGTGCAGAGTAAACGCACTAGTTGGTGGCTTACAAAGGCAATCCCGCAAACACAAAAGGTATCGAGTGCGGTGCAAAGTTATGGAGGATGCAATCACAACTTCTACTGCGGCAAACATACATAATTATAATTTAGGTATATTGAGGAACTAGGTTTTCTTAAGTATATTGTCAATTAATTACTGATTCTGTATTATAGAATACACTAGTTAAAATGTTAACTCATTATAATAAGTGTTGTGTGTGTATAATGAGTGTTGATTAAAAAAAAAAAAAAAAAAAAAAAAAAAAAAGTGTTGATCAAAATTTGGTAACGTAGATAGAAGAAAATTCATATTTTAGAAAACAGCATTATTTTCTTTTTAAATATTTATATATAATGAAAAATTAAAGCTATAACATATTCGGAAATAACATACTCGTAGTTATAAAACTTTCATTATCGTAATTACCGAAATTACAGAATTATAAATATTTATATAAAAACCGCATAACTTTTAAATACTCTTAACAAAATGGCAAACAAACTTAATACTATATTGTAAAAAAAATATATATTTTTAACTGATTTTTAATTATTACACGAAATGGTACGTAATGAGGCCATCGTGGCTCCGCGGAACATCATAAGACTGTAAATACAATTGGTACAATATATATCGAGGAAATGACTATATTTTAATTATTTTCATTTTTCCGCTCTGGTAAGATGAATTGCGATGTTGAGTTAATATACAATTTCTCGATTTCGTGCGGAAAGTAGAGAACGGAGTGTCTCAACTAGATTCTCTCTGGCCTTGTTTTTCACCCTACTATCCGTGAAAAAGCATAGAGCATACAATACGTATGAGTATATAATTAATTTTTATTAAATAATTTTATAGTAAAATAAAAAACTACATTATATGTATAATATTTTCAAATGAATAAAATTCTAATTAAAGTAGTATATTTATTTAGTAACATGTACTGCTGACTGTAACGCCTCCCTAGTAGTTAATAGCTGATGTAATTTAAAGTGGGGAACGGAGTGTCTTAACACTAGGTTCCCCCTACCCTGCTATATGTGGGATATAGCGAGAAGCTATGAATGTATGTATGAAATTAAAAAAAAGAAAAAGAAAAGGGAGCCGGTGGTAGCGACAAGCAAAAGGAACAGAAATTCGATTAAATTTAAAATAACACAAGTTAATACGTCGACATTTATATTTACATTGCAATAAAAGTTTATTAATAATAAAAAAAAACATTTAATAATAGGATGTTCTTTATAATTAATATACAAAATCTGTAATACAAGTAAGCTATCTTTGAGTAGTGCTGTAGAAGCATTTGAATGATTTTTTTTTTTTTATGGATAACGGATGGCAAACGAGCAGAAGGACCACCTGATGGTAAGTGATTACCTTCGCCCATGAACATCTACACCACCAGAGATGTTGTAGATGCGTTGCCAACCTAGAGGATAGAGACGGAAGGGGAGGATAATGTAGTAGTCCGCTATCGGAACCACCACATTTTTGGGAAAGAATGGGTGGGAAAGGGGAAAACCTGGCTTACATGCCATCGAACCGGAACACATCACAAGATATTTGGCGGTTCGTCTTTGACATGATAGTGGTCGCGAGCCAGACGGAGGACGAACCTCCTACCACCAAACAATATTGTAAATACTTTACACTTTCCTAAATATTATAGAGTCTGTGAGATACAGATATCTCATTGAGAATTTAACAACTAGTACTACAGCATTAATACATAATACGAGATTGGTTTTATAGATATGATCAAGTATAAATTCAAGAAATTTAAAAGAATACAAATATATGTATAGCGGTGTCATAATATAATGTCACACAATTGACATTCTACGATTTACCTAATGTCAGTAGCATGAACCAATGCTACTTGGTATCTCTGGTATCTTTTTTAGTTGAAGTGTAAGTGTACGTGCTATGAGAGTGTTGTTTTGTTGTACGTACGTGTCTGGTATTGTCTTTCGTTGCTTTAGGGGTGCTTGTATGTTGGTAGACATATGTATGTCATGTGACACACGACTGTCGGTGCTTGGTGAGCCTACAGCTTACCGATAACTGATTTCGGTAACACGAGTAAAGTAAAATATCGAATTATTGTAATTAGGTACTTTTCGTTCTCATACGTTTTTTTTAAGAACAACAAAGAAATATGTGCAGTTACAGAATAACGCAAACAACTAATATAGAAACAACTTATTTAGGCCTTTTGCGGCCGGATGCTTGCAATAGTTACATTATATAAGATTTTCCTACTAAGCACCCGGCAGCCACACGGAAGATACAACCACATCCTGTTTAATGATGTTTATAGAATTATTAACTAAGATTTGATGTCGGTAATAAATTTGTAGTTTAACTGGGGGATGAGGGACACTTCCGGTCCGTACCTTTGGGAGTTGTTATTGTTGCTTTGTCTTACTGTATTAAAACTTATAATTATATCTTTGTACGGATTAGAGACTATAAGATGAATAGATTATATATAACTTTAAAATTCGGCGGAAAGTGGGGAACGGAATTGTTGTAAGAGAACGGAGTGTCTTAACACTAGGTTTTCAGGTTCCCTCTGCCTACCCTGCTATATGCGGGATACAGCGTGAAGTTAAAAAAAAAAAAAAAAGAGAAAAAAAAATAACTAAATGCAAAAAATATTTTAGGATATAATCTGTGATTATCTATTGAACCCGTCTTTTATAAAACTTGTTTTTGGCACACGAATGTGCTTATGTAAATTATTTTATAAAAAAAATGAATAATTTCACGCAAAGAAAATAAATTTAAAATTTATATTATTATTTTATTATACCTACATAAATTAACCAAAAATAAAACATGCACGTCATGTACCAACAGTAATAGCCCTTTCAAGTTAATATTAAATAATGTTCTAATCTTTAAATACTAAGAGGATATTCATACATGGAGTAGATAGTGGTTTCCAATCGGGCATTTACTAAGTTAACCCTTTGGGTGCGCCTTCCGTCCGTTAGTTTTAACTCATCCACTCATACGATATTAAAGATTGTTATCTTTCAGGAAGGCGATATATTTGCTTTACTTTTATTATAAATATATATAATTGGTACATATGTAAGAACAACTACACACTTTTATTATTTTAAACACCTGATAAAATATGGTAAGACTAGCTTACCGCCCGCTGCTTCACCCGCGTGAAATTCGGTTATATCGCGCAATATGATAAGGAATATCCTATAGTCTTTCCCAAGGTCTAGACTATTTGTCAAAATTGGTTAAGTGGCTTATGTGTCAAAGTTGTAAACAGTTAAACAATCTTACATGATTTTGTTTGACAATAAGGAACTTCCATACAAACTTTCATCCCTTATTTCAACCCCCTCTATCATTTTTTTCGCGATAAAAAGTATCCTATGTCCTTTCCCAAGTTCAGTTCTATGTTTATACCGAATTTCATCAAAATCGGTTCAGTGGATTAGGCGTGAAAGCGTAACAGACAAACAGACAGAGTTACTTTCGAGTTTATAATATTAGTAAGGATTATTAAAAAATCACAAATAGTATAATTATAAAACTACTATTTTTTTCTTTCTGATACTTTTAAAGAAATCTTATCTAATTGAATAATAAATACAAATAAGGATGAAAATGTTTTGTGTGTAAATTTGTCTTTATATTTGAACGTGATTTTGTTCTTAAAATATGAATGGTTCTTTTTTCATAAGATTATGACAACTAGCTCTAAAATCACGTAATAAAACAAAATGGAGATATTTTATTTGTTTTGAGCAAGACAAGACAATAGTACCTAATTTTAATATAGCCTAATTTTACTAAGAATATAAAAAAAATGGTCTTTCATATAACAATTTTCCATCTCTTATTCATCAGTCACTTACGTTAGGTTATCTGTTACCATTTCAGGGGGTAGGCGTTATGCGCATCTCCTACTGCCATTACCCTAGAGGAGCTACTACGGGAGGGTCATAAGGTCTCCTGTTAGCCATTAAGGCTACGGTTGCTCTGGAAGAAACCCCGGAGCATCCTGAAGGCGACGGTGGCCCGCAGTAGGCGGGCCGTCCACCGAAACGTCGTAATACCTTGCGCGAGCGTTCCTGCGGCGTTTCAAATGGTGAGGGTTTCCCCGGGATTTTAGTGGGTGATATCGGGGTTGTCGGTGAGCCCCACATTCAGGTGAGCCACACGTCGCCTGCAAGGCACTCTTTGCCTTACACAAGGGCGGTCTGCATAAACAGCATTTCACGGCGTCACAAAAAAAGAAGGTTACCTGTTTCCATAGAGAATTACAAATATTAAATATTTAGTACAATTTGTAGATAATATAAAAATGTGAGATAAATTAAAAAAAATTACACAAATAATAAAATCATAGTTATGTAAGATACTGGATAAAAATGTTAACAATTTGATTGGGATACCATGTAAGGGATGTTTATATAGATGTTATATTTTTTAAAACAAATAACCGTTACAATGTATGCAACTCAATCCGGGTTAAGAAAATTTTACTTACATCAATTATATATGGTCCAGTAAGGCATAGCCGGCGGCTGCTTCAATCAATTTAGAGTTGCCACCATCGAGGCAGTAAATTAAGAATTAACAAGCAACTGATTATTTTAAAACGTGGCATACCCTTTCTAACGAGATTGACGGCAACTCTCTTGAGCAACATATGTAGATGACATAACTACTTAATACTTATCTACTAACAGTAATACATGCGAAGTTTAACAATTCTATCATAAAATATAACAAAATTATTCCACTTAAAATTTATTATAAAGTATTCTATAATGAAAGGGCTTATTAATACTTAATAGATATTTTTTGAAAATGTTAATTGTTAAAAAAATCCTTACATTAGTTAAGCAACAACCGTATTTTAAATGTCAACAACTTCTATCATACGTACCTATACATGTTTTAAAGATAGCATCAAGAAATAATGTACTGGTACTAAAAAGTCAGATACTAGCCTTCGTGTTTTAATAATTACATGAGGTACTCCCTCATATATATATATATATATATATATCTCCCTATATTATACATATATAGGGAGATATATATATATACTCCCCTTGAGGGCAAGGGGAGTATTTTTGCAAAAAATAAATAAAAATATTATTTTATAAAATTATACATTATTGAAAATACAATCAGTCAGTAAGAATATTATTAAATCATAGAAGTTAATAATATATTTAAGGAGAAGAAAACCCACGTTGGAAGAAAGAAAAACCTTAAGATAAGGAATCGTGTAAGCGAAATGGTGTCGTGACAAACATCCATACCTCAACCGAGCGCGGTAAATCAACGCGAATGAAAACCAATTACGTTCACAAAACCATTACCCAACCATACCCATACGTACATATAACTCACGTGTAACCAATGAAACTATTGTACATATGTACTCATATATGAATTTATAATATTATTGTTAATACTGAAAAATATTTGTTTTTTTTTTTTTTTATTGAAGACGGCAAACGAGCAGAAGGACCACCTGATGGTAAGTGGTTACCTTCGCCCATAGACATCTACAACACCAGAGATGTTGTAGATGCGTTGCCAACCTAGAGGATACTGATGGAAGGGGGGACAATGTAGTAGTCCACTATCAGAACCACCACATTTTGGGGAAAGGATGGGTGGGAAAGGGGAAAATCTGGCTTACATGCCATCGAACCGGAACACATCATTAGATATTTGGCGGTTCGTCTTTGACATGATAGTGGTCGCGAGCCAGTCGGAGGACGAACCTCCTACCCCCTAACAAAAATTATCGGCACGTTGGCAAATAAATTATTTTATTTTACACATACACAAATTTTGCTATACAAAAGATATATAAAGAGTTCTAATTATTTAAAGTTTACGCAATATTTACTTTTTTTTTTTTTTAATATTACACATTTACTATTAATTTGTTACAAAATTTATACTCTATTTTTATTACGTAAGGAAAGACTTTTAAGGGTACCCGTCCGTTTGGGTATGGGTTGTATGGGACATCCACACCGACAAACGTAGGCTGACTTAATATCCACTAAAACCTCACGGTGCTTCTCCTCAACCGCCACAAGCTGAGGCCACGGGAACAGTCTTCCATGATTACCGGTGGCGGAACCATGCAAGGCACGTAGCGGAGCAATGGTGGTTGGTCTTTAGGTTCACTTTGACTGACTACCTCGATCTTCCTCCGGCCGGCAGATGGTGTTGCTGGCCGGGACTCTTACTCTTCTAATTCGGCACCCCGCTCCTCCTCCTGGACACAAAATATAACTGTAACTAACTCGTGTCATATACATTAACCCTGTAAAGTTAGCTCAATATATGTAGATATTCTTATAAAGAAATGTGAAATACCCCATACCACTTGTGCAAAAAAATATTTAGTTTCTTAGCCAAACGTGAGTTTATTGATAAAACTAGCACACTCCATTTCAGAGGTATGCAAAAACATATGTCCTTGATATTATGTATTGTAACACTAATGCATGACAAAAAATATATATACGACAATTTAATCATGGAATATCAATATATCAGTATAAGAATATCAATTCAAAAGAAGGTGAGAAAGAAAAAGTAGTTGGTAGAACTAAATTGAATAATTTTTCCCTATATCTTAGAATTTACAGCTATTTCAACTTTTTCAATGGTATAATTTTTGTTCAAATTCTATATTTTTTAATTTAAATACCTGCTTTAGAGTTTTCTGCTAAGAAGAGTCGGCTATAAAATCAACAGCTATAATTCAATTTCGTTTCAATGATGACACAGTGACTTGGCGACTGCAATAGGTGACAGAGAAAAATCTGATATCGAAAAACCTGTATAATACAATAGCAGATGTATTAAATGTAATCATTTTAATTCGGCATAGAATAAAAATTCTCAAGATATTACTTAACCAGAGTAATAAGCCTTATTTATTAATCTTGCCATCACACTTTAATATTGGAAA
The DNA here is from genome assembly GCA_033558755.1 of Philaethria dido. Taxonomy (NCBI): domain Eukaryota; kingdom Metazoa; phylum Arthropoda; class Insecta; order Lepidoptera; family Nymphalidae; genus Philaethria; species Philaethria dido. Next base: position 175,222 of record JAKGSA010000092.1, on the reverse strand, counting down.
GTGATACGTATATCCTACTAAACCTTCATACATATATGAATTTATTTACTGGAGACAGTAACTTGATGATATAAGTTTATTGTTAAATATTATAGAAATAAACAGTATCTACAATAGTATAGTGTAATAAACACACCGAGTACACTATCGCACAATTAGCTTAAAAATGTTAGCTTAATAAAGAACTAGCATATTAAAAAGCTTTCAACATTTCGAATCCCTATATCTCAAAAAATTTGGTACACGTGAGAAAATGTATGAAGGCAATTGTCTTCACAGATATCCTATCTGTATTATCAATTTTATCTGGAGCTTCTTTTATAATAAAACTTATCTTTTGACTAAAAACGTAAAAAGTCATACTTACAAAATGAATCCTTATTTATTTTTTGTCAAGTGAGTACAGTAAGGACTTTTGTCATTTTCTGTTCTATGACTTGTTTTCTATTATACTATCTTTGTGGATATGTTGAAAAAAAATATTAAAATATTAATTTGTTGTTAGATATGTTTATTTGTTAAGGAATAATGCACTCTATAATACTCACAATTGTAACTTCCAATATTTTCGAACCGAAGATTCCTTCCACATATCAAAACAAAAAATATTATAATAAAATTATTGAATTTTGCAATTTAATATCAGCGCGCTTGCTCTGTCCGTAATTACCAATGCGGGCCCAATTCATCATTCTTTATTACAAGTACAAAATTCCATGTAAATTTCATGCACGACCGATGAACGATGCGAATACATTTCGATGGATCGAAGAAATCACTTTTTGCTATAACTGTTGCTGCACTCGAAAACATAATACATTCCCTTCTATTTAAGTCTTAATGCGACACATAATATATTATTTATTTATTTATTTTATATCGACGGATGAAAGGTGGTTTAATATACCAACCACCTTTTTTGTGAATTTCAAATTAAAACAAGTTCAGTTTCATTTTTTATAAAAAAATATGAGAACACATTATGTTCCCATTTAAATTTAGTTAACATTTGGCGAGTAATTTTTTTTTTTTATGGATAACTGATGGCAAACGAGCAGAAGGACCACCTGATGGTAAGTGGTTACCTTCGCCCATGAACATCTACAACACCAGAGGCGTTGTAGATGCGTTGCCAACCTAGAGGATACAGATGGAAGGGGAGGACAATGTAGTAGTCCGCTATCGGAACCACTACATTTTGGGGAAAGGATGGGTGGGATAGGGGAAAACCTGGCTTACATGCCATCGAACCGGAACACATCATAAGATATTTGGCGGTTCGTCTTTGACATGATAGTGGTCGCGAGCCAGTCGGAGGACGAACCTCCTACCACCAAACAATTAGTTAAACAATTAGTTTATAATTAGTAAATTTTGAGTTATTCGTAATAATTGTATATTTTAGTGATAGTATTAGAAATCAGAGTCCTTTTTTTAAAAAAAAATTAATTATAGCAAAGTTATTTCAACTTATGTCAAAAAAATAATATTTTCTTATTTTATTTATTAGTTTTTTGTTTCATAGTCATACAAGTGTGCTTTATCAGAAATAGTGTCGCTTAACCCAAAATGCGCCGTTTTTTTTTTATTTAGACAAATAGATCTAAACGCTAACATCAACAATTAAGTTAAGGTTAAACAGTGTAAATATTGCTGAATATTGAATATGCTTTTAGGAAGAAAGAGGTAGGAGGATAAATCAAATGAGCTTAAGTGATCGGTAACATGTAAATTAGATTGAGAAATAATGAGTGAATAAACGTAACAAAGCAAAATGCATTTTCCCTATAGGTGCACAATTCAGGAACTAAGAAAATTTAAACTACTCTCTTTTCGTAATGATAAAAATGATGAAAGGACATTTTTGTTTTGGGCATAATCTTAAAAATACTCTAAACGGCGTATTAAAAAAAAGTTGAAATTTTAAAAAAAGTTGCTGTCATGATTGTCTTGATTTCGTCATTGTGCCTATTATTTTTATGAACATTGAAAGACGAGTTCAAACGACACAAATTATTATTTTGATAAAAGGAAAAATATGCTAAGCGACAAAAATTTTATGTAATTTTTAATAATTTTAATAGTTGTTAGACCAAATATCTATGGAATTAAATAATGATTCAACGCGTATTCAGTATTCTAAATAGTTTTTGAAATCCGTTAAGAAACACGTTAGTTAATAATTAAGATTTCAACCAAAGGAGGAAACTGACAACAAATAAAAGGCACTGTAAAGTAATATTATTACGAATAACTCAAAAACTATTCGTCAGATCGCAACTAACCACATCAAAAGTACTAGCTATCATATAAAAAAAGTATAAAAGTCGAGTCCTTTTAAATTCAATCTCTAAATATGCTTATATTATATTTCGCGTCGTCTTTCTTTTGAAGTCGGTTAAAAAATGACTATGGCCAAATGATGTAAGTTACTTTAAAATGAAATATGCCGATTTTTATATCGCTTGACACATTGAATTTCAGAATGAGAGAAACTGTGGGGTTCATATTTTTTAACAATAGAAATTATTACATACTTATGCTTAATCTTTTTACAAAACTTTATAAAAAACAGGTAGCAATAGTACAAATTACTATATAATAGTAGTAGTAATAGAAATGATGTAACAGTGATACAAATGATTGTATCACCTATATTGAACTTTTAAAGATTATTGTGCCTAGAATGCAGTTTCCTAAATATTTATGTGCATTCTGCAAAACTTTGTCAGCTTGGTACTATTTAGCACAAATTTACATAGCACGTAATATGGGGCGACAAAAGGTTCTGTTACTTTTGCCGAAATGGACATATATTATTTGTTTAAAAATATATTATTTATTTAAAAACAAATAATATATGTCCATTTTGTTATTTATTTTGATTTTGTATTTTATTTACCTTACAATATATTTTAGTTACGCTATTGATTTCTATCTTAAATACTTCTTTACCGCTAATAACTTGTTCATTTTGAAATTAATTTTGATTTATTCAAACGCTCATGTCAAAATTTAGGCAGTTTAACTCGAAATGACTTTCAAAATCATTGTCTGAACACGCCGACAAGCAACAAAGTCCCGCGCTCCAACTGAAAATGTCATTAATGCCTGAGTGAAATTTGGGGTCTAATCTCGTCTGCAAAGCTTATTACATTTATACAACGGAATAATCTTGGAATAAAGTTTTCTATGGAAAGTGTTGAATCATTGAGGATCGCGAACCCTTCTCGTAGCAACTCGCACTGATGATGCCTGGTACAGGAATACCTACCTATTTCTAAGATTAAACTTCCTATCTATGAACAACATTTTTCATTAAATAAATAATAAATTAAAATTAAATTTTAAATCTTATTCTGAGCTATTATTGCTAGAAACTGTAATTTACAAATCTGTTGACATATCACTAATTTTAATGTGGTAAATAAACATACAATGATTATTATAGATATACGCTATATTTACATATACCCTGGTTCGCAACATTCTATGTTTATCTATATATTAAGGTCATATATGAAAATCCTTGGGAAAAAGTGTTCCATGTGTAGGTACATAACAAGAACATGACAAAATAATTAGTCTTACTTAAAGACCTTTTTATAAAACCTCTATCATGAATTCACTTTTGTTCTAGAAAGGTTTTCGGGCAAGTCAAATTTAAAAAATGAAATTGAAATTAAAATCAATCTATAGACATATTTAAAAAGCAGTATATAAAATATATAAGCTGCTATTTAAACCTATTTTGCAATTTTTCCCAATATCCTAGAGACTCTCTACTTAGGCTGAAAAAGTTATAGTAGCCGCGTAAACCGCACAGTCACTGCGACGCAATAACCAATTGTGAGCGTATTACGCGTCCTATCACAAAGCCTCGGGTTGATAGCACTGTCTCTTATACACGCTAGAAGAGGCCAATAATAGGTAAACAACATTTATGTATGTATGTATTGCCAAAATGTGACCGAAAATATTATCTTTGTATCATTAAAAACTGCATTACTATATATCTAATACTTATATTTGCATATTTATTATTTACCTTCAATATTGTATAATCACGCCTTAATCAAGAATAATGTTGAAATCAACACCAAAAGTACTTGATATTTCTTAAATTGGTGATTTAACTACGATACGATGATAAAATATTTTTGACACGATCATATCTAGTTAAATTCTATATTGGTGTGCAGATTTTTTATTACTTTGAATGTGATGCGACAAAGTCGTTTTTGCGCAAACATATTGGCGACAATGGGAAACGGGGCTTTTGTATTTTTTAGTTTGATTGATGATTTTAATTTTCTATCAGGTCCATTGATTTCGGTGAAACAGGCGACATTAAGGAATACCTTTCAATTTCTTTATTCAATTTAACAGTAACATAATGTAAATATTACTTCCTACACTGGAAAGGAAAAAATCAATTTGTTTTTGTACTTTTGATCTATTTATGGTTGTTTTTTACAAGTTAATATTTATATTAAGCGACAATTTGATGCTTAAAAGCACAAACAAAATAAGTTAGGCACTTAATCAAAACATATCACCAAATATCACATCGAATAACTCTTTCCCCGCGTTACGTGAATGTGACAGGCACGATTTAAATATGGCGGCGGCATCGTGTCAGTGATGCTGCGGCCGTTCATTTATCACTCCGTAAGCCTCCGCCGATATTATGATCAATGCCATTCGCCCGCCCTGTCACCTATCTCGTGTTACAGTAATAATAATATTTTAGCCAGGCTATTGCTATTAAGTTTTCAGGTAATTTAAACAGGCGCAAAACATAATTTTATCATAAAAAATTATCTTGAGTTATAATCCCAAATCTATTACGTAACATAATCACGTAGTAAACATGAGTCTGAATTTCCATACTAACAAATAAGAAAATATTATAAAAATAAAAATATATCTAAGCCTTACACAGACCTTAACTAAGTTCAGTTGGCTGCATTTCTTTTATTAGGTACATAAAAATTTAATTCCTATAGACTATTTTTAGTAGGTTTTTGTATATATTACTCTTAGTGTCAAAAAGTGTGTGTAGTGAAACATCTCTTATGACAAGATCCATAATGATAGGCATTTCCATAGAGACGCAAGCGGAGCCCTGTGATCTGTGGAAATTCTCACATCAGGTAATAGCTGTACTATATCAATGTTTCGTAAAAATCGAAAGGCAAACAACAGACAGAGAAAAAAAATTCAAAATCATATTTTTGGTTTTATTACTTGTATAAATATTCGTAGAACATTTAGTTAGCTTTAAATTTAATATTCAAAATTAACCAATTTTTCATTTTTATTATAATTACTCGTATATGAGGCCATCGTGGCGCAGAGAGATAGAGACTGACAAAACGCTCTCTCTAACTACCCTTACTACCCTGCTATGCGGGACAAAGTGTGATGCTACGTTTATTATATGTATGCATAAATTTACACCTTTATAATTTGAACATAGGGAACATCGATGGTTCTATATAGAGCAGAAGGCCTTTGATCTGGTACTGGTCAGGTATTTTCTAAGGACAAGGCCCAACAGAGAGTGAGAGATGACAAACGTCATGTGTGTGCTCACATCACAATCACATCTTAATATTCAATCACAACAATATCGTCTTAATATATAATTAATCCTATCCAAAACATACTCGTGAAAATTTCACCGATAAAAGAATTGAGATATAAACAGGTACCATTTTTTGTAAAGAATCCTCAAATGTATTTATTAGTAAAAACATTAAGACATTTTCTGTCTGTTATTATTATGGGTGTACAATAAAGGATATTTTTATTACCAACATTGCCAAGTTTATAGGACTTTCATTTGTCCATAACCCACTATTCCTTATTATTTCCGTAACTTTTAATAGTGGGGTTAGCGATTATAATTTTTTAATATGGTATCATTATTTAAAATAAAGTTTTTGGATGTATACGTAATAGAGCCGATACGATCACCCACATTGCATACTTTATATTGTCATAGTCACCACCTGGGATAGTGGCTTTTTAAAGAATCATTATCTACGTTTCACTTCGGCTGAAATAGCACAATTTTATAGATGATTCTGTGAATATTTTTACAATAAAATTATACATATATTTCCTAAAGTTTAAAAATTTAAAAATGAGTAGGTACCTCAAAAGTTTAAACCTTTTTTTAATCTCTCTATAATACTTAATATTAAATTCAGTATTATTATTGCTGCTTATCGCTCCTAAATAGATTTCTGTTACAAATATGCAAGCAGCACCAGTGGTGCAGTGGGATAATGTCAAACTGTAAAATTCAATTGGTTATGGATACAGTTCTCACTTGGAGGAATGTACTCACTTCCACCGGTAAGATAAGGGGCGTTAAGTTTGGCCACTCAATGCACAGTTTTTCGATTCCAGGCTCTCTTTTATTCTCTCTAAGCACAAAGTTACCCTACTATGCGGACAAAACGTGAAGCTGAAAAAAGAGATATGAGATAAAGTTAAATTGTTTTGTATTTATTTGTCTAAGTCTATACTTCCCTATATCCCTTGTCTATAGTCCCTATGGACTGGATAATTCTAAGATAGACACGTGACTTAATATTATTCAATACATTACTTTCTGTACAAAAATATAAATAATAAAATTTATACGATAGGGATTTTAATTATTTAATTTAATATATTGAAACCCTTAAATGAATATATTAGATTTCATTTATCTTCAATATGCTATCCCATCACTTATCATGATGTAACAAAGACGTTCCCCGGAGTCGAGTGTCGCAACTCAAAGTGCGCCTCACAAAAGATTGGAACCGGAAAGATAGGTGAGAGCTACTCAACTACCGAGTGGATTGAACGGACTCTGAGAGCAATCTCGGGAGTCTGCGTGATCAATTGATATCGGCACGGACGGGCTCTTGTAACACTTGGTTTCGTTTTCATTATCAAACGTACCTTCAATGTTTAAAACGCCTTATCGATTTTTATAGCAATATCGATTAAAAGTATAATTGCAAAAACTAAAATCCAAAAAGATTTTATTATTTTTCTTTCATATATGATTATTTTATAAACTTAAAGTGTACAAATTAATAATATACATTAAAAATATAAAAGTTAAATTAAAAATTATTTTGTGCAAATAAAATTCAAGAAAGAAATTGTTGAAAACTCATAAAAGTAAATCGCACTCAATTATTCACCGTCCCCTCGAAGCCACTTGAAAAAATCCAATCAGCATAACTCGTCACTTTAATATCGATCCCCAATTTGCCAACACTTACCAAATCATTTTATGCATAGATATAAAGAAAAGCAAAGATAATCGAGACGCTCTATCTAATCGACTTTGAGCTTTACGTGGCTTGTAATAACGCGATAAACAATTTTATTGATGCGTAACAATCTTGGCAACGTACAAAACCGAGTGGTTTACTTAGAGTTTAAAATATTCATAGCTTGTACTGGATCGTATTTAAATATTTACATAAGTGTCACGCAGCGGCTGTGACGTTTGTCGATAAATGTATTGAGTGGAACGGCTGACTCGAATGTTACTTAGCTGGGGTGAGAAGATATCAAAGTAAAAAATATTATTTGCAAAAAATATACATAGTAATTAAAAATGATGACAAACGAGAATTATAATTGGATAAATAAAATATTCTATAAATGTTCAAAACTTTATCACCTTCATAGAATGATTTATTTAATTTAATGCTTACTTCATATGAATAAACAGGTTTCTAACAGAAATGAACAACAAAAATATTTCAAAACTTTGTGAGTAATGATGTATACAAGCATTATTATTATTATGCACTGTCTACCGTTGAACAAACACCCAGTAAAAGGTAAGCAGGGGGTGACGGCACTAAGCACCGTATATTGGCGGTATAAAAAATAATGGATCTGCGAATCGTTGAGATACGCGTAGAAATATGAAGAAGGTGAACGAAATCGTAATGGCATCGCGAAAATGGGGATTTGAAAACGATCGAGTGGAAATCAATCCTGGCTTACGAGATATGTACATGGCTAAGTGGTTCAAAACGTGCCTATAAACAGATGGCGTAATTTGAAAAAAAATATAAGTAAGTTATAGATTAAGTTTTTATTTATCTATATAAATATCAATACGAATTAGAAATATAATAAAGATGTTACAGGACAATAGATCAAATCAAATGAAATATATGTAATTCTTTTGTGTAGTTAAAAAAAGATTATTTAAGACTTCAAAAAACTTAAGCTTGTGAACTACTTTTCTACATTTTTTAACGAATCCTAAAGGATTGGTTTTTTAACCAATCCTAAAGGAAATCCGTAAAATTTCAGATCACAGAACTAAAATAAAAAAGTGGAAGGAGGAGAGAAGAGGTACAGAATTTTTCTCGGCACATCCATACATTGCACGGAGCATTGAACTAAATGCAATTTTTATAAGAGTTTCTATATAAAGGTAATTTTATATTTATATCAATTTTTCTCTCTGATTTAATAATATGAATCCATACGAAGACTAGGTCACCTACACGTTCATGTCACGGAATTGCTTTCCAAGTACACAACTGCAAAGTTTCCTTTAGCGCAGGAAACGTGATAAATTAATAAACTTTTGCTTCGCTTTGAGAAAACATTTCTTACTTGTACATATATTTATAAACAACATTTATTATATACATCTATTATATTGAAAAAAATCACCAAAAGTCACTCTAAGGAGATAGTAGGTACTTAGTAAAACTCATATTATTGTAAAAGTGTATTTTTTAAGTAAAAATAATCCTTTTAATTTTAAGATAATTAAAGTAAGGATTACCTAAAATATTTAAATTGACATGTTCCAAAAAAACATTAGACTCAATAACAAACAATATTGTAAAATTATACTATAAGTAGATATGTTTCTATCTATGGGCATATGCACATACGTTTCAGTATATAGATTATGAGCCCTTGAACCGCCAGACTTACCTCATAGTATAAAAGCTGATAATTTCTCTATATTTATTTCTCTGTATTTGACAGAGGTAAAAACGATCAGCAAGTATGGAATTTGGGGTGTGGTTGCTTCAGGAGATAATTATAATAAGAACTCGCATAAGCGAGTGCTATACTTAGCGAGAATGATATAAATTTCGGAATTCGGAAATAACTATCTTCATTCAAGACATTTGTCTTGCAAAAACAATAAATAACGAGATATAATCGTCATAATCGTGATATAATCGTCAGTAGGTATATTAATGACAAAATCTAGACTAAAGAGTTCCTCGCTACTTCTTCTATTTCATAAAGTCACAAATATTAGTGACTATGTTAAATACATTATTGATTTTTACAGTAAATACTAGATCGAAATATGCCCATTGATTTCACGAATATGATCTTAGGTTGTCCTTTTTAACCAACATTGATCTTAAAGAGTTGCAAATAGCGAACAAATTTATATATATAGGTATATTATATTCGTTTAATAACTATGTATACTACATATATATTTTTAAATAAAATGTAAAAGTTTAGTATTTTCATTTCCTGGGTTTGATAACAAGACAAAGCGCGGCGTTGAGTTCCGCCACTCAGCACGCAATGCCTCAATTCGGCGGAAAGTGAGAAACGGAGTCTCTTAACACTATATTCTCAGGTTTCCTCTGCCTACCCTGCTATGTGCGGGATACAGTGTGAAGCTAAAAAAAATATATTTTTTAAATAGTGACTTTTTTACTAAATAAACTCTTTAATACGAATTAATTAAGTCAACATATTATCCTTATAATAACATTTTTACATAAATAATTTCAGGTAATTACCATTGTAGCGAGTGTGTAAATAACATAACATAAAGCACTACCCTTATTCCAGGTAATCGTGTTTGCTCGCCGCATGTAAACATATTACCTTGTAAATGAGTATTCCTCTGAACGTACTTCAGAACACATGTGGGACTTTACGACCTACCTGTTAAATTTGGGATATACTTTTTAAAATTTCACATGACAATAAGTTATCTACTTACGCGTTACACGTGAAATCAAATCAAGCCATGCATATTAGAAGTAAAAATATTATGTAGCATTTCAGGGAGTTTACGACATTGGTGTATTTATTTTTTGATCAATTATTTTTTATTTCAATAAATATAAATTACTATTAAATAATACTTACTGTTCTTTGCTTGATTTGTGAGGTTTATTTAAGGAGTTATAAAGTTTTGAGCAAAATGTTTTATTTCTAGCAATCCTGTTCTATATTGCAGGCAGACTGAATAAAATTTTATTAAAGATCATACAAACTTGTATTCTGACAAAGTCAAAGTCAAAGTCAAAGTTTTAAACTATAAAAACTAGTATAACTACTAGGTATATAAACCATTTGTCTTTAAGCTTTAATATTTCCTGCAAATAAATAACAACAATGCCTGGCAATTACACTTACCCATAGTGATAGCTACAAGTAAAATGTACAATTTGTTAACGCATGCATTGTGTATCTCATTGCTATATGATATTTATAAAAAATATAATCTCAAATTTAAGTGATCTAATATATTTCAATGTTTACTATATACTAACAAATGGTAGTACATGATATAGACAGGACATGAGGACAGGATAATGAATGCCTCTACCTAAAGGTATCACGTAAGCATTAACGTCCAAGTAATTCGTCTCAAGTTATTGGCAAACAAACAAGTTGCGGCCGACGGGGAGTGAACCCAATTATCTTTAATGAAGACAATGATATAAGCGCGGTTATTGATCTAGATTTAAATTTCAGGATGGGTCAGTCCCTGCGATGTGCGAGCCCTTAATGCTTCTTGCTAAGTTTCGCTTACTGCGCTCGCATCGTCTTGAAAATTTAAGAAAAGAAAATTATTTAGTACATTCAGTACTGTAATAGAGGTTGGATAACAATATATAATATTTAAAAAAGCTTGACTCATAAGTACTTGATCTTAAAAGGTTTAATGGGTATAAAACAGTAACAAGGGTAAACGTAACAGGAATCCTAAAACTGATATGCAATAATATAAGTAGCTGGAAATTTGAAGTTCAAATTATTAGTACATACTTTATACAAAATTATATTTAATCAATTGTTTTAATATATTTGATTTACGTCATTTGCGATTATTAAATCGCTTAAGTACTTTTGTATTAATAAGATTACTTGAAGGTCACATAGGTAACGTTATGAATTTACATATAAAAACAATGGAAATAAATTGGTATGAATATATATTTAAATATTCATTCACTACGACCATCATAGAATAGATAGAGCCTGTAACGATGATGGTTAAAAACGCAAATACAACTCGTGGAATATATTCGCCCCTGAGACACACGAATCGTCTAGTCGAAGTTTACTGAACTTTAATGTCCACTAACTAATTTCTTATCCCCAAAACATAATATTGTGAAGCAACATACACACGCACAAACGTCTGAAATTATGATTAACGAGCGTACACTCACATAGACGAGAACCTTTGTATACGTTTACACGTAATGGAATAGATCACCATGTCAGATTAAAATAGACCTCGCTTACTTGGGAAGATCAATCAATAGTCCTTATGTTATCTATAACTTAACTACAAAACCTATATAGGTAACATAATATGAATTGTTAACTATTTGTATAAACTACATATTACATAAGCATTGCGTACGTTTTGTAGTACCTGACCCGACGAGCTTCGATTTAGCAATCAAGAAGCAGTTGGTAACTCAAGAATGGCTGTACCTATTTTAATCTGAGTTGTTAAATTATATTTTTTACAGGTTCGCGTATTTTATATATAGCGCATAACAGACACTCTGTTTTACAAGAGTACGGAGTCCAACGCCGTGCTTTTTCTTACAAGAGCAGGGAAATGAAAATAATTTAATTTTATCAAACGCTGTCTCACTGCGCCGCGATAGCTTTTTAATAATAAAGGGGAAAAAATCAAAACTATTATAAAAAAATAAATAATAGCTTGTCAGAGACACGTTTTCTTTATATTTCTTTTCCACCCTTTTTTTTTGCTTCATACTGTATCCCGCACAGAACAGGGTAGCAGAGAGAACCTGGGAACCTTGTGTTAAGACACTCCTTTCTTGAGATTTTCACTCCCCACTTTCCGGCGAATTGAAACATTGTGTGGTGAGTGGTGGAAATCAACGCCGCGCTTTGCTTTGTTATCAGAGCGAGGAAATGAAAATACTAAGTAATAATTATTATAAATATTTTATAGTTTCGTTTCCTCGAGTGGGAATCGAACAAACAATCTGTCACGCCACGTCTATCCTCTCTTTATTTGTAAGTATAAATGTTATTTTATTTTAATTAAAATTTAGTTATTTGTCAGTAAAAAAATTGACAAATATTTTTAAACGTAATTATTATAAAAAATATATTATAAATATCTTTGATTATTGTAAGTAAAGATATTTACAAAAGTACATCATGAGTGTTTTGAACTATCGTTAGAGGAAACGTATCGAGGCCGCGGTGACCCCCGACCGCGCGCAGCTTTCTCATACGATCCTATCTTTCTACAACACTGGGAAACTTTTTTGACACTGAATTATATTTTTTTTACTACAGTTATTTATATTTCTAAGTGTTTGATAAATAACAACTTAAACTGATAATAAGTTTTGATTTTCAAATTCATTCTCTTTAATTTTTATTTATTTAGTTTCATTTTAAAAAGATAAAGAAATAAAAAAGGTAAATATAAAAACAAAAATTAAATAATTTCAAGTATATTAGGATGAATTCAAAAATGCGTGAAACATACAATATATATTTATTGTTATCTAATATAACAAAATCATAAGTAAGAACAGGGCGAATTATTATGGACAGTTTCTTATACGTAGTAAAACATATTTTATTAATGATAAAATAATATAAATTGCTTGACTGAAATAAAACAGGGCAAATTACTATAACGTTGTTAAAGTTATTTAACCACTAGAAACGCGGGTAATTTTCTTTTGCTAAGACCCCAACAATGTTCCTAATTAGGGTGCGGCGACTAATACGTAGCGAAAGGACATTAATAACACGCTACGCTAGTGTAGGTTTTATTTTTCATATAACATTTTATCGGGTGGTGATAAAATAAATTCTTGGCTATGCTATGAATACATGTGTCCGATAGTTTCTTTGCCTGTAAACTGGTAAGTTAGTGTGAAAACATCACACTAAATAACAAACATCAACGAGGTGGCTACGCCTAAACAGTTTATCTAAAGAGATCACCTAATATGCTTACAGTAAAATCAAATATATAGATAATTGCTTTTATTTTAATTATGTTAAACAATGGAAAGCTTCACTTTTTTCGTAAGTAATAGATATAGTAAAAGCTAGCAAAGTAAATCGTCGCGCTGGTAACAATTCAAAGCGCGGCGTTGAGTTCCGCCACTCAATACGCAACTCAAATCGGTGGTAAGATGGGGAACGCAAATATTAAAAGAGAACGGAGTGTCTTAACACTATATGAGGGATACAGCGTGAATCTATAAAAAAAAGTTAAAATACAATCATTTATAAAATATACAATAACGTTAACTTCAAAATAAAATATGCTATCTTTGTAAGCCTCCGTTTATACACTGAACAAATATTTTACCATAATTATACGCTTATTTTGACTCACATTGTAACATTCACAGTAAAAAAATATTGTGGCAAAACAAAAGATTGCAAGTACGGAACTTTACCCTACGGAACGATAAAATAAAAACCAAAACATCATTTCACACTTTGCTCATAGGGAGCCATTCTTAAAAATAAGAAGTCGAAAATATTACTCTGCTATGCCCGTAGGGAAAGCAATAAAATAAGAAAGACGTATACATTCGCGATACATGATTTATGTCTCTAAATAACGTATAGAATATGAAATACGAAATATTTGTAACGTAAACTTAATAAACTTATAGTCATACAATTTTTTTTTATATATACAAATATTTTTTACCTTTTGAACTGTACAAGCTTAAACTTTTCATGGTAGGAGGTTCTTCTTAGGAGGACTTTTGGTGGTAGGAGGTTCGGTTCGTCCTCCGTCTGGCTCGCGACCACTATCATGTCAAAGACGAACCGCCAAATATCTTATGATGTGTTCCGGTTCGATGGCATGTAAGCCAGGTTTTCCCCTTTCCCACCCATTCTTTCCCCAAAATGTGGTGGTTCCGATAGCGGACTACTACATTATCCTCCCTTTCCATCTGTATCCTCTAGGTTGGCAACGCATCTAGTACATCTCTTGTGTTGTAGATGTTCATGGGCGAAGGTAACCACTTACCATCAGGCGGTCCTTCTGCTCGTTTGCCATCCGGTATCCATAAAAAAAAAATAAAAAAAAAAAAACATTCGAGATTATGGGCTAATATAACCTTTATTGTACACACGAGTACAATAAAAAATAATAATACCTTAAAAATAAATATATGCAAAGGCTATGTAGTAGTGATGCATCACAAGTTGTCACTAACAAGTACACATTATGTGTGTTTACGAATAATTTTATCGCGAATCTCATGTGATCTAATCTACATCAGAAATCTCAGAAAGATATGCACAATAGCTCATTGACATTAAATATAAATTATATTAAAACTTTTATGCATATTCCGTATATATCTCGTGTAAGAAAATCTCCCAAATGAAATTTCTCGATGAGCTAGAGAAGGAAACAAAACTGAGTCAATCTACTGCAATACATTCCCAGGGGGAGGCCATCAATCTGCGATCCTCCCGATACATTAAGTGGCCCACATACTCTATACGCAGATGTGGCCTAGCTGGTATAACGAGTAAATAATTGCACTGGTTAACCAAAAAAATGTGTTTTACGACACTATTTTTTAATAACAACAAAAACCGACTTTCCTTTAGATTCTCACTTGATTTTTTAATATATTGTGAACACTAAGAGATATTTTATAAATTTCATTAAATGAAACCAAATAACGAAAATAAAAATTATATTAACATCAGAAATATTCTTAATTAAACACTTTTAATATATAATGGCTTATTTATATTGCTTCGTAATCGAAATCATAATTGTGCAAATGAGTGAATGGGGCCAAAATTTCAAAGCGAACAGAATTCTTTGCCACAAAATAATTAATTAAACTCGAACAAGTTATCTCCGAGCGACACCTAGCGGCTACCGTTCTCTTTTGTATCGCCATCTTTTCATCGTCAGAACTCATTTCAATTAATTTTCTTAAAAGTAAGTAAATGATGTGCCTTTTAAAAGCGAGATATCATTAACACTACGGCTGGGGAGAGATGCTTCTACAGGGATGTTGTTTATAATATTGAATATAAAAAATATAAGACATAAAGAAAGACAAAATCGAGAGATTACTACTGTTCACAATTTATTTATTAAATTTTCGAATGTATAAATTATACTAAGGAATACAATTTTTGTACCGTTTTTAGTTCTAATTAAATACAGTAAAGTTTGGTTCCAACCATAGTGTAGAAAATATTTTGTTTTGTTATAATTATCTATTGATTTTTCCTTTTGTCTTTTAAAAATACTACCTAAAAGTTCTAGCAATAAAAATGAATGCATAAAATATTATTATACAAGATTAATGTTTGAAATGTTTATATTTGCGCTATTCATATAATCTTGATAAACTTTGTAACCATGTAGGATTAAGCGTGAAGCTAAAAAAAAACGGGAGATAGAGATAACGTAGTGTCAGGGCATTCCGCTCTCTTATTTTCGCCCGAATTTGGAACTCAACGCCGCATTTTGTCTTACCAGAGCGAGGAAATCTAAATAATTTATATAGATAATAATCATTCTTCCTTTCAGGAATTACAGCCACAACTACTCGCGTCTCGTACAGTTAGATGCCAACCTACTGCGCCACGATGATCTTATCTATGTACTTAAGATGAGATATACATATATTTACGTGTCGTCCGTACGTTGTATTTCTATAAACTGGGGAAACACAAAATATAAAGGCGTCCCCACCGCTCCCCTACCTCCCCTTCCCATGGGAGAATCATTAGGAAAAAATCGTGTTGATGGATTTAATTACAAAAAATAATTATTCGTAAGAAAGTTACCTGAATAAACTCGGACGGAGCGGGTTCTTCGATTCCCCCTTAATCGGATTAATTTACTTTTAAAAAGCAGGGGGCTGTTGTTGTAATTAATGGAATGATAACATTACCCACCTCGCGGTTGACGCCTTTGGAAATACAATAGCCTTAAAAATAGTAAATTCTCTAATTATTATTCTAGTTTATTTGTTGAAATTCTGTGGCAGCTTAAATGTTTCATATCAAATGTTGTCAAAGTACATAAATTGTGATTTTTAAATTAAGCTAAACAATCGCTTGCTTATTATGAATCATATCAACCACAATTCAATCAGTAACCCCAATGATAAAATAGAAAAAAAATATTTTAATTGAAATCAGTTACGTTAATGACTACAGTGACTATAGAAAAATGGAACAACCTAATCCATTTATATAATTTAAAACCGCAACAAATAATGAAGAAAATTTCGAAGCACTCATTCAAACTGTTTTCCAAAACAGCAGGATGAGAAGCGTTTTTTCCACTCGGTTAACGTCCGGTGATCAGTTCTAAACGCATCTCCACTGACGCAAATCACATTGCACGGAAGGGTTTGAGTTACTCCACGTAAGGGTAGTTCAACCGAATATTTTTTCACTATGTACACTTATATTTTCTAAAGTAAGTTTTATGAAAAGGACAGTAAAAGACTTTTTGATTGGACGTAGTTGACTTAGTATCAGAGTACGAAATCCTCAAGTCATGGCTACTGATTTTTGCGAACCTTTGCGACTACCACGACCCTTTAGCTTTTTTTTTTCTTTATGTATCGTGATTACACTTGCTTGATTTAATATATAACGATTAAATAGTATATATTCGCTTTTTATTATTTTTATAATATATCATATGTATAATAAAAGAAAATTCATTTTTTTTTTTTTAGGGATAACGGATGGCAAACGAGCAGAAGGACCACCTGATGGTAAGTGGTTACCTTTGCCCATGGACATCTACAACACCAGAGATGTTGTAGATGCGTTGTCGACCTAGAGGATACAGATAGAAGGGGAGGATAATGTAGTAGTCCGCTATCGGAACCACCACATTTTGGGGAAAGGATGGGTGGGAAAGGGGAAAACCTGGCTTACATGCCATCAAACCGGAACACATCATAAGATATTTGGCGGTTCGTCTTTGACATGATAGTGGTCGCGAGCCAGACGGAGGACGAACCTCCTACCACCAAGCATGAAAATATGCCTCCTCTAAAAAAATACTTCAGTGGATTAAATTTTCTACGATTTGTTAAATCAATACAATAATTTATTTTAGATCATTCGTACATTTTTTTTTACGTAGTGATTACTGATAATTTTTTTTTGTGATTTATTTAAAACAATTTAATTTTAAACAAATTAATTTCATTTAATTATAAATCACAAAGTTTTTCTAATATATAATAAATTTAATAAAAAAATAAAGACTGAAGAAATTCCAAACCTATTTAACCCTAAATCGTCTTAAAATTTCCTTTCCGAAAAGGATAAGCGCTATTTTTCTTGTAAGTGCTGCATCATGTCACGATCATTCTTTACGGCTTTGTCTATCTATTTTCTACATGTGTGTTCCTGGAGGGAGACTAACATGAGTGCGCTACACCAGATGTTTTATAAAGAATTCTCAAACCGTAAACAATACATTTGTTACAAATTACATTATATGGCATGCATAGTAAGGGAAATATGTGATTATTTTTAAATTTTACTAAAAATACAGTTACTAGATAACTGTCCTCCAATTGAACAGCCAATGCGCCATTTATTTATTTCCTTTAGTGAAGCTGATCTATGATGGTTCTTAATCCGATTTTTCAGATCTTCAATTGTTATATGTTAATGGAAATGGCTTTATAACAACCTTTGCTTAGGCGACTATTCCTTATATGTTACAGGTCGGCTAGACTATCATCGTTCCTCATTAAGTGTTCCAAATCTTTAATTATTAGGGGAAGGTTGGGTAGCCCCGGACAACGGGTAGTCCCGGATACTTCAATTTCTTAGAAACTAAATGTATGACTTATACAAAGAATTCTTGTAAAGATACCTGTTCTAGAGTAG
This sequence comes from Philaethria dido, assembly GCA_033558755.1. Classification (NCBI taxonomy): domain Eukaryota; kingdom Metazoa; phylum Arthropoda; class Insecta; order Lepidoptera; family Nymphalidae; genus Philaethria; species Philaethria dido. The sequence goes on along the minus strand of JAKGSA010000092.1, from coordinate 157,024 downwards.
AAATGCGTTTAGATCGCGGCGCGGACGCTAAATAAATTAGTCGTGAGAGAAATCATCGGTGGTTATTAAGTACGACAGTTAAGTGTTCATACTTATCTGCTATTCAGAATTTTATATATTTAAAGTTTGTAATAGTATCTATAACAATTCTAGTGCATTTAGAGCGCTGTGTTTAGAAATGTCGACTGACTCCAGACACTATGATATCGGGTATCCCCGAACACAATTGTAAATGTTACATTTCGCAATATTATTCAAATAAACAATAATTTAGTGTAATTTTACTTTTTTTTATTGAAAATCTTAAGTAAAAACATATTTAGAAAACGTATATCTTTTTTGAACGCAGCGGGACTCGAACCTGCGTTTCTTAGAAACTGTCCAAGCGCTCTGACCACTAAGCCATGCGTTCTATATCCAGCTTCGTCGAAATGTCTAAAGGGCGCCATATTGAATTAAGAGTGATGTGACATATCTAAGAACACTTGGAGTATCAATACCTATCTAACGTCACCTTATTATATGAAATGGTCCAGGGTTTTTTAAGATATGAGGTAATAAAGAATATTACAAACATACATGATACGCGCGAAAAACATAACTTCTTCTCTGATAGTCGGTTAAAAAGCAGTTTAGCCATCATTTATCACTACTGTCCGGGGCTACCCGCAATTTTTTGTGATTCAGGATATTTTTTTAAAGAATTTGATATAACTAGTGATTAATCAAACACCAGTAGTGTTTGATTAATATAAATAAAGAATAAGAAATTATTCAATGTTAAATACGAATTGAGATAGAAAAGTCCTTTATTTGCCTTATATGTCAACAGAAAATGCTAATGACAATGAACACCTTTTGTTCAGTTGCTTTTTCCTTACTTCTTATAGTTTGGATGGTCTGCTATTGTTCATCAGAAGTCAGTCTTTAATTACACCTATGTCCCGGCGAGGCGGATGATCATAATAATGATCATAATAATGAGTATTAATTACATCCCTCCAGTAGTTCCAGAAATGAGACATGTAGACAAACTGAGTTTTTTCGATCCACCTAAATTAATTCTTCATATTCATATTCAATGACATAATATTTCACTGTTTAATTTTAGTATAAATAACTAAAAATCCTAAGCGCTAAGGTTTTCTTATTTTATAATAAATTATTCGCATTAATGAAACATAATTATCGATAACAACCTTTTATTCACTCATTGTTATAAGCGAAAATCACAAAAACAAATAATACAATACTGTAAACATTTAATATTTTCTGATTAATAAAGCTTATTGATGACTGTGTGAATATAACTGATTAGGTATAACGTATTTAACAATTATAATTATGGTATTATGGGTATTATGGTTATGCTTGGTCCAACTCAGTTTTAAATATTTTAGTTTGTTAATGTGGACTGGTGGACTGTTTAAAAGCTATTTTATCACTTACTATTATATAAGTTATTTCAAGTTATTTTAATGTTTACTTTATTAGATAAATAAATTTATTAATATATAATATTAATATTTAATTAATATTAGGTATTTAACAATTTTTAACAGACTTCACGAAAAGGAGGAAGTTCTCAATTCGGCTATGCGTGTGTGTACATTCTTTTTTTTTGTGATGCTGGGAATTTCTGTTTACGCAGAACATCGGACGATCGGTACTGTGGGGCTCACCGACTATGTTATCCACTAAAACCCAGTGGAAATCCTCTCCACCAACATGAGGACAGCACACACACGCACACACCTCCGACAGCGAAGTGGGTCTGTATGCGCGCAGACCCACTTCGCTGCGCTCGCGCGCCCTCTCCGCAACCTCCTTCATTAATATAGTTGTCTCACAGAAGGAGACCATCACAGACCAGTTACTCTCACTGTCCAGTGTGGTGGAGGCCATGCTACAAGTACCCTACCCACTACAGCCATCAAGCTACCAACATCGGATCAAGACTTCGTCCGCTCTTCTGTATGTGTGTAAATAAATTAACGTGTTTATTTGCCTACAACTTATTTAAAATGTGGTTTACTAAATAAAATATCATTTTATCTTATTTATCTCAATATAAAATTTTATTATTTTTACTTCTGTCTTTTTTTTTATAACAATATGTTAATATATGTTTTGTATTTTTTTAACTAAATTTTGTCAAACAGTACACAATAATTGTTTTAAAATGAATTTTAAGATGTTCTTATTTTAATTGTGCTTTATAAGCAGCTCCACGCTTTATCCCGCATAGCAGGGTAGTCAGAATAAACCTGTTGTCAATACACTACTGGCGGAACTCAATTCCGCAATTTGTCTTACCAGATGGGAGAAATAAAAATAGCTTAAACATTCATAATCATTCTTCCGGGTGGGAATCGAATCTACAACCTATCACGTTTACAGTCAGATACTATCCCACTGCACCACAGTGGCCTCTAAATGTTTTATATTTAATATTAATTATATATAAAAAAGAAAACTACAATTAATTAGTAACAATACTATTTTTGACTACAATCAATTAATTTAATTTCTTAACCCAAAAAATCTGATGAAAATATTTTTTCCTTATCCTGGTCACGTACTAAGATTAGGTTGTAAGTGTAGGTAAAAATACTGTATAGTCATCAGAATTGGACACGTAGGCGATTTTTTATCCAAATTGTAGAAAGTGAGTTAAACATTCATCACTTACCTCATCTAAATGTCGTCATTATCGTCATCGTCATCTGTTATTTTCTTCTATCGTCTATTGTGATTATTTCTGATAAATATTATATTTTTTCTTTTAAATATCAATAAATATAGAATAATTTAATAATAATAAGAAATCTCTATTAACTTAATTTTTATTAAATTTTCATGTTAAAAAAACGCTAGTTTTAAAACTGCGAAAACAACGGTACAGTTACGGTACATACAATCTAACAAGTGTAATTTCAAAATATATACGTACTAGTATTCAATATTGAATCATATATAATATAAAATAATTAATTTTAACAACTTGTGTTGGAAAATTTAAAAAAATATATACCATGCAACCTTTAAAGCATTTAAAGCCTCGATTATTCAAATTCGATACAAGAATAGCCTTATTGGCGCTTAAAATTTCACTTATAAATATTTTCTGCACCGATTATAAAATAAAAGCACGTTGAATAGTTTATGAAGGGCCCTAGTGACGAAAGGCTAATATAGTATAAGGAGGCATTGCGCATTGGCCTCATACACTCAATGATCGTACCGGTAGAGCGCCTGCATAATTTATAGTCACTAGATGCGTATTAAATACAACTCAGCAAAACTTATAAGAGGAAAACCCTATTAATGATGATACGCTATTTGCATACCGCGTTATTAACTCGAATATACATTATGTGTCCTGTGTTCCTTAGAAGTTAGAACTATAATAACATAAGTACCCGTTTGATTTTCTAATGTGTGATGACATCTTACTCAACAATCCAGCTACTGATAATTTTATTTTTATACAACTGTTTACAATTTTGGAATATATCAGAAATCTTTGGAAAACACAAAGATGTACTTATTTTACTGTTTACATATGGTCCATACCTATAGTTAGAATAATTATTTTAATCACTCAAAATTGGCTTATAATACTCACAGAGCTTAGTCTCCATATAGTCCCTAAAAAAATTCAGTTTTTGTAATGAGATGCCCTTGTTTTCCTATTAAATGTAATTAACCTTAAATTTATATTAAATTACTACAATAACATATAAATCTACAATTGTGGTCTTTCTTGAACTGTCAAGGTAATAAGGTAGTGAGAACCTTTTCGATTCGGAACATTTCGAGTTTAGTGGCGAAAAACGCCACACTTCATCTTACCGGAGCGGGGAACTTAAAATAATTAAAAAATAATGATGATGATGATGATCACCCCAATTTTAAATGATCTGATCTGTCTGCTTGTTTGCTGAAAGCAAAAGGTATGCTTGTTTGCATTATATACACACAAGTTGGAGATATGCGTTTTCTAAAGTTACTATGAATAATGGATTTGTTTATAGGTAGGTAGATAAATAGGTAGAAATTCGTTGTTGCACATAAAGATATAGACGAAATAATACGAGTATAGATATGTACGGAACGTGCAAAAGCGGTATTATTGCTTATAGCAACCTAACAGACAACCTTTGGGAAGAGGATCTTGGTCTTACAGACATGGATTAGTGTAAATCGTGAAAAGAAAAAAATAGACATACCAGTCTAACAATTAAAGTAAAGTAACGTAACTAAAGTAACACTTTCCAAAACTTACTCACTATTACAAACAAACTATTGAATATCATTCGAGGTTATATATATTATAGTGTTTATTTTTATTTATTTTTTTTTTATTGATAACGGACGGCAAACGAGCAGAAGGACCACCTGATCGCCCATAGACATCTACAACACCAGAGATGTTGTAGATGCGTTGCCAACCTAGAGGATACTGATGGAAGGGGGGACAATGTAGTAGTCCACTATCAGAACCACCACATTTTGGGGAAAGGATGGGTGGGAAAGGGGAAAATCTGGCTTACATGCCATCGAACCGGAACACATCATTAGATATTTGGCGGTTCGTCTTTGACATGATAGTGGTCGCGAGCCAGTCGGAGGACGAACCTCCTACCACCTAACAAAAAGTGTTGTGTAGATACTATCCATTCTATTATAACCTACCTGATAATCATCCAATATTACAAATATTATATATTTAAAGGCCAACTAAGCAGTTTATCTTGTACAAAAGAGTAAAACATTAATATTTAGAAATACTTTTTTACAAACATAACACACAGGGCTTATCAGCGGATACGTAAGAAACTACGTAAGATATGACCATTCTCTACGCAGACTAAGCTTGACTATAACTAATTCATCTAATATGGAACACGATGCAATCAATTATTGCATATAGTGTTATGGTCTTTCTATAGCATACTTGTAGTATAGTAGTGGTTTTAAACATAGTAAGGTGGCTGTAAAGTCAAAGTCAAGTCAAAGTCAAATAATTTTATTCAAAATAAGAAGTTACAAGCTTCATTTTTTGAGCGTCAAATAATTTACCACCGGTTCACTAAATTTAATGCCTCAGACCTGAGAAGAACCGGCGCAAGAAACTCAGC
>JAKGSA010000092.1:97053-151476 GCA_033558755.1 Philaethria dido | reverse complement strand
CTAATATATTTCATTTTTATAATAAAAAATGAAAAAAATCCGTATACGAGTATAACTGAGGAATGTAAAGCTTCACATAGTCGTACTCAAATATCTGTAGAGCTTCTTTTACTCTATGCCAGTCTCTACCTCCAGTGGGGGGTGCCCCCCACCGTTCGATTGTCTGCGGAGGCTGCCCCGCCGGTGCCATCTGATGTGCCGAGAGCACTCCAGATCTGCATAGATCGTTGCCTTCGTTTTTTCCCTATCGAAAAATCAATACTCACTGTTATATATAAATGAAAAGACACCTCTTAATGTTCTTAAGAGCTAACTTTTGCTCAATCTCCCTCAAGATCGAACAAAACCGCTTTTGTTTGTCATTTTTATGTAGCTTCATTTAGAGAGTCGGAGAGTGGATATACAAAGTTTCTACCAAAAATACTAGGGTTTAGATATAGAAGGCTTTGAAGGAGTTGAATGAGTACATAATGTGAAAGTATCTTCTCAAAACCGTACCGAGGTTTCCGCCGATGTCTTCCTCAAAGGGAAAGAGGCTCAAACACCGAGCAATAAAGCCTTCGCATCCAGCAAAACAAATACAACGCACATTCCAATGCTAGATATCATTCGCCCCGCCCACACAGTCGGCATGACGAATGTAAGCGCTCCCATTGGCCGCCGCAAAGCCTTCTCCATTTGGAATTGGTTATTTTTTTCTACGATTGAAATTGGCACTGTCCGTTTGTTCTGTACGAGTGCGATACGCATGCGTACCCAGTAGGCGTCTACGTGACGTAGACGTATCTACGTTTGGGGCTACGAATGTTTATTGGATTGCTCTCTCGGTTCCTATTCGTATTTCGTATTCGAATGTGGATTTGTTGCTGTGTTAGTCACACTGCGCAGACGTAACTGTTGCTTGGTTATAATAATACATAAACAATTGTAAATATTAATTTAATAAAATTTAATTATTAGTAACCTAAATAAAGAAGTAGATACATAAACTCGACCTCGTACCAGTATCAGTTCTATAAATAGACTTCCTATAACTATTGTATACCTCCATTTTAAAATATAATTCATATTTTTCTACGAATATTCCTTTTTTTTATGTAACCTACATATATTACAGAAAACGGTTTAAGTTCATACAACTGTAAGGCACGCTAATGTAGTTAAGTGCACATGACAGTGTAAGCTACAATATGGAATAGATAACTCAACCTATTAATTGTATTATGAACCACTAACGTACGACTAAACATACAAATGTACGTGTAACAACGGCATGCGGTGCAAATACGCGATGGTCTCGCTTGACAACTGCAATAACACACAGGCATCCATAGCAGGCTGTATCCCGAACAATTTCATTTGCGACTGGGCGAGGATAGCGTTGTAATTACAACAACAATCGATAGAGGCGCCACCGTCTGCCGCACGTTTAATCTCGCCGGAATCAAAGGACCGTCGCCTCACACCCACCCCAAACGAGATTCACGTATCAACTACTACTGTCGAATCCGACAACCTACGTCGCATACATTGCTTCCTCACAACGGGTTCTGTTATATAAGTAAACGCCAGATCCCGCATTGGATGAAACAGAGACAGTTTTAATTGTTTTTGAACTCGTTAAGTAGTAAATACTTTGTGTCTCCAAGCCTATATCTGCAGCGGTATGCTTAGGTGTCCTCCGAGCAGATAGTTGCATTTCCAGTCTATGTATAACTATTCATCGAGTTTTATTAAAGCTTAACATTGTTTGCCTCTTGTTTAAGCTTTTATACTGCCGCCAGTTGTTTCCATATTGTTTTGTAAATATTACCTCGCTGTTAATTGAATTCCTGAATCAGTTATTTATAATATATATTAGATCGCTGTGTAACAATGTTCTAATAATATTCTACGCTCATAATGTATCATGAATATTTTAAATGTTCATATAGGTACTTTATATGATCGTCAACGTTGTACCTACAATTCATCGTTATTAAACATATCAGGTATGGACGAGTCTAAATTACATTGGTTAAATAAAAATGGTGATAATAAGCTTAGTAAGTAATATTGTTGAGTAGAGTTGTAGAGTTAAGTATGTATATATATTTGTTTCTTAAAAAAAACAACGCTTCCTTAACATCTATTTGTAAGTCGAATAGTATGAACACGGAACATATGGCAATGACAGCAATCAAACCATTAATGACAGGTTATTGTGATAGAATCAAGTGCTCCAATGAGGGTAATATATGTATTGATTGTCAATAATTGCCGTTCCGCATTCTCATGTTGTTGTTAGGTTATAAATAGTTTCGTTACGTTATCGCTTATTATATATATATATATATATTGACCGCATATCAATTTTTTTTTTGTTATGTTAACGAATTTCACGCATTATTCAGAAACTTATTTGTAGATCCCAAAAACCTTATAACATGTGACTCGGGTCTCTTTCAGCGAGTGTATTTAAAGCCATGCATACTTTGGAATATATGCCCATCTGTCGTATTCTTATTCGATAATTTCTACTTACTAACATTTATTTTTATAAACGAAATATTATTGTCAATTTATGATTACTAATAATGAGAAGCTCTTAGTATATTGCCGCCGTTAGAAAAGATAATGGTGCAATGACAGTTGTGACCATCTGCATAACTACAGGGATGGCGGTGTAAAAAAAACGTGTGTATCGCAGAAGAAGAATGAAGGAAGGACGAATGCAAAGTCAGTTTTGCTGATCGTAATAGTATCTAGACCGAATCTCTAAAAATTCTAAAATACGACAAAGAGCTTTAAGTTATTTAGCTCTTCTTGTTGATTTGTCTTGACTGGATACTGACATACCTACCCCAAATGTAATGACTTCACTTTTCTATTCTACCATCATCTATTCTAAATCTAATTAATGTAAAACTTAAAACCGTTTGAGATCTTTAAAATAATACATGTTTGTATTTGAAGGACATATCTATAGCCTTACATTGATATTTCAACAAATTTACGCTGAATTATATGATTTGCGAATACATTTATAATATATGAAATCATTTTTCTAAATTCATTAATGTATCTAAATCAATAAACGTACTTGTAACCCATAGAGTAATCATAAAACATGATGGGCAAATTAAAGCATGCCACGAACCCATTGACTAAACAACATTGTAAATTGGCTTATTAAACATATAGTAGGTATGTAAATTGTTGCTATGATGTATTTTTTATTTACTGCATACATTTTCTAGATATATAAATTGTTGAGCCTTGAGAACAACAGAATAGATTTTTTTATTGTTATTGTACTCACACAAAGCCACAGCGTTGTACTTAGGTATATGTTTTAAAGTAAAATTTATTTATAGTCTTTACTGAATTTCACGTTCTACAAACCACGCTACTCATAGAATAGGAAGCGAGTGTAGGTAATGGCGCAAAATAGTGACGCAGTATTATTGCAGTGGGTGGAGACCCCCCCTTCCCACCACCACCCGAGAGCGACTGAAAAGTCCACGAGAAAAATAAGATCCGCACTCCGTCCTGCTTATTCTTAGTAAAGCTTTTTGTATATTTTGTATACTTTTTCTTCCTGTGTGCCGGTCAGGCGCCTGTGAGCGTTGGTAAATAATACTTTGTATGTAGGAACTAGGAATAAAGACGTCGGAACAAAATAATTTTAAGCTACTCAATTTATTTTTGAGATTTTATTTCAAATCAAATTATCATATCCAGATAATTTTCTATATGCTTTATATCGTACAGAAGCAAAACTATTAGTAACTAGAATTTAATAAAACTTGGGTTTCCTAACATTCAGTAGACATTTATCTACACCTCTGGTCGTTTTAATGTAATTAATATAATTTTGACTAAGACAATTTTTTCAACTAACCAATTCAGAATTGAGACCTGATAGAGACGTATATATGTATTTTATCAACAGATATGCATTGAAATTCTATATAATTAATACATATATATATATATTACTACGTGAAGGAAAGGCTTTGGATCTCTTTTTACGAAAATTAAGTGGACGAAGGAGAATGAAACTTGGCACACTTATAATTTATATAGCCAAGGAGTGCACAATGATAATATCTTTTTAAAATAATGCATAAAAAATATATTAAAATAAATATTAGACACACTACCATGATTTGACATCATATTTATATAAAATGATATATACGTCACTACGCAATACGTTATTAACGCATTTACGGGGACACTAGGTTTATTAATTTAATATACTTTTTATGTATTATTTAAAAATATATTAACATTCTCTATATGAACTATAAGTGTGCCAAGTTTCATGCTCCTCCGTCCGCGTAATGTTCGTAAAAACGGGTACAAAGTTTTTGCTTAACTTATTTATATATAGATTTATTATAACATGCATTTAGAATTTTCCATGAGTACTTTTGTAAATTAAAAAGAAAAAAATATTCATAAAAATAGATAAAAAAAATAGATAGAATAATCTGATTAAAGTTCATCTTCTATAGAAAAACAATCGGTTCGATTTTGGACTCATAGAAATTTCAGCGTATTTGCTGGACACAAATTTGCAAAACAATAGTTTCTGATGATTCTCATAAATATTCCTTTCAGGTATGCCAGTTAGCCTAAAAATGACTAACTTATTTCTAAAAATACGATTCAACGCCCTCTATCGAAACGCATGTACACTTCTGGATACTGAACTCTTATGTAGTGCTCCGAGTCGCATGGGCTACATATCAAATAAAACCATGACACAGTAGATGGCACTCTAAATCGAAATTTGTGTAATTTAAAATGGCTTATTGTGTAAATTATTGTACAAAACTTTAAATTTTAAACGCCATTATGCGCAACTGATCGTCTACCTGAATACGAAATGGTTGTAGTCGATTATCACTCGAAAGATTTTTTATTTAAAAAATAAGTATTGTAGAAAAGCGATCGATCGATTGTCACTAGAATAGGCAAAAAGAACGATGTAACTTATCCTTACATTTTCTTTGTCTATCTTGTTTTATGCGACAAATACTTAGGTAAAATAAACCATCTTAAAATTGATTAAGCTATACTACTAAACTAAAAATCTATAATTTATTAAATTTTAAATTTCAAAAAATATTTATATAAAATTAATTGTGATATTTTTCTAAGCCTACGACAACTTTTATGACCTTAAACAGAACCTGCCTTAATGTTTAAGCTATTGGGACTTCAATGAAAGACCAATTTTAAACGGCTTACGGCGCCTAAACAATTTATTTCGGCCCCTGGCTCTTTTGTACCAAAGGAAATGACGTAAGAGTGACAAAGAAAGCATACCAATTTAAAATTTCGGTAGTAATGTTCTTGGGGCAATGCACTCGCTAACTTGCTTGGTGAGGACAAAAGTACAATTTTTGCAATAATATAATTGATTTGCTTTAAATAAGTACCTACTTGTCTTTGAATGAACGGAATTTTTTATTTAGTTAAATATTTTTTGCAAAGAGGACCTCAGTAAAAAATAGATAAAATGTTTGTGCACAAACAATTCATATTTTGCAGTAGGTAAATCAATAAACACGTTTTTCGTTGTAATATCTTGCATCAAGTTTTTGCTGTTTTCTGAAAATATTGTATTGTCATCGGATTCGGATATACATATATGCAAATTTTCAAGTAAACCTTACGGTAAGAGTTGGGTCAAAGTAATATTGCACAATTTTCTTACATTGTTATAAGGGTATAAAGCTAATAATTGCGTATCAATTTAAAAAAAAGAAAATGGGGAACGGAGTGTCTTAACTCTATGTTCTCAGGTTCCCTCTGCCTACCCTGCTATATGCGGGATACAGCGTGAAGCTGAAAAAAAATTTAAAAAATCTCTCTTTCAATGTATAAAAAATACAAAACAGCTATAGCAGTAACTTACAATCTCTCTTAGATCGAAAACGATGTCTTACATATTTTACTATTTCTGATATTCTCTTTTAATGCAAATACAGTTAAAAAATAGTTTAAAAATTTAGATACCAATACGAAACGAAACGAACGACACGAAAAACGAAACCATTTTTTTTTTTTTTTTGACGGATGGCAAGCGAGCAGAAGGACCACCTGATGGAAAGTGGTTACCTTCGCCCATGAACATCTACAACAACAGATATGTTGTAGATGCGTTGTCAACCTAGAGAATACAGATGGAAGGGGAGAACAATGTAGTAGTCCGCTCTCGGAACCACCACATTTTGGGGAAAGGATGGGTGGGAAAGGGGAAAACCTGGCTTACATGCCATCGAACCGGAACACATCATAAGATATTTGGCGGTTCGTCTTTGACATGATAGTGGTCGCGAGCCAGTCGGAGGACAAACCTCCTACCACCAAAAAAAACCATTGTTTTTATATTACAAATATGTGACATAATAACTTTAAACTCAAACATATCGCACTACAAATTAAGCGGCGTAAGGTATTAATATAATCTGCAAAGAAAGCTATTAATATCCAATAAGTATTTCATTTACATATAAATTGAATGGATCATATACATCGTTAAAAGTGCTCACGAGTCACTTAAGATTCCCATAGGCCATAAGTAACATTTGGTCGTAAAATGTTACTACACGAAAACATTATTTTATCTACATAAAAAAGATTAGTTAGAATACAAGCAAGGTCAACTACTTTCCCCATTTTATTAAGAGCATGTACTTGTTACAAAACTTTAAGTTGTAAGTAGAAGTCATACAGGGAAATAAATAAAATAAATGAATGATTATATAATTTCGTATATTAATAAAATGAATTGTATTCAGCGTAACGTGGGGTCCAATGTCTGTAAACGCGATTGGTCGTGGGCTCTAATCCTTCTTGAGGGTATGAGCGTATTCAAATTGTTTTTTTTTTACGCTTTAATAAAACAAAAGTGCGGCGTTGAGTTCCGCCACTCAACACGTCTTGAATCTGGGCTTAAAATTAAAAACTAAGTTTTTTAATTTTTTGTCTTAACAATAGTTTCTCTTTAACTATCGTACCGAGCGGACAAGAGCTTGAAAATAAATACAAATAGATCCATTTCAACATTAATATATGGCAGACAAAACCGCAGGCAATCGCTTAAATAACATGAATTCTATTATATAGAAACACGTTCATACTGAGTAGGTACTCAATTCAATACATGATATTGATTTTTTTCGAACTTTCACTTCCCTATTTCATCATCAACTCCCTCAGGTTGGCCCATGCCAGTTCTAATAATGATAGAGATGCTATATGCACAAGTGGTTCCATATTAAAAGAATATAAACTGAAGTAACAAAGTAAGAAACTTAAAATAAAAGATATATAACTGATACTGATTGTACTCATTCTAGAAATGATTTTACCACTTTCACGCATCTTAAATTGCTAAAAATTTAGAAAAACTAATGAATTAGTCCATACTTCATTTAATATCTACATTCTTATAATTCCAATTTCAAAACTTTTCTTTGACTGTCTTATTTAAATTATCAAAATATTCCTTCTATCAATTTTACATTCAAAACAATATTAATAAATATAGGTTACCTGTGCCTTGCGCTTTTCATGCTGCAGGCATACTGGTAACTTATACTATAAGTTTCGATGTTCACGCTTTCTTATGTCACAGTCGCTCAACCCCAGGTAACAATAATAATTCAGCATTAATCCGTTTCCTAGCAAGGATTAACCTTACACTACCTATGACGCATCTGCAATGTACATACGTAATTGTCATCAAGAATAGTTTTCTTTGAACAATGTAGCAATAGTACATCTAAACTATGTGGATCCCTAAAATAAATGAAACATCTGAGATCCACAAAACCAGTACAAGTTTGATGCGTCACGTGAAGCAATTACATTTATTGTTATAAGAACTTGATAAATATTTCGAAACACTTGGACAACGAGCTTGCCTTAAGGAAGAAAGTACTATGTTGTAATCACATCTTTTGTGACATCATGTTTGTTGTCTATGTAAATGCGCTCGTTTTGTAAATACGATAGAAAAACATGTTAAAACGAAACTTTCTTTTTCTTGAGGTGAGGATTGATATTAAAGTAATACTTACAAAAAAAAAAGTTTTTATATTTTCAGGACTTGGTGACACAGTCGGATGGCGTCTGACTGAGAACTCTATCGATTGTAGGTTCGATTCCCGATCGGATGAATGATTATACCTATTTAAATTATTTTCATTTCTCCCCTCTGGTAAGGCAGCGTTGAGCTCCACCACTCAGCACTCTATGTTTCGATTTCGATCGGAAAATAGAGAACGGAGTGTCTTATGACTAGGATTTCTCCGACTGGTTTTCCCAGCCATGTGCGAAAAAGCATCAAGCTGTATCATATACGACATTACATATAAATAATTTTTAACAAAATGTAAATATTCAAAAGCTGAATTATAATAGAATGAAATTCCCTAAATACGAGCCCTTTCTCCTGATCTTGAGCATTGAACTCCGCCGGGGTGACATTGCGGACGGTTGCAGTACACATCCGCCCACGAATTTTGATACTTGAACTTGTATTAGTTTCCTCATAAGGTTACGTTAAATTACTTTATTGATAACATGACTACTTCATCCATAAAGTATATAAAAATAGGAATTTTAAGAAATCACACATTTTTTTTTTTTTATGGATACCGGATGGCAAACGAGCAGAAGGACCGCCTGATGGTAAGTGGTTACCTTCGCCCATGAACATCTACAACACAAGAGATGTACTAGATGCGTTGCCAATCTAGAGGATACAGATGGAAAGGGAGGACAATGTAGTAGTCCGCTATCGGAACCACCACATTTTAGGGGAAGGATGGGTGGGAAAGGGGAAAACCTGGCTTACATGCCATCGAACCGGAACACATCATAAGATATTTGGCGGTTCGTCTTTGACATGATAGTGGTCGCGAGCCAGACGGAGGACGAACCTCCTACCACCAAAAGATGTACTCATAGGTCCATAATTTATTGCAAACAATCCAATGCTTATTTGTAGTGAATACTATTACAAATATTATATTTTTTTCACCAATTCTCGACGAACATATTTCTCTGTAGAGATCCTCCCAAAGGCAACCAAACCGAGGTCTTCTAACTCGGCCTCCTACATAACTTGGTGATGCTCTAGCACTATGGCATACTTCACATTTAATAAAAACTTATTTTGTTAAGTTTTGGACTAGTTTGATTAATGCTGTTAAAAAAATCCAACTTAATTACAATAATTACTTATGACATCGAGTTCGCATAATAAAAGCTCTTCTTCTCCTTATGGTATATTATTGCGGAAATGTTTAGCAAAACATTTATCTTTATTACGACTATAAGTATGTTACAGTTTTACCCACTACTATTATTTTAATTATTATTTTCCCGAACTTAAAAGTATTCTTATCTTAAGGTAATCTTGAGGTATTCTAAAAATGTAAGCGTTAACGTTTTTGGGTAGTCTCTATGTATCAAAACCGTTTACTGTTTCTCGCTTTAAATGTACTGTGCACTTGCATTATAGCGTATGGATGCACCGTCTTGAATTTTTTTGCCAGTTTTTAACTTCGTCCTTGAATTTCAAGTTTAGATTACAGCTTACACATTACCAAAACGCGTTGGCCGCACACAGGTGCAATAGTTCAGTTACATATATCTACTCACGTGTAATACATAATGCGGGTGAATCATAAATATTTTCAAATAAAAACCTTTTTCGCATGGCAATGATGAAAATTAGTAATAAGCTAAAATGTTGTCATGGCAGACATTTTATTTTTACTGTAAACAAATTTAAGTAAGATTAAAAAGACATTTAATATCTTAAAAACAGGTAAATATAGTAATATTTTATATATCTATATAAATCACAATGCGAAACGAATATTCATATTAGCAAGTGTCGGTCGGTGATTGAAGCCGAGCGAGTGAGCAATACAAATCACATTAGGCTAGGTCAAGATTCCTAACCCAGCTGAGTAGATATGATACGAATAAAGGTAATAAAAAGGCGAACTGCGACGCGGACCCAGGGCAATGCACTTTTTCGTGGACGGTCAAAGAAGATCGAATGAGCCTGGTCCTGCCCAACATTTGTGAGTGGCATGACAATTTTATCGATTGCGCTCAAACTAATATACCTCTTACGTCTTTGCTTTTTCGATATATTTTTCTTTCTCCACAGGACTCACTTAATATATTTCGCCAACATGCTTGTCTCAACCAGAAAATGTTTGCCATTCTGGTGGAAAAAGCACCTTGTAATGGATGCAATTGATATTAATTTTAAATGATATGACCCAAAATTGCCAACTATATCCGCGCCATCTGCAAGTAAATCAACACTCAAATATAACATCTAACTCAAACGTTGTAAGGTAAATTATTTTTAAAAGTCTTATCTAAAAACGTAATGCATACGCAACGGAATGCAAACGTGAGGTGGGTATATGCGAATCAGTTTAGCTAAGGTCATGATATATGTGCACATCTGAATAATTTCACGGATCAGTAGACTCCTGTTACAGTATAAATTGTTGATTTTACTGTAAAATAAATTATATATCTTTATACAAAGACTACCAGTCATTAAATATTAATCAAATACTACACATATATTATTTTTTTTTAACCAATTATTGAAATAGCATCTGTGAATAGAATATTTTTTTTATAAACAATAATTTTGAATCTTAAAACATTATAATTTTGAAGTTAACTGAATGCTCGTCAATCCGTACACTTGGGTTACATCAGTTGACGCACAAACCGATTTAAATGCGCTATTTTGTGAAACTCATAGAAAATGATTATCTACTATTTTTTGGCCGCAGTTTCGTGACTTCACATCCGAATGACATATGTCAATGTTTGTCTAAAGGTTTAAAGTATTTATAAACCTTTCAGTGAAATGACACATTTTAAATTTAACGTGATAAAGCGTTTTAAATTTAAAAATATGACAGACATTTTAGCTTAGTAGCTTAATAAGGTACATCGTTCACCAACATCCTTTCTGTGTTTCGCTTCGCTTGTAAAACTTATTATCAAAGTATCATTATTTCTCAAACATTGCTCTTAATGCTCACTTAAAATCATTTAAGGTACATAATTTCTAGTGACTCCACCGAAGAAATAAAAAGTATCATACAAACTTTGACCCCCTCTTTTTTATCGCTTTATTCCCTCAATTCCCTTAATTTCCAGAATCCTCTCCTAGTGCTCGTCTACACACCCCAAGAAACATATACACCAAATTTTAGTTCCTTGTGCTTATAGTTCGATTGTGCATTGCCTGTTAATCAATCAGTAAAAATTTATATGAAAAATAACCACTCGACATGTCTTTATTAGTTGTTTGGATATAAACGACTCCACAATACCTATATGAATCTATTCTATATTTACTAACCTCCCTTTTGTATTTTCCTGACACTATATACTTGTTCATTCAAGAATAATATTATTTGCCTACTGGTATTCAACAATTATAATATATTCCAAATCCTCTGAGTGCTTTTTATCTATAAATCTTTCTGCTCATGTATTTTTTTTCTATTTTGATATGACAAGTAATTTTTCATATAATAACAAGTAATATGATCATAATTTAATTATTACTATTATTAAATAATATATATATATATATATATATATATATATATATATATATATATATATATATATATATATATAACAATTTATAAATATATAACATAAGTAATTTTAAATAATTCACACGCTAATAGTTGCCAATCTTTTTAATCACCAAAATAAAACTTGAGTAGTCCCTTAGGCCATAAAGTGAATAATAAAGTCACAAATGCACTAATGGTCACAACATTTGGACTTACTTATACATATAAAATCACTCCTATAAATATAGTTCAATGGACAAAGTTTTCGCTTTTGAAAATTTCATTGCTTAGTTAAAGTAGTAAAAAGTATTTAGAAAATAAAAATAGTACAGATCAAGGACAGCGATTTATATTATTATACAAAAGTAACTATTCAAACGCAAGAAGAACTAACTTATCGATCAAATAGAGATAAGCAACTCTTCTATTTTTGGATTATATGAATTACACTTTATTTTACTCATACATACACACGTAGTTAGGCAAATACGTATTATAAATGCAAATATTCTTTATAATTCTTCAAATAGAAATAAGAAGAGAAATAGAGAAAGAAAAATAGTCAAAATGTAGATATAATAACTAGCATATCGGTTACAGCGATCTCTTCCAAGCAAATTTTATATGTTGGAATTGTATGAAGTAGTGATAAGCGGCGCACTATAGTACATTTACGCATAACATGTTAGATATACATTACTATAGTACTACATTAATATTAAAATACAGGCAACTTTATTTGCTAAATGGGAAAAAGTTGAATATTAGTAACTTCTGTTTTTTATATATGAAAAAGCATTAGTACTTGAGAAAAATATTTACTTTGTATAGCAACGAATCAGAAATTATAGCTTAAATTCTGTATATTGACTGTCTCCAAAATGATAATTAATATTTTTTAAGCCTTGTTATTGTTAACTAAAAACTTACTACTGATATATTTACTATAGATGCATTACTGCACTCTATACGCTTTTTATTTGACTGTTCAACAGTTATTTGGATCGGATTACTGTTTTGATTTTCATATTTCAAGCAAACTCGAATATTATTTATTGCTTAATAAATAAATATCTTTTAACAAATAAGTATCAGTTTTATCTTCTTCTTACTGACGATTATAATAGAAATCGTTTTGCGTCTTACTTGATTGACGTCACGTGAGTATTACTTGGTACTATAAGAAAATAAGAGGCAAGTATATTCTAAGATATATTAAATAAGCGATATAAAAAAATATTTACTACTATAATTGAATTGTTAGAAAGGAGAGTTTTGGTATAATTTATCATTCTTAGTTTACTGGTTCGGGAACGAATTTGGCAAAATATTATTGAACAAATGAAAATATAAAGGAAATGTAAAGGGAATAAATATAATGTTATACGGAGTTAAAATGTTTTCTCACGTTATCATTGCTTACACTAAATTTCAGGTTTCAAGAGCAATGCCTTGCCTGGACCTGAACCTCGCTTTCCTCGACCATCTTTGCCGGAGTCAACGATGCCGTGCATCGACACGTATAAATACATACGGACTACGTTCCTGACGAGACTGCCCGCCGAAACCGCGTCGAACGCAACGACCTAGCGCACGCGCACCCGCCTCTTATTTAAAAATATATATAAAAATATTTTTTATTAAAATAACATCAATATGGATAATGCTGAATTATATGAAAAAAGTAATACTTTACAAAAAAGAGATGCTTTGCAATGCTTAGAAAAGTATGCAAAGAAAATTAAATGGAAAAACGACGGGGACACAGTTATTGATATAGGTAGCGGAGATGGAAGTGTAACAACAAATATACTAATGAAATTTCTACCTAGCAACTACATGAGGCTTGTGGGATGTGACAAAAGCGAAAGGATGGTACAATTCGCCAACGAACACCACGCTACCAACCACACCAGCTTTACCGTCCTCGACATAGAGGGTGACTTACCTGACGAGCTGCGAGGAAATTTTGATCACGCCTTTTCATTTTACACTCTACATTGGATAAAGCACCAAGAGTGAGTACTTAAATAATTTTTTTTACCTATTTACATATATAAAAATCATGTTCATATCAAATTCATATAAAATATTAATAGTAAGTGAAAAAAAATCATGATAATTAATATGAAAAAAAAAAATTGAAGCCTTACAACTTCAGCAATGAATAATATAAATAATAATGTAGGTACTATGAACACGTGGATAAAACGTCCTTCGAATATTTTGACAGACTGGATATTTATTTTTTTATAAATTTTAATGAAAAACGAAAACAGTAAAATACAATAGCTCCCTAGAAGTTGTTGTACATAAATAAATGTGTACAAATATATTTATTACCTATACTACTCTTAAAAAATATTACGAAACGAATAAAGTTTTTAATACTATAATAACGCTGGCGTATTTTGTATTCTTAGTACTAATAATGTCAAAATTGCCTAATATCTAAATATTGTATCAAATAATGTGCAGTAGTGCTGAGCTTCTTACCGGTAAATCGATAATAGAGAGCAAATCATTCAGTATTCCTTAACATACTGTATTTATATGTAATTTGTAACTAAAAATAATAATCATAAAATATATTAATTTTATTTTAGCTAATACAACTAAATCGTTTTAACGTCATTTTTAAAGTTACACATATTTTAGCTGTATTTACAATCCCCTAATCCTTAATTGACATTCATTTGATAAATATTTGACATTTCATGTCATAATAATAAGATATTCAGTAATGGTTCACATTCACAGGCAATGCCGGAGTTGTCTGTAACGCTTTTTGCATTTATAATTAATAATGTATAATAAAGGCAAAATATATTATTTTATTCGAGTGTATTACAACAACGCTAATATTGTCCTTACTCAATATGAAAATGGTTATTATTATTAGTATTGAATTTGTTGCCGGCTTTTCTCAGCAATGCCTTCTGAAGCGGCTCCCCGAAGAAAGATACTGACATTATTTTATAAATCGACAATTTAAATATACACCTAAATACATTTCAAAAAAGATTTTTTGATTTTGATACTTATTAATTTAATTTATCAATAATATAATATTGTAATTGCCTTATCAATAATAATACTTAATATTAATATTTACTAAATTTCATTAGTTATATTAATAATATTGATTATTATTGAGCATTACTGATATGATTGACAATGCTGACTATTAAAACTGATTCAAAAGTTGCCGGTTGGTGATATTTTTAATAGGGAATATAATATATTGATTTTGAAAACCAATAATATTATTAAGCAACACATTACATAAATAGGTTTTAACCAGTCATAAATAACAACACTGCTTTATAAATATTTGTTCATTACAATTGTGTAATACGCAGATGCTTTCCTATAAAATTTGTATAATACATTTGTTTTATATATTTCAGGACAGCATTTTTAAATATTTACAATCTGTTAACGAGGGGTGGTGATTGTCTACTTATATTCTTAGGACACATGCCCGTGTATGATGTTTATAGAATATTAGCTCGAAAATCAAAATGGAAATATTGGCTGAGAGATGTTGATCGTTTTGTGTCACCTTACCATGACTGTCAGGTAACAAGAATACTACAATATCGTCTTTGATATATATATTTTCCTAATTATATAATGATGACATTATCCTGGAATACCATATACCTAACTTTATTACTTTTTTAAGGACCCTGAAAAAGAAATTAAAAGAATGATGACGTCCATTGGATTCAACAGAGTTGATGTCCATTGTACTGAAAAATCCTATATATACAATAGCTTGGAGGCTATTAAAAGTAAGTAAATGAATATGTCAAATATAAATTATTTTTAAATCTGTACATTTTTCTGTCCTCCACTTTCCACTTTACAGAAGAGCGATTTAAAGATTCCTAAGTTAGTTAATTTGTCACTTTTCAAAAGATTCATTATTGTAACATTCATTATTCAAAAGATTTATTTTTTTTAATAAGAATAAAATTACAATCTAAGGAACCTTTAAATCATTCTCCTATAAAGTTGTATTTTTGCAATTGTACCAGTGTATATAGCATCCGTTGTTAGTGCAGCTTAGTTTGTCATCTTTTTATATGAAACCAATTTTATTTTGTAATTAGATGCAGTAGCTGCAATAAATCCGTTTAAAATACCTAAGGAGCTGCTAGAAGATTTTTTAGAAGACTATGTAAAAATTGTTAGCGATATGCAGCTTATAGACCGTGTATGTGCTAATGCAGAAGACTCTGTCAGAGTGAGAACTACCTACCATCTTATCACTGCATTTGGTAAAAAATAATTAGTTAAAAATATTATACTGTTGAAAAAGACAAGTATTATTTTATAGTATTCTGTAGGTATATCCCCCAATGCCTGATAGTACAACAAAAAATAATTTATAATTCAAGTTATATAAAAATAAATGAGAGATAGAGAGAGAGAATATTTTTATCATAGATTTATAAAACATATTTTTAGTACTTATTAATATTTTACTAACCCATTATGACCCTAATTATTTTAGGGTTTCAGAATTTGGTTATTTTTTAATATATTATTGTTAAAGGTTCATACATTTTTGATCACTAACACTTTATTTGAATGTTGAAGGTTGTTTTTACAGTTTGCATATGAAGCAAAAATGAATGCTGTTTATATTGGGTGCCAAACGACACTAGGTCGTAATGGGCTAAGCTCTTCTGGGAATAAGTATTTATTAAAAATTATAATTAAATAATTTTAATTTTAAAATAGAAGATATTTAAGAATAAAAATAAATAACAAAAATAGTTTATTTTACTTTTAAAGAAATCCTTACTAATATTATAAATGCGAAAGGAACTCTGTCTGTCTGTCTGTTACGCTTTCACGCCTAAACCACTTTTAGCCGATTTTGATGAAATTCGGTATGAAGATATAACTGAACTTGGGAAAGGACATTACTTTTTATTGCGAAAACAATGGTAGAAGAGGTTGAAATAGGGGAAGAAAGTTTGTATGGAAGTTCCTTATTGTCAAACATAAAATCATGTAAGATTGTTCAACTGTTTACAACTTTCACACCTAAACAACTTAACCAATTTTGACAAATAGACCTTGCGAAAGACGATAGACTACTTACCATGTCGAATTCCACGCGGGCGAAGCCGCGGGCGGAAAGCTAGTTAAAAATAAAGCTACAATATGTACTCATTCCTTCGACCTATGTTTGCTAAGGTCCTAAGTCATTTCCCAAACAGTTATATAC
The DNA here is from genome assembly GCA_033558755.1 of Philaethria dido. Taxonomy (NCBI): domain Eukaryota; kingdom Metazoa; phylum Arthropoda; class Insecta; order Lepidoptera; family Nymphalidae; genus Philaethria; species Philaethria dido. Next base: position 134,589 of record JAKGSA010000092.1, on the reverse strand, counting down.
GGTTCCAAAATATAGATAATCTATTTTCAATGTTATATATATTTATTCTTAAATGTGCATTATTTAGCTACGTATTTATTGTTAAGCTTAAATTATGTAATTTATTTTTGTTATAGTATTCTAATCCTAAGAATATTGACTGTATTACGTAAGTGAAAGTCTAACGCATCTACATAGCCAACAACTAAATTTAAGACGCCATAAAGTGAGAACCAAAAGAAACAAAATTTAAAATTAATACATATATATTGGCAGTGGGTATTTAGCATGACATAACGCTTATCGTAACATTCTTTTTACAAGATTTTTAGGGGTTCTACATATATTCGTACAAGGACAAAAGCAGAGTTTTACAGGAAAGCACATTAATAGGCTCCTACATACATACATACATAGCTTCACGCTGTAACCCGCATATAGCAGGGTAGGCAGGGGGAACCTAGTGTTAAGACACTCCGTTCCTCACTTTCCGCCGAATTGAGGCATTGCGTGCTGAATGGCGGAACTCAACGCCGCGCTTTGCCTTATTACCAAACCCAAGAAAATGAAAAATTCCATTGCCTAACATTGTAATTTTATTATTATTCAAGAGATTAATTATTTAAATAAAAAAAAATAATATCTTTTAAATGGCTAAACCATTTAAAAAATCATTGTATTTTTACACGAGTGTATTGATTTTGCACTTGTATCAGTGTACGTAGGACCAGTCAAACCCACGACCGGTCGACAAAACGACGGACAAATTCTTCTTTTAAAACAGTTCATATTGATTTTTCTTTGGCTTAGATAGAAAAAGACAAAATTTATGTTCTATATTTATTTTGTTTTTAAATATAAAATAGTTTTTCATAAAAATAAAGCATAGGGTTTGAAAGAGCTAAAAAATGACATGATGATGTATATATATTTAACATTCCCTTACACTAAATAAATAATGTTAATTTAATAAATATTTAGTTGTTTCTTAATTTAATTTCAAATTTGACTCAACTTCCACTGTTTAAGGCTATCGTATTATCTACATACAGATAGTTCAAAAATGATAAAGAATATAATAACTTTATTATATTTTAGTAATGGTGGTGTTTGTAATAAATAAATATATTATAATTTATTTATTTTTATTTTATTAATAATTCACACTAAATCGATTAATTTATAATGAAATTCCAAAAAAATCCCATCCTAACATATTTGTTATCCTGAATTTCAGAGGAAATTAATTATTACTAGTAACACATCGAAAATCACTACAAGCTCGACTTGCATAGTACTTATTATTATTGTTCAATAAATCGTTGGGTAAGTTATATAAAAAAAAAAACAATTTCTTGTTTATAAAATATGAATCGTACTTTACTTCGTCGGAAACCACAATATGCTGGCGACAAGCCGATTTCAAAGATGCTGCTACAAATCGTACGGAAGGCTCAGGTAAGTCAAATGAAACAATTGAAAAATGTTAAGCGATTTTAATAATCGTGTTTGGCCAAAAGTGCATGTCTGTCTTAGCGTATCTTTACAAATCTATTGTTCGTAATTAATCAATTGTGACTTATTTTTCTTCATACATAGGATTTTTCTAAAACGCATATGAAATGGGGACTTTTGATTTAAAGCTATCGTCTAGATATCGTAGAGGTGAAAACAAATTTTAAATCGACTATTAACTCCGGAAATTAGCTTCAAAAAATAAACTAACTCTTTAACTTTACTATATACCAATGAAGTGTATATTGAATTTAAAAATATATTTTAAATTATATTATATACGCTATACTCGCTTGAAAACAAAATATTTTCTCTTAATTTTAAAAGTAAATATAAATAATTTAAACTAAGGTGTTTAAATTTGACATCATGTTTAATTTCGGAAATCAATCTTTCCTTTTCACAAATTCATTAATTAATTTCAAACACAATACATTTCCTTGCTTAGACAGCACATTAGCTTTCAATAAATATTTACCGTAAAAGAACTTATTTCCCATAAACATTTTCGCAGATTCATCAAAATTGACAAAACTTTTGTAGAGCCCCTGAAAAATAAAATGTCTAGTTATTTTAAATATTAATTACTGAGAAATTCATAAATGTTTTCTGTTCACGAGTCCTCATTTGACAGGCAGAGAGCCACCAATTGAATGTCACGTCATACAAATGTATCAGTTATTAGTTTGTTGAGTTTGAATAGTCTATTTATCTTTATGTACTGTCGCGACGCAGAGCCACAAGCGTTCGACTGTAAACGCGACAGGTTGTGGCTTCGCGTCCCACTCCAGGAAATGGAATTTTTCATTCCCTGGGTTTGGTAACAAGGCAAAGCGCGGCATTGAGTTACGCAACTCAGCACGCAATGCCTAAATTCGGCGGAAAATTGGGATCGGAGTGTCTTTGCGTGACACTAGGTTCCCTCTGCCTACCCTGCTATATGCGGGATACAGCGTGAAGCTATGTATGTATCTTTACGTACTATTCCATGCCACAAGAGCAGAGAACAGAAAGACTTTTTTTTCGTTTAAAGCATCGAGGTTGACAGTTTTTACTTCATTCCCCTACAGATTGCGCTGTGTTCTTTCACCATGAAAAGGTCTATTAACAAATCCATGTTAAAACTTTTACATTATCTTCGCCACCGAAGGAAATGTGCTATTAACAATGATAATACTTAATTAAGGGCATCAAATCCTATAAGGGCCCTGAAATTATATAATCTAATAATTAGTCGGGTACCTAAAAAAAAATTATTGAAAAAAAAATGGATCTTGACGGATATTGTCCATTTATGTTTTTTCTGCTTTATTTGCAACATAGATCAACAAAATACAAATTTCAAACCTTTTTCACTAAACAAGTAGGCGCTTTATAATAAGCATCTATCAAGGCAGCTGCAGCGAAATGTTTGCAGGGATCCTTTAACTTGTACGTCCATAATATTTTTTTAGTCTCTTTAGTCCATGTGGAGACTACTATTTTTATCTACAAATATTAGAATATTTATTATGCATAATTTACGATGAGAACTGAAACGGAGTAAAGTCTTTCCTACGATGTTATTCTAAGCATTGTAATGTACTCTGATATTTTTGATAAATATATATACTAGTTTCACGTGCGACTTTTTATCAAGTATTTTTTATCTTAAATAAGTGATTAGCAGATTACTATTATTACAATAATCACATTTTTAAAACTTAAACTTCCTTTTCGTAAATTAATTTCAATCTTGATTTATTATATCTGGTGAGGTATACGGAATTGTTGTAAGAGAACGGAGTGTCTTAACACTAGGTTCTCAGGTTCCCTCTGTCTACCCTGCCATATGCGGGTTACAGCGTGAAGTTACAGCGTGAGGTATAAAGCAGTATGAGTAACCAATTTGAATTTATACTTATAAATATCTTTAAAAAGGGGTAGGTATGTTTTTTTTTAATTACATTTCTACAATTGTAACCTACAAACGGAAACAGGAACTACCTAAGTATGTAATGATGACGTCACATATCATTCATAACGTTATTAATAAGAAATCTTGTTTCAGTGCTAACGACTAATTAAGACTGACCTCATCAATACGAGTGTTCGTAAGATAGTTTATGTTAAATATCGCTGTATTTCTATTGACTGACAAATCCAAGAAAACATCGGTCAAATTTTTGCTTCTTGGTCCATTACAAATCTCGTATTCTTTAACAACAACCTTATAAGGGCCCTGCAATAATAAAATAAGTAGTTAAGTCAATAAGTGATTATGACGTAGGTAATAAATGATTGGATATTGATATTTTATTATATTTTTATTTCTTTATATTCTAAGGCCATCTTGGCGCAGAGGGACAGCGCAAACGACTCTGACTGCAGACGCTATTGGTTGTGGATTCGATTCCCATTGGAGGGTGTAATTATATTTAAATTGCTTTATTTCTCCGCTCTGGTAAACAAAGCGCGGTGTAGGGTATACTTGCTTTATCTTATGTATACAACTTATATGTGTTTTTTTTTTTTTTTTTATTGATAACGGACGGCAAACGAGCAGAAGGACCACCTGATGGTAAGTGGTTACCTTCGCCCATAGACATCTACAACACCAGAGATGTTGTAGATGCGTTGCCAACCTAGAGGATACTGATGGAAGGGGGGACAATGTAGCAGTCCACTATCAGAACCACCACATTTTGGGGAAAGGATGGGTGGGAAAGGGGAAAATGACTTATTAGGACTTATATGTGTTATCCATTAAAATCGACATTATAAGCGAATTCCTTTTATAAGCATACAAAACTAATATAGAGTTAATATTATAAAATTGTTGAATAAAATTATTATTAATAAATAAAAAAATATATTAATGTGCATATTTTAATATCCAAAAGACTGTATCATTTGATAGCTACTTTAAATATGTCATTAAGAGCAAAATATATATTTGGCAAATTTATATTTAATAATATTAGCTTGTTAACAGGGCTTACAGCAAAGATTCGTAATAATACTGTTTTCATTTTAAAATAATATACAATATTTATCCTAATATATAAATCATTGCACTGGGGCAATTCTGTTCTCAAATTTCCGATAATTTTGGAAACATTAAAGGTTAAGAAGAAAAACCTACTACCGCCAGTTTAACTTACCAGATCAAGGAAATGATAATAATTTAAATATAATTGTTACCCCGAGAGGTTACGACCCCAAAATTGTCACACAAATCCATAGTCAGACAGTGGGACGGCCACTGCTCTACAATGACATAAATTATAATTAATAAATTAATTTTCTTAAACATTTCTTAATTTGGCAGCCCTAAATAACATCATCATGAATAAACGACATCACTAATGGAACCAAATAATATCCACAGATAGAAATCTAGCGTAATTTTGTACCATCAATACATTAAAAAATGGGTTTTTATGCTATCTCCCTATAAATATATGTATATTCGTTATACCTTGTATTTTGTTGTTTCGGTAAAATCACAATAAATTGTTATATGCCGATTAGTTCATAGCTATTAAAGATATATTTTGGATATGTTTATAATATTCTTGTAGTATCTTTCATGTTATCCTTATGGTCCCGTAAGGATACGTCCATACCACCATAACCATCAGGGACCATAAGAATAACATGCAACTTTTCAACAAACATATTATAATGAGCTCTTTTATTTTCGCGATTATTACACATATTAAATGAAACTATTTTAACCGGATATTTTAGTATAAAACACACACAGGTGACCACGGACTACTGCAAAATGTTCGAAATGTCGGGTTTCCAAAAATGTATTTTCGAATACTAAAATATACGCGATTAATCCGGTTAATATAATTTCATTTAACATATCATAATTCTAAAACTTTTTTTAACCAAAGTTACTACGAATATGAAATTATAAATGTTATATTTTGTTATTTAGGAAACATTGTTAGGAAACATTAAGTATACCTATTTTGAATTAAATTTGTAACAATCTGACTCTAAACTATGCCGAACCTTGCTGTTATAAGCCCTCACCAAAACAAGGAAGCTACGTGTATGGAAATAATTAATATTTCAACAAAAAAAGTAAATCGACTTCAAAGAAAATTTACTAAAAAGTACAATTATTATGAATAACTCAAAAAGTACCTACTCGTCAGATCTGAACTAAATGTATATAGTACCACGTCAGAAGAACTAGATATCATATAAAAAAAGGTCATCAAAATGGGTTCACCCAGTAAAAAGTTATGTTAGATATAAAAACAGTAGAATAGGTAACTTCCTCCTTTTTTGAAGGCGGTTATAAATGTGCAATTATTATAACTCTTCCTTTGTTTCATTTAAACTGGTGTCAAAATTTTATTGAAGCAAAAAAACAAAGACACAAAAATCTGTAATTCGAGTCCGAGGTTCTATATTTCATGATATGTAGTATTAACTTCATACAAAAGTGTATTATTAAATATATTTAGTTCTAATGAATTTTTCTCTCCTTCACACACACTTTAACTGTACTAAATTTCACAATCTTCCGTTTGCGTAATGTTCATAAGCATATTGAGTATAAAAAATATTATAGGTTTATTGATTTAGGCCATAAAAAAAAATAAACTCCTTAGTGTTCTATGGACTCAATATGCGGCTGTGAGGACCACCATGTTGCAGGGAAACGAGCTCGAAGCAGCTGGCTGGGACTTGTGACCGAAGTGTGGGTTTAAAATATAAAGAAAGTGCTTATTTTATTTTTAACAGCTTCACGCTTTTTCCCGCTTAGCGGGGTAGTCACAAATAATCTAGATAGAACATTGCGTGTCGAGTGGCGAAACTCAATGCCTTATCAGAGCGTGGAATTGTAATTATTTGATTAAATAAGTAATAATATTGCTTCGAGTTTGGATCGAATCCATAACCGATCGCGTTCTTAGAAGCGCCACCACTGCGCTAAAATGGTTTCTGCTTATAACGCAAAACAAATATTTATAATAACACAATTGTAGAAATTAAATTTTCTTTAGTTATTGTTACTTAGATATATTTGATAGATTTCTTATAACATCTTTGCAAATTTGAAACTTTTTACTAAGTATCTACAGTAATGTTGGAGAAAAATTTCATTTTCGGAGTAAAAATATTGTGTAGAAAACTACTAAGAGAGATCTACCCTAAAATCCTACGGAATCTAAAAAGTAAATTTTACGTTTATCCAAGTAAATGAAGTTGTGGGCTACCAGTTGCGAGTCTGATTGATATTGAATATATTTATGAAAAAAATATTTATGGTGTAAAGAAGACAACATTAATTAATTTATTATATTTTTATACTTATTATGTTAGCCTTAGCAATATTTATTTAGGATAATAGGCATTTTTCATTGGCATATATTATGTTATAATTGAATACCTGCAAAACCTAATGAAGAATCATAATAGATCATTTAAACTATGATAAGTAAATGAGACGAGAAATTGTTTTTCGATGACAAATCGAAAATTAGACTATGGACTTCATTTAAATTCGATCCTCACTCGGTAAAATTAACCGAACTCAAAAAACGAGGAGATTCGCGATTTGACTGTATACTGTCTATGTATTTTTGTACTGGGTGAACCAATATATATAAACAAAGTGGAAGTAGTTTTTAGTTTAGTGGAAGCAGTATTTATGATATCATAGACGTCCTTTTACAAATGAAATGTTGTTGGCTAACTTAAATATTGTCAAATTTGATGTTGTCAGTAATTGCTATTTAAAACGGTTAAGAATAATATTTAAAAATGAAGAAAACTAAGGTTTTTTACTTTAATAGTAGTTTTGTAAAATATTAAAATTAATAAAGCCCAATTTATAATAAGGTATATCTTTACAGAACAGGTCCGAGGTTTCACTAACCCTAAAAAAATCTGAAACTCAGTATAAAGAAGAGATATACAGTCCTCCTTTAGATGTGCTTGTAGTAAAAGTGTTTAGATTACGAGTACCTGACGAAGAATGCATGCCTTATTCTTTGAAAATTACGTTTTTTAATCAATTACTGTTGTCAAATATTATTACATCGTCTAAGCACAAGGAAAATGAGAATGAAAAGACCATTGCTAAAGGCTACATGAAGTACGATCCATCAGATTATGAAAAAATGAGCTTATTTGCTGATAGTCCACTCACAGGTATACAATTAGAAAAATATTTATCGTACTCTCTAACGCCACACAGAGTGACTACAATATTCTCTCTCAGGTTCTCTCTACTTACCCTGTTATATGTGAAACCCGACCCTGAGCCTGGGCTTTGTAACCTACATTTGTATAAAATATTACCTGTAAGAATACAAATCAATCTTCATAACACATCATGTTCAAAATTCATACGGTATTATAAGATTTTCGATTTGATAGAACAAAATACATTTATCTCTATGAGTCTAACTGCCTAATCGTTTAGATGAAAAATAAACTGGTGAGTATGGCATATGAACCGACATATGAATAGTTTTCCTTCACACTTTCATTATGATTACTAAGCTAGACAAACATGGATAGACACTAATATTTTCATATTAGATATTGTGTGAGAGGGATTTTAAATTAAGCATTAAGTAAAATCAAAATTCTGTTACTTGTAAACAGGTTTTCCCCTATCCTACCCATCCTTTCCCTAAAATGTAGTGGTTCCGATAGCGGACTACTACATTGTCCTCTCCTTCCATTTGTATCCTCTAGGTTGGCAACGCATCTACAACGCCTCTGGTGTTGTAGATGTTCATGGGCGAAGGTAACCACTTACCATCAGGTGGTCCTTCTGCTCGTTTGCCATCAGTTATCCATAAAAAAAAAAAAAAAAAAAACTTGTAAACAGTTTTCCAATTTGTTTATATTATTTTCCCCTTTATTTTACTATGTTTTTACTGAAAACACTTATTATTCTTTTAGTAACAATACAACCTTTCAACACTCCAGAAAGTTCGTCAAGTTCTCAAAGCCAAATACCTAAATCAGGTGGTAATCCACGTAGAATAGTTTCTGACATGTATAGTTGCAATGTCGACATATTGCCAATATTTACCGGTAAGATAAAATAAATTAATACTTTATATTGTGACTTTTATGATTTTATTTTTTTAAATTATAAAGTGATACTTATATTAAAAATCTTTATAAATTTGTATGTATTTTATATAAACATTGTGTGTGTAAGTTTATTATTATTTTATATTGTTTTATACAATTATATATTCATTACTATATATTTTTATAGTTATTTATGTAAGCTTGCATGTAATTTATAGATTGTAAATTTTTAAGTAGGTTTATTATATTAAGAAAACATTAATATCATTTGTACGCCAACCTATCTATATCTCTGCACATTATTTTCTTTTCCATGGTAGGGGTTGCCTGGAAGAGATCACCTGTGGTGATAAGGCCGCCTTAACACCAAAATTTTACTTACTTCTTTTGTTTTTCTTTTTGTTTTTGTTATAATTGTTGTTGGTGTAATAAAGAATTTAATAAATAAATAAATGTTTAAAATTTTAGATAAAAATAAAATAACTATAAAACGACGAATGGAAATGATTGTCCCGACTTCAGCTTTACTTAGCAAGAGCTGGGATAATCTGCCAGAAATTAAATTGTGTGTAGAATCAATCAACAATGAGGAGAATATTAAGCATAAAAAGAAATTTAGGAATGCTAATATTATGACTATAACATTGGTGGGATGCTATAATACAGTCACTCCGATAGATGATGCGTTCATTTATACTGCAGCTTCAAAATTGCCTTTACAGAATGAAATGGTATTACAAAAATACATTACCTAATAATACGTAAGACGAAATTACATCATTATTTTCCTGGTCTGGTTAAAGAATGTTTAATGTTGACTTCCATCACCATAGTGCAATATCTTTGTTTGAGCGATTATTTAATAAAATATACCTATTACCTATGAGTATCAGAGAGTAATAGAGTGAGAGTACGCAGTATTTCTATATAAACCGGTACCCTTTATATAAGCTACTCTATAAAAATAATATAAAGCTCTAAAATCAAAAATTTATAACTAAATCTAAGTTTAAGCCAGTTTCTTATAATTGTATTTTAGCATACAGGTATTTTCACGTTTAATCGAGGCTATAAGCAACCCAAAAGGTTTAATAGTTTATGTTTTTATCCTCATTGGGAGAGTGTAAGAGCAAATGATGACCTGTTTCCCAATGGAAATACAAAAATAGAAATAAACGCAGGAGAGTTGCAAAATAAAGAAAATATTGACTTTAAATCTTACTTTAATAATAAATTAAATAGTGAGTTGTATCTTTAAATATTTCCCAAAACTTTACTGTTGTACCTAAGAAATATATTTCAAATATATTTCCCCTTTAATATATTATTACGATAATAGATTTTTTTGAATGATTCTTTAACAGTAATAATGCTTGCTACCAATACATTTTAAATTTATATTCTTTGTATATTTATATAATCACAAATAAAATTTTAAGATACAGTCATGTGGAGTTCTTTTCACCGTACTATTATGTTAAAAGATACGGAACAATGGCTTTCTATGCATCTGCGTAGATTTGAGTGGCCTATGGAATTGAATATATATGGAGAAAATGTTGGTTACAGCTTCATGAGCTTTCTCGATCTACTTAAGCTTCTTTATCCTGGAGGTAATTACATATTAAGAGGCACTAAGTAATATTAAATCTTTAAGTCTCCATTTATAAATATGATTTATATAGATACAAATTAAAAATAATAATTTTGTAAGAGAACTTTGGGTAGACCCAGTCATTTTAATTTCAAAGTAATTAAACGCATCGCTTAGAAAAAGAGTTATTGTAAAGATAAAGTAGAAACAAATAAAAGAAGAAATGGTATCCATTTTTTTACTTAATATCTCATGCCAAAATTCAAGAGGAGAACAAGCGAAGGAGAAAATTAGGAAGACAATAAAATGACAGAAACATTTAAGTGGCAAAGAGATATGATGTAACACCAAGTTCACCTTACGATCAGTGCGGCCACGAAAGTTCAAAAGAGAGAGATTATAACATCTTCATGATATTAAAAACTGGAGGAAAAACAGAGAAAGAGAGGCAATAAAAAAAGTAAATGGAAAACAACGTAACGGAACTAAAAAAGTTAAAAGCAAAAGAAAATATTCAAAGTCTTTCTCAGATAAAAAGAGACTAAATAAATTGTACGCGAAGAAATATTTGATGAATTCTGGATTCTAAGCCAAGAATGGGCCTGTGAAGACTGTATTACTAAATTTAATATATTTAAAGATTCTAATAGTATTTCTTGTACATTGGAGTCATTTCGGATAGGGTACCCCCGGGCACTACGATGTCGGGTACTCCTGACACCGTTCTAAGGGTAGGATTTCGCAATAATATTTGAACATACTGCAATTTAAGGTCATTTTTATTATTTACCGATAATACTTTTATAGGTACCATAGTATATCAAATTGTCAAGTATGTCTGAAACGAAAGTAACAACTTGTGTGAAGTATAATACATTGCTACTATCGTTATAGAAGTACTTAAGATATTATCCAAAAATCATAGGAAGAACCAGTGAAAGGGGAAAATAAAAAAAAATCCAAAGACACGTCGTGTCATACTAATTTCGCGTGTAAATCGCGTTTACACGCGAAATTAGTATGATTGAAGACAAGTTTTCAGCGAAACAAGAGGCAGAGAGGTATGATGTACCACCAAGTTTACTTCACAATCGGCGTAAACGCGGAAGTTAAAAAGAGCGACGTGATAACAATTTAAAAGTGGAGGAAAAACAGAAAAAGCAATAAAAAAAAGATAAAATAGACATAGCGCAACGCAACAGAGCTGAAAAGGTGTTGAAAGGAAAATAATCTGTCTTTCTCAGAGACATTTGAAGAAACATTTGATGAACTCTGGTATTAGTGTCAGTAGTGCCAAGATTGAAAGACATGTAAAGACTGTGTTCATATACGTGCATCTAATATTAATTATAAATATGAAGTTTGCAAGGCCAAAAAGCAGTTGAGCCATCATTTATTAATATGTCCGGGACTGCAAGCCATTTTTTATACGACAAAAGCCTAGACTAGCCTAGAAAAGTGTGATATGACTACTAGTGTTAGATTTATTCAAACAGAGAAGTTCTTAATTTAGCATTAAATATGAAATAGAAGAGAAAAATCTATTATTGGTTTCCTTTATTTGCGTTTATTTAAGCGTCCGGGACTACCCGACCTTTCCCTATATATTATTTTTATAATGAAATGTGTGAATAATACACCGTAGGTTTTTGTATTATACAATACGCTGTTTATTTTTTTAGAAACCAAAGTTCAAGTAGTTGCCCCATTGCAGTGGTTAGATAGAAGCAGCATGCTCAGCAACTGCGGTTGCGAAAGTCTTCTAGCAAACACCGAAAAAGCTTCTTCTACGACGGTTCAAAAGCCTAGTAGGTAAGAGTTCTTAGTATTTGACAGTGAGTGATATAAATCACTAATTCCTGTTTGTTATATATTTTTAGTAATTCAGTATCAGATGAAACACTGATTTACTAAAAAATATATGAGAAACAGGTATAAGTAAGAAGATAGATTCAACCATAGAACACTCTTTGTCTCTGTAATCTAGGAAAGGAGTGTTTTCACTCTAGGTTTTTTCTTTTTGTCTCACTTTACAAGTTAAATGCGTAAAAATAAAAAAATACAATAGTCAAATAGATTGTAGTTGATTTTTTATATCATGATATTTAAAACAATTTTTTTCATAATACCTTGTTCTATATGTCACTGTGCAGGCTTTGACTACGAAATAAACAATTTATATAATAATATTATAATTCTATATAAAATTATAATTTTAGGGCCACAACAGATTCAGCTAATGTGACTATTGACACAATGGACATTGTGCGGCCCACGGGTGGCGACGGCAAATGTGCTTTTGTCATCATAGAAATATGTTTGGCGAAGCCTTTGATACAAGCTGTTATTCCAACACATATAACTGAGTGAGAGATGCTCCTACATTTATAAATATTGAATATTGATTAATTAAATTGACAAGTTCTCAATTTCAAAATTTGATATAAACATAAAAAAATATTGTGACTTTTTGTATTGGTGTTCTGTAAACGTTGCCCATTGAATAGGTCTGATATAAACAAAATGCTACAAGAAATGGAAGAAAAGGTTTACAAAATAAAATGTATAGGACGTGGCCAACTCAATCACGATTGGGAAACTACTGTACATAACGCAGCTTATTCCTTGCGACGAGTACCATACTATGGTACGTTGATTACTGAGACTAATTTAGAATTTACAAATAAAGAAATTTCTAGGTAATGTTTATTGAATTTTTAAATAATTGAGACAAGTATAAATATTTTGTGAAATAAATCTGTTTTCTTTTTTGTAAATATTTAATAATTCTTTATGTAAATAAACCTAGTCAAATATATTCTTAAAACCTATTAAAAAATTTAAGGCTTACCAGACCTTTGCTCTGTAAACCGTCAACTGAGTGCAACAAGAGTTCGTGTAGAGTTAATGAATTCTTTTTGGCAAGAAGGTGCCATTTATGCTAATAATAAATTTGTTGTACATGATTTTTTACAATCGGATCACACTTTTGAAGTTAGTACATTTTTAGTACCTTTTAGTAAGTAAGTAAAATAAATTTTTACAACACACTGTCTTACAAATAAAAAGAAATAATAAAAATAATTAAAAATAAGAAAAAAGTAGATATCAAAGAATACAAAAAAAAACAAAAACGAAACATAAGAATGATATCTGTTGACTTTCTTTTATGGATAACGGATGGCAGAACGAGGCAGGGAGGACCACGATGTTGGGGTGGTTTTCCTTCTTTATGCACATCTCACTGCACTAGAGATGTTGTAAGATTTTTGTTGCCACTTAACAAGAGGATACAAATGGAAGGGGGAGGACGATGCTTAGTAGTCGCTATCAGATTTCAGCCGTGGCTACCACATTTTGGGGAATGGATGGGGTAGAAAAAAAGGGGTGAAAAGAACGCCACGAGTGTGAAGTAGAAAAATAAGCATTAATATTATTGGCACATGAGCAAACGAACCAACGCCGATTTTCAGTACGCCTAGCAAAAAAAGACGGCTGGGAACGATACTAAACATTGTACATATCTCTAGAACTTCCCTGGAAGGCCGGCTAAGAGAGGTGTTTCTGAGTTTTGGAGCTCAGTTTCTGTAACTGCTATAGTGTCATTCGACGAGAGCCTCGTTTATCATTACGAATATTTGCGAAGTACAATATTCGACTTGATACCAAATAGGTAACAAAGTAAAGTGTAGTTGCCATACTAAGCTCAGGTACCAAGCATGCCGGTATTGTTGAAGTAGGGTGATATGTGATGACGTACGATGTGATATGTTTGAAACAATAACTTGAAAAGAGTATCATGGCTCTATGATATAAAAAAACATTCAATTCTTATTTTTTTAAGGAATACTAATTATATTGGTTGCTTCAAGATAATTTAATACTATAAAACAACTAACTGGACTTATGTGATTTTGCAAAGGAGATGATAATGATAGCTACATACGTCTCACATGCAGAGGATCACACTAGCGATACCATGACGAAAGGTCACAGATATCGAACGGGGAGAACTCTACTTTGGGGCCGCGATGCTCACCGACGGTGTCGGGACTTACCTCACGCTTTGTGCGGCTTTTATTTACAGGTATATTTTTAGTACTCATGTTTTACTATATATATATTTTTGCACCCAACTTCACGCTGTAACCGCATGTAGCAGAATCAGGCAGAGGAACCAGAAGGAACCTAGTGTTAAGACACTCCATTCTCTTTCCACAGCAATTCCGTCCACCACACTTTTCAAAAATCAGGTGAGGCATTGCGTGTTAGGTAGCGGAACTCAACGCCGCGCTTTGCCTTGTTTAAAACAAGAAAGCGAAAATACTAAATTTTTGCATTTCCTGAGTGGGATCGAACCCTGGCCTGTCCGCGTTTTACAGTCACTTACTTTGTGCCTCTACGACAGGCGTTACACATATTATATATATAAGATATTTTAGTTAAAGCATAAAGGATATTCCCATTATTTAAAACTCAACAGCGCATCAAAATGTTATTATTGTTTAGCACAGTACCTTACTAGAAAATATTGATTTATATTTCGTTTCAGTTCAATTATACATTGTAGTATTAAAATAATAACAAGTAAAAAGACAATATATTTACATTTATAGTTAATAGTTGAAAGACCCAGAGAAGCGAACAGCTGGAGAGAATTAGCAACGTGTTTACGAGATGTAGACCAACAATGGGCAAATGCTTGTATGAATAAATCTATCATGATAAATCCAAGGCATCCTTTAAGGTGTTCAAAAGTATTTATATAATGTTCATTAGATATGCTTTAGCATTAAAAATAATTGAATCACTTAAGAAAGTAAGATTCCATCAGGGCCATATATACGACAATATTTTCCTTTTAATAAATAATAGTAAAGAACCAATGTTAAAAACATACATTGTTTTTAATGAGTTTATGTGGTGTGTAAAACTTGCTTTATTCAAATAAAAATATTTCAGTCTTCTTTCCAAAAGTTGTATGGTATTTGAAGATGATCCGGATGCTGCAGAGCCATTTTTTACAGCTTTATTATTAATATATCCATTTTCCGTAACCTTGTGTGTATGTGTCAGTGCATATTATCTACAAATGGAGCAGTTTCATATGGCTCAACAAATTATTGAACAAATAAAAAAGTAAGATTTCTATTAGTAAAACCTAAGTAAATATGTCTGTAGTATTATTTTGCTCTCATTCGCTCGATCTCTCGAGCTCGATCCGCATTTAGCATTAAGTCAGATTCAACTAAGTGTTAAAACACTCAGTTCTCAATATTCGATCCGATTCCAGTTACGATATTACAGAACAACATCGATATACATAATATACCTAGTTTAGACTTTATGTTGTGATAATATTTTTTAACTTCTTCATGTAATATAAATGACAATATATAATATTTAATGACAATAAATTGTACAAATTTGTTCCAAATATACTATAGAACACGGGAGGAAAGCATATTCGACGATTGGCGTTACCCTCGAACATGGGAAAGAGAACTCGGTGACTGGTGGGACAACACGCCACTGCTGCCTGGTACCAACCTATACTACGATGCAGCTGACTTGCTATTAAGAATTCGAGCTATATCAGTAAGCCACACATTACCACCACTACCAGAACATGGATTCTTAGGCACCACTTTAGCCTAACAGATAGTACTGTATATTTATTTCTGTCTGTATGAATCATCATGTAAATGTATTGTCATTTTCTGCCTATTTTAAAAAGAAGGACAATATTTTAATTATTTCTATTATTTCAAAAATCTAATTGTGACAATAAATGATTATTCTAAAATGTAATATGAAGTCACAAGTATCCTTCTATAATTACGCTATGACCTGTGCCACCCTTCGTATTTTCACTCTACTGAACATTTTATACAATCAATTTACTTTGGAAGAAAAAAAATACTTACAATTTAAAATTTGAATTTATACATTTTAAAAACTGACTGAATCTGAGTGCTTAATACACTCAGATTTCTAAACATCGTACTCTAGCAGAGTTATTTGTGTACGCATAAAAACATATATGTAGTAATTAGTTACATAAGATAAAAGTGGCACTAATTGAATTGAATTTTTTGAAGTCCTTGAAATGAACACAAATTTTATAGACAATTTTTAGATAAATATAAAGTAACAGTCGATGATTTTGTTAAAATTTAGCTTTAATAGGGTTAAAACTTTCAATCGTAGTGACGAATCTGAATAATCTTTACCAACTATGTAATCCTGCAAGTATCACTGCAATTTAGATTCAATGAAACACACTAGCGGTCGCTTTGCCGATGTCGACCCATTTCTAAGATTACATTAATATGTAGGCCATGTTGACGGTACGGTGAACAATATGTGCGACAATCCTTACAGCACCAACTGCCCCTAGAGCCACTGTTTATGTATGTAATTTTAGCTTTAGACACATCAATAATTACAAAGATATATTTTTATACTCACTGTAAATATATTACACGAAAACATATACATGCAACATCCAAATATATTAATAATATAAATAGGTTGTGAGTTAAGCTTGAAACTGAAATTTACTCACTTTTGTCTAACCCTCTACGAATTATCGTACCTATACGATTGCAAGTGTACATCTAGTTATTGCTTTAGAAGAAAATTTATGTGCATTTTAAAATTTTTAGTTAGCAGAAGTATGCGTTGCTAGAGCGTTGACTGAGACCGGCGAGTCCCCAGTATATTTTCATTTCGTTGCTCTTTGTTGCCGTCTCAAAGGACAAATCGATAATGCCTTGTGCCATCTCCAGCTAGGAATCGAAAAATTCGGTGAAGTATGTATTTTTATTTTAAATTACAACTTTAAATTGTTATAAAACAAATTAGCAATTATAATTTTTATTTTATATATAGATCAGTTATTTAAGAAGCTTAGAAGGTGAATGCTATCACAAACAGAAGAACTTATCTGCGGCAGCAACCGCTTTTAATAAAGTTGGAATTTGTGGTGCCTACATGTTAGTAAATTATCATCCCTAAAATCAAAATTTGTTGAATTAATGCTATAAGAAATGAGATGGAAAATATTAATGAGCAAAACAAAATATGCCTTCGATAAAGACGATGTTGAAATTTATGATGCTATGAAAAAACGTATTTTAATCGATTACGTTTTATGCTTTTAAATAAAAAAGAGATTACGATTAATCTGTTAAATTTTCACACGCATTTATTGTTTCTTAGAGCACTGTTGTCATTTCCTTGTAAAGAACAAGAACAACGAACTCAATCAATAATATCCGATGTGGTCCGACGTCATCCCAGCGCCTATGCTTGGATGACTTACGCAGATTATTGGATGGTAAATCATAAGTACTTAGTTACAAAAATTGTATGACTTATCATACAATTTTTAGCAACTGTCTATATGTAAATTATTAAAATATTTGCATATTGTTATCATTATTTTATTTCCTTTACTGTACTTATTAATAATTGAGAATAGTTAGCTTACCTACAGTAACTTTCTAAATAAAGGATGTCCCAAAATTAACGCAAGATTTGACTTTGCCGCCATTTGCTATTATATTCATTATTCATTCGCTATTAAAAGAAAAATGGCATTTTCTATTTAATTCAAATCTTGCGTTAATTTTGAGACACCCTATATAATCATTAACATTAACAGTAACAATTTAGAATATTTTTTTGTTTTTTTTTTTTAACTTCACGCTGTAACCCTCATATAGTAGGGTAGGCAGAGGGAACCAGAGAACCTAGTGTTAAGACACTCCATTCTCTTTCAGCAAATCCGTTCCCCAGTTCCGCCGAATTGAGGCATTACGTGTTGAGTGGCGGAACTCAACGCTGCGATTTGCCTTGTTACCAAACCCAAGAAATGAAAATACTAAATTTAACATTTCTTGGAGTAGGAATCGAACCCACAACCTGTCGCGTATACGCCACGCTTACGCACGCTTGTGCCTCTGCGACACGACAGGCGTTATTTAGTATATTTAATTCCAATAAACATACATTGATATTGTAATTAATAGGATAAATAAATATATTTATTTCATGACAACAAACTAAAATGGTTCAACAGCACAGTGTAATGGTAGAAGATGGAAATTCAGAAGTTATGATACAACAAAGAACAGCACGATCTAACGCTAAATCGTGTTTGTTTAGAGCTCTTAGGTACGATCGACACATTGGCCGTGCTTGGGCGCTGTTGGCCACTTTGGTTAAACCTGACGAAAGAAGACAATACTGCAAAAATATGGCAGCAATGGTAGAGTATTGCAAAATATTTTTTATTAAATATTAAACATTAAATTACGTATGTACTTATTGATTATTATATTTTTTTTAATTAAGATTTTCTTTGATTTTACTGTCTAGTGTCTCACATTCCTTGGATAGATAAACGTCATGTTAGGCTCTCGATGAGCCTTTACATATCGTAAAACATTTGTCTCTATACCTATTACAAAGTAAGATATACACCCAACTGAGATTTGAATCCAGAACCATCGCATTAGAATAAAAACCTATGCATTATAATTTCAGAAATTTACGTATAATTTACTTATATAGTAATGTTTTTTAGTGTGATTACAAGTCACCCGAAGATCGCTCAAGACACAGTCTAAAAAAACCAGAATCAGCGTATATCCTTGGTAAAACAATACGGGAATGTTATTGCAAAATGTGCGAAAACTTATTTTTGTAATATTCTTTCCTACTTATTTTGTAGCAAATTGCTTGAAATATTATTAAATAAAGTTTTGTAAGTTAGAAAAATATATATTTTTTATGAATCCAATATGTGCAGGTGTAATTAATTACTTACCTAGTCATAAAGTAAAAGAAAGAAAACACATTTCTCTCACTTTTCGCCTATCGCCATTAAATAAATCTACTTTTGTTGATTGATTGGGTTTTGGTTGGTTGATCAAATAAACGCAGTTACTCCATGGATATACTTACACCGTGTAGATATATTTGAATAGATACATAAAGAGTAAATATGATTTTATTTATTATTTCTTTAAGCAATCCCAATAGTATATCTACGTAAAATAAATGAATCAAATTAAAACTTCACGGTTTACCCTTGCAGAAAAAAATTAGAAAAGATTATATATTATATTTTTTTTTTTAACTTCACACTGTATCCCGCATATAGCAAGGTAGGCAGAGGGAACCAGAGAACCTAGTGTTAAGGCACTCCATTCTCTTTCAACAATTCCGTTCCCCATTTTCCGCCAAATTGAGGCATTGCGTGTTGAGTGGCGGAACTCAACGCCGCGCTTTGCCTTGTTACCAAACCCAAGAAATGAAAACACTAAATTTTACATTTCCTGGAGTGGGAATCGAACCCACAACCTGTCGCATTTACAGTCGCACGCTTGTGCCTCTGCGCCACGACAGGCGCTTATATATTATATGATAATAAATTTTCAATACGTATAAGGGAATCCGGATGACTTGCTGATATGGAAGAGTTAAACCACCTTTCAAATCTTGACTTAAATTTCACTCTACAGAAACGCCCAAGCCCTAAGCGCCTAAGACTATAGGCCGCACAACAAATAAGCCGCTTTTTTACTCTATTTTAGTAATCATGTATGTTTTTTGCTAAGAACAAAAAAATTTCGTTGAATAAACATTAATATCAAAATAGTATATGCAGAAAACTTGCATCACAACACTTTTGGGATATATGATCAGTGAAAAAAGTTGACTCGAATCCCATTTCTAATTAATTTATGTATAATATTACAGTATTTCAATATAGCAAGTAAACTAAACCTAAATCTATTTTTTATTTCTTATTATCACTAAATCTCTATACCCCATATTAGGAAAATATATAAAAACTTGTAAAAAAAGCGATCTAAGTGTCCTCCATTTCCCTTATGGATTTGTATCTACATGACTTATATGTTAAACTCATTTTATTGCGACATTAGCCTTTTAGTGTTTCCTGGGAACTGGAAGTATAAAATTTATGTCGATTTCACGTATCACTCACGAAAGTTACCATAATGGCTAACATACGTTTGCCAATATGTTTTGCAACTCTTTTATTCTCGTGTCCTTTAGTATGGTGTGCTCTTACAAACAAAATAACAATTCGACAAGGAAAATTGAAGGGAATCATGAATTTTAGGGACGATAATTATAATGCGTATTTAGGCATACCGTATGCTGTGGTAACGAAAAGGTTTCAGGTAAGTTTATATATAATTTGTTAAAATATATTGATTATTGTAACTGTAAATAGGTATACCTATCATATATATATCATATTTTATCATCATATCTTTTAGGAATCTCAACCAGTACCACCATGGAATGGAACATTCCTCGCTACTCGAGGATCCATTATGTGTAACCAATATTTCGAGCCGCTAAATGCACCAATTGGACAAGAAGACTGTCTCGTCTCAAATATCTTTACTCCATTTGATAGTAATATAAACAAGCAATCATTGCCCGTCATGATATTCATGCACGGTGGTGGTTACTTCTCAGGCAGTAACAATTACTTAATATACGATCCCAAATATTTAGTACTGAAGAACGTAATTGTTGTTACTGTGAACTATAGGCTTGGTGCTTTTGGTTTTCTGTGTTTAAATATAACTTCAGCGCCAGGTAACGTTGGCATTAAAGATCAAATTATGGCTGTGAAGTGGGTGAAAGATAATATTGGAGCTTTTGGTGGAAATCCAAATGATATAACAGTATTTGGTCAAAGTGCCGGTTCATCGTCACTTCACTACTTAATTGTTTCCGGAGTATACAAAGGATTATTTAATAAAGCTATACTACATAGTGGCTCTATCTTGAGTCCTATCTTATTTAATGAAGATCCAATCAGAAGAGCGTATATTGTTGCGTCTAGATTGGGATTGCAAGGTAAGAATATTAAGGATATTGTAACAGTATTTCAAAAGGCTCCAGCTAACGATATAGTTAAAGCTTCATATATGGATCCAAAAAACAATGTATTAAGTCCATATCTATTTGGGCCATGTGTTGAAAACAAACATTTTAAAAATTCCTTATTGACAGATAATCCTCATGAATTATTAAAATCAAAAGATGTTAAAGAAGATTTAACAGTAATTTTAGGCTATAATAATAAAGAAGGAATAATGTATGCAGGAAGTTATGACAAGGAAGGTCTTTCGAAACTGAACGAAACATTTACACAAATTCTGCCACGGAACTTAAAATTTAAAAATAGAAGGAAACGTAAAGTTATTGGAGACTATGTTAAAAAATATTATTTTCAAAAGAATGGAGTTATAAATATAAATTACAGTAATTTAATAGATTACTTTTCGGATTCTTTATTTATATATTCATCAGTTAAGTCCGCTTATAGTTTTATCTCAAGTAACGTTACACTCTACAATTATTATTTCAAATATAGTTCATCAAGAAATTTAAATAAATTCATCTCTGGACTTCCACACGAAAAAGGTGCTAATCATGCAGATGAATTATTCTATTTATTTGAACCAAGGCTATTCAGATCACTACCATCTAATCCCAGTGATCTTAAGATGATTGATACACTTACAACTTTATGGACAAACTTTGCTAAGCAAGGGTAACTACGTATAGCCTGTACATGTTTATTGAACCAAATTTAGGAGTAGGTATTATTTATTGGCTTAACTTATTTTTTTTTTATTTCAGATATCCTTCATCCGATGAGAAAACCGTTAAATGGACAAAAAGCAACAAAGATACTTTAAATTTTTTGCAAATCGATAACGAAATTAAGATGATTCCTCTACCTAATAGAGGTCGATTCTTATTTTGGGATCAAATTTTCAATCAAAGCTATGTATATTAACATATTTCATATTCTTCAATTATGCAGAGAGGATTTATTGTTAATACAATTCCTTCCATGCCCTTTGGTTATTTTAGAGATGTTTTTTTTAGGTAGGAAAACTCTCCGATATGCATTATCTAACTCAGGGTTTCCCCATCATTTGTATTGTCTGAAATATAAACCTCCTCAAATTAGAAATAATATATTCATGCTGCAACCACATATCTACATTTTACGCTTTACGACCTCCACTCCTAATATCTTTCCAAGAGGAGTCTTGGGAACTACTGACCGAAGAAACAAAATGTTAAGTTATTGAATACAAAACATCACCTGTGCTGTAAGCATATTAATAATAAAAAAAAAACTAAGTGACAATATATTATTAATGAATTGGTTGATCATAAAAGGTATTAATGTGTAGGTACTAGGTATATATGTGCAACATTAAAATAATGTCATTATAAATATTTAATAGGTGAAATTAAATGTTTTCAAAGTAAAAAAAAACCATCTTTATTCAATCCTTACCAGATGAATTTTTATATAAAAATTACGATCGCACAAACCGATTAGGTGGCATATGTCGGTCGTGTGGCGGCGTCGGCTCGACATCCATTGGTGGTGGACTCGGTAACTCCGCAAGTTTCTGTGTCAGCCATATCAATAAGTAAACGAATACACCCATACCTGATAGCCTGTTGGTTTTTTATAAAGTCAATATACTTTGCAGCACTATTTCTTAGACATAACAACAATATTTTTTTATTTTTTTTAGCTGTATCCCGCATATAGCAGGTTAGGCAGAGGAAACCTGAGAACCTATTGTTAAGACACCTGCTCCCCACTTTCCGCCGAATTGAGGCTTAAGTGCTGAGTGGTGAACTCAACGCCGCGCTTTGCGTTATTACCAAACCCATGAAACAAAAATACCAACTATTATAATTTCCTGGAGTGGAATCGAACCTACAACCTGTCGTTTATAGTCACACGTTTATAGTGCCTCTACGCCACGACAGACGTCTTAAACAACAATAATATAAGCGTTAATATTAAAAGGTTATCAAAGTGTTATCAAAGCAGTTTCCAGACATCGTGATTTTTCATAGAAAAGACGAAGAAAAGACTTTCTTTCGATATCAAAATATTTTTGAAAACCTTACTCAATTAAATTTTTCCGTATAAAATATATATATATATATATATATATATATATATATATATATATACATATATATATATATATATATATATATATATATATATATATATATATATATATATATATATATATATATATATATATATATATATATTTGAAAACTGTCTTAGCACTAGGATCTCTCTGCCTACCCCCTTGCGGGAGAGGTGTGAAGCTAAAAATCACGCGGCAGTATTTTGTACGATTTTTCTTAAATTAAAATTAAAAAAGACATTGGAAAGATGAATCTTATTCTCTTGGTTGGATAAAAATACAAGTATAAGCTCTTAATAAATAAAATAAATAAACAAGCAATTTATCTTGCAGTAGTGCGTATCAGTGCAACCAAGCAAATATTTTTATTTTTATTGTATTAATGAAATTCTACTTACATGCCCAGCATGGTTTTAATACTGTAGCGTGTAGGTATCCGAGTAACAACGGCTATTGTGTCAAAACAAAAATAAACAGCTCTATGTTTATTGTTTTAGAAATAAACAAACAATGCAAACAAAATTTTTGATAAACAACGCCTGTGTGCACAACAAATAAAAATTCACTTGGTGAAAATTGTTTGATTTTACATTTAAATAGCAAACTTTAATTGTATATCCTCAGTTTGTTTTAATACATAACTAGTGTCGTCTTAGATGCGTTAATAACGCATTGCGTAGTGACGTATATGTCACTTTTTATAAACATGGATGTCAAACCATGGTAGTGTGTGTAACATTTATTTTATGAATTTAATGTACTTTTTATTCATTAATTTAAAAAGATATTATCATTCTACACTCCTTCGTTATATAATCTATAAATGTGCCAAGTTTCATGCTCCTCCGTCCGCGTATTTTTTGTAAAAAGGGATCTAAAGTTTTTGCTTCACGTATTTATATAATAGATATTGCCAGCTGTGTTTTGTTTTTCTAAATTATTTAAAAACCTGCAAATTCATTACTGCCTAGTCAAACAAACGGACTTATTTAACCAATAGATAAAAAAAAATACCTGTAGGTAATACAAATTGAAACGAATATATTTTAATTTCATACATATGCAATATATAAACTACTTACTTTATTGTAGCTCCATGCTTTATCCCACATAGCACGTTAGTCGGAGAGCACGTAGTGTCAAGTCAAACGATTTTACCAGAGCGTAGAAATGAAAATAGTTCAAATATAAACATATAATAAAAAAAATAAAAACATTTCCCCGAGTGGCCATCGAACCCACAACCAATTGCGGTTACATTCAGACCCTGTTCCACTGCGCCTCGATGACCTTTTAAACTGGTTACAATGTTTTATAAATGTAGGATTCAATAAGAAATGCTCATAAAAATACGTAATCATCTCGTACACCTACAAAACGAAAGTGACCTAACAGGAATATTACAAGGCTTCAAGTAATTTAGAAAATATTCTTTCAGTTTTTAAGAAAATCATCAGATATGGAAACTCAGAATCAGGTCACTTTTGTACTAAGGTCAAGAAAATCAGTGTCTTATCTCTCTAAATAGATATTATAAAATCATATTCTCCATTTTCAAATTCAATTCAACATGAAAATTAAAAAGTAACACAGTAATTGTAATGTAATGTGTAATTTGTATTAAAAAGTGTTAAAATCATTCAATATATATATATTTAGGGTGCGATAAAATCATTTAGGGTGCGTTCCGCAGAGAATGCATTTTTTTCGTGTATGAGGTAAGCTGAAATCCAAGTTTGACAGGGACAAGAGTGGGGGTCAATACCAAAGTAATGATATACGTTATGTTATGTTTCATTTGTTTTCCCGCGTAATACGGTTTCTCGATTCAAACACGTTTTCGGTTAAGTCCCTGTCAAATCGTCTTAAAGAGGTTTTACTGTAATTTTATTTAACTCTATAACTGAATGAAAAATAGTAAAGATGAAGTAACCCTCATATACATATTGCAAAACTTACCTCTTTGACGTAAGCGATTGTTTAGCTTTCTATCAATTTGAAATGGTAGATAATTTTTCATATTATTAAAGCAGAGGACAAGCAATAAAGATTTAAATTATATTATTATTCTTAGAAGAAAATCTTGATACATATGCTTTTTATTCTTTATTTTGTAGAATAAGCAAGAGCAGCGTTATTGCTGGCGAGATGGTCGAGTTAGTAATAGTACCCTAAGTCTTAGTCAGTTATTCGATTTTGTTATAAATATAAACACCTGTCGTGGCGCAGAGGCACAAGCGTACGACTGTAAACGCGACAGGTTGTGGGTTCGATTCCCACTCCAGGAAATGTAAAATTTAGTATTTTCATTTCTTGGATTTGGTATCAAGGCAACATCCGCCACTCAACACGCAATGCCTCGATTCGACGGAAAGTGGGGAACGGAATTGTTGAAAGAGAATGGAGTGTCTTAACACTAGGTTACCTGGTTCCCTCTGTCTACCCTGCTATATGCGGGTTACAGCGTGAAGTTACAAAATATATATATATATATATATATATATATATATATATATATAAACACTCCCTCCGCTCCGTTATTTGAAGCCCATTTCGAACATTGGCACAATAATTAAGAATATCAACTTTGTTTTTAAATATATAATTTACTTTGCTTTAAATACATACATACACAGCATAGCTTCACGCTGTATCCCGCATATAGCAGGGTAGGCAGAGGGAACCTAGTCTGTTTGATTTAAATCCACTGAAATACTCATACATATCATATATTTTGCTATAATATTATATCTCGCGATTCACTGTGATGCGAACAGTTACACAATCCAAATGCATTGTATGACATAAAATAAAGAGAATTCATTGAAAAAAGTTATTTATGCAATGATGAGGAAAATATTTACAATTTAACTAACATTAAAAAAAGTTATCATTTTGTGACAGATGAACAATTCTAATTTGGATATAATATATGTTACTTTTATTAATTTACTTTATAGAGTAATATTGCTTACATAGCTCTTTACATCAATTACACGTGCACATAAATTGCTTTTTTGGTCTATACGTAATTGGCATCTATTTAAATAATAAATCATTATTGAGAACATTAAACAAGTTATTTATTTAAAACGGGGAAGTTTTACAGGATTATGAGTAAAAAAATAAAAAAAGACGTGAATTTCGGTTATGTTGCTTTTTACTATCAATTTTGGATGTATGTGTACAAGTATGAATTCGAGGAAAACAAAGGAATATGTAACGTTTTATAATATATATTCTACATCGCAGTATTCGTTACGAACAAACATTACTTATTTTACTTCCGATATAGTACTACTCATTCATATTTTTGTTCGCTCGCTCTCATTCGCATAAGATATCGTGAGCATGTTTATTCAATACAAAAGTGACGAAACAAGACTATCTATATAGATCCAATCGAATTAAATAAAACATACCAGCTACGGTCCTCTCGTTCCGCGGCTTACCCACGCGGCAATACTTCATACTGCACACACTGCTACGGCCCCGCAGCTCTCTGGTCCTAAAGGAAACAAGGGTACACCACTGCGTATCGTAAAATCGGTGAAAAAGTTGCGATAAAAACCTAAAATCCACATACTGAAAATCTAAAAATATATTATAATAGATTTCGAATGTCTATACATAGATGAGTTCACTACGCGCTCATAACGAGCGTCGGGCGCGCGTTAATACAATATTAAATAGAATTGCAAAACGGGAACGTCGAGATCAAGACGAAGACCTTCGCAGCCCGTCGGCGCCGGCGCTCGCGATGTAGGGCCGCAGCGGGTGGAACGCCACGTCCAGGATGCTCTCGTCGAACTTCTTGCGGTGCGCCGTGATCTCCTGCACGCACGTCTTGGTGTCCAGGTTCCACAGCCGCACCGAGCAGTCGTGCGAGCCCGACAGCAGGAACAGCCCGTTGGGGTCCAGCGCCAGCCCCGTCACCGCGTCCAGGTGCGCCACCATCGCGTGCGCGCAGCGCCCCGACACCGCGTCCCAGAACCGGATGTGCCGGTCCTCGTGCGCCGTCACCAGCAGCGGCGGCACGTCAGGTGCGACAACACGCGGTTAGCGGGTGTCGCACGACACGCGCAGCGCTCTGCAACGAGCGCATCGGTCAGCGTCCGGCGCCGCAGAAGAGCGCGCACGCGCACTACGCGCACTACGCACCTGCCCCGTCTCAGGTCGTAGAGCAGCGGCGTGCCGTCGCGGTAGACGGCACAGCGGCGCGCGCGGCACCCACGCGGCGTCGGCGAAGTCGGCGGCGGCGGGCGCGGCGGGAGCGCGGCGGTCGCGGCGGTCGCGTCGTCGCGCAGCGATGCGCAACAGCAGGCGCGCGGCGCGCGCGGCGCCCACAGCCGCGCCGTGCCGTCCGCCGACGCCGACAGCAGCCGCCCCTGCGCGCTCGCCAGCGACCACACGGCGTCCGTGTGCTCGCGCAGCACCGGACCCTGTGCGAATGCAGAATGCGACGCTCGGAACGCCTTTTACGAAAACTAAACATCTTTATATATATATTGATCGAACTTGTATCTAATCAGTGACCTGCACGGCGGGGTCGTAGGGGTCGTAGGGGTCGGCGGAGGGCGGCGGCAGGTTCCACACGCGGATGGTCCCGTCGAGGCCGCCGGAGAAGCACTCCTCGGAGCGCGGCACGCCCATGGCGAGGCACAGCACGGGCGCGGTGTGCGCTCGGAACGTGTACAGCGGCTCCACGTCGAGGCCCGCCGACTTCTTGGCGGGCACCGTGCGCTGAAGGTTCCACAGCTTCAACGTGTGGTCCTCGGAAGCGGTCACTAGAGCGGCCTCGGTCGGGTGGAACGCCAAAGCTCGTACCTACGCAATGTGGTACATTATATACTATTTTCACATTATATTTTATTTTTATTTACATGATAAAAATATAATGTTGTTTGATACTCAAAATGTTGATTAATATTGTTTCTATCAATCAACATACATTAATCGAGATGAAAAATATTAATATACGCCATCAATAAGGTGTTCACTATCAAATGTAATTAAGCAAACGGGGTAGCATACTCCATCAAAGTGCGAGCGGAGAGTGTACTTCGCGTTCCAGGTCTTCCTGAAGGACTCCTTGCTGGCGCTGGCTACGTCGTAGCCCTCGGACTCGTTGCTGACGGTGAGCTGCGCGAGCTCGCCCAGTGCTAGCGGCTTCTCGTCCGCCTCGCCGCCGCCGCCCGCACCCGCGGCACCTCCAGGAAACTTCACTGTAAACAAATCAAAATTTTCATTTTAACAAACAAAATACTTACATCCACATAAATTGAATCAAGACCAGAAAAAGTTTTACGACAATTTATAAATTTATATATTTTTAGACTAAAAAGTTTATCAAGAATAAATTCTTTGGGCGGGCCCATCGCACTACTTAATAGTATTCAAAACTTTATTCAAATTTAAACACTAGATTACAAAAACACCAAATGTTAAAAAATATTTTTGTAGAATAAGTTCTATTATATTAACGGAAAAATATCTGTATGTAAAAAAAACCGCATGCGGCCAGCTCATAGCTCACTCATAGTCTAGAGGTAGTATATGTACAAAACAATAAATAATAAAAATAATATTGTATATATGTACCGCCAACGGGATATTCGTCTCCCTGTCCGCCTCCGTCAGCTTCACTCGCTGTTAGCAGGTTTAATTCGTTTAATACCTCTTCAGCTTCGTGGTCGACTTCCTCGCCTATAAAAATACATAGTTTATTGTCGACTTGCCACTAAGTCATAAGATTCAAGTCACATAATTTTTATTTAGTCTAACAAGAAGTGTGTTTACTTGTCGAACTAAAAGTTATTATTACAATTTCCCTCCAGAAACAAACTCATATTAATGACATTACAATTGCGAGGCTTTTTTTTTTAAATAAAAAAAAAATGTTTTTGCTTAGTGGGAATTTTGTAAAAGAGAACTTGAAACCAGAACTGATTTATATTATTTATTACAAAATTTAATTATATGTATAACTTACATTTTTTTTTCAATAAATAAACAATATATAGCATAAAAGTTAACATCTGCACTGCACTCTTTCACCTTAAAAAGCATCCTCTTTTTCAATTCCCAAGTAAGCAATTATTTTAAAGAAAAAATTGGTCCTTACCAATATTTCCTATTTATCTCACTCATCTGGTTAACCAGAGTGTTATTTACCTTTAATTTTCTATCTTTTTTATAATGAATGATGTATCTATTTTTCATCAAGCTACCCAAGTTTATAACTTAACCATGATGGTAATACTGTGAATATAAAATATTTGCAAATGAAACCCAGCCTATTTTCAATTAACACAAAATATATTCCTACAATATACCTTGTTTCCCTGCAGTGTGATGCATTTGTTTCGCTTCTAAATCATCAATTTCATCCATATCCATTTCTTGATTGGCGAGAAATTCAAAATTAGCAAACACAGCGGCTGTCTCTTGAACCGAGAGACCCTCGTCGCTGTAACCGCTTCCTTGCGAAACACCTGCTTTACGTTGGTCTTTTCCACCTGAAATTATTTAAATTAGATTACACCTCAATTTATTTTCCCAAACATGTTTTTATTAGACTGTCTTAGTTTATGGAAATCAAATTTTTTTTCAACATATTTTTTTATTTTACATTAAATGTCTTATGTGGAATATGAAAAAAAAAATTAATTAAGCATTATAGTAGTTAATTGAGATTAAACATATCTTGTTAATAGAATTGGGATATTAATGAAAAAATGTGATGGTATTAACATGTGCTATAAGCATGAGATGAAAAACAACTATTGAAAATATTAAAAAAACCATTCTTTTTAACAATTAAACCTAAAATTTATATTTTATCTACATCTTAAGAAGTTCTTTCTTAAAAGTAAAAGGGACTGTATTTATAGCTCACATTACCAATGTGCTATCAAGCATGGTACATAGGTTCTAAGATTATCTTTCTCTCAGATATTTAATAGTAAATTTACATCATTGGTTTCAAAAATATGAATAACATATACAACTTGTAAGAGAGTTTCATAATGTAAATGGGTAGTTAACAATAAGCCTAGTTCCTATGAAAAATATTCTTTTTTTTTTAGCTTCATGATGTATCCCACTCTGTAACTCTAAATATATAAATATATAAAATATGTTACATAACAATATATTAAATTAGAAGCAAAAAATATAGTAACAATTATATTTAATATATAAATTTAATATTAAAGCATTGAGTTTTTTTCTATAAAAAAATATACACTTATTTATGTAAATTGAACATTTCACAACATTTGGTTACACTTATTTATCCCTAAATAATATGTGCATTCCACAAATGTATAAATAATAATATATTATTTTTAATATCTCAATATTCATATTTCAAATTGGAGTGAGTTGATAAGTTTGATGTGCTTATAAATACTAGAATTTGTTTTTTTTATAGAGTCTAAAAAATTCAAGCAAATAAAACACTTTCAGATAGAGATATACAAAAAGTATGCTGAAATTCAGTTTTACAACTGAATTTACAAATAAAGCTTAAGCTTTTCAAATTTGCATATGCATGCTCTAAAAACTAGACCTTTTTAACTTATCAACTTATTAATGATTTGTACAGTATAACGTTTGCAATATTTTTAATAATTTCAGGACCAATAAAAGTAAAATTAAAAATGGCATAGATTATAACATACCATAATCATACATCTTGCGACTTAAGGCAGTATTCATAGAATAGTGCTGTTGTTTTTCACAATTCCTATAATTAGAGTCATCACCTTGTTCTTCATTATTTAGTCCCAAAAGAGTTCTTACTTTATTTGAACGCACATCCAGAATAGTATCTGTGTAGCCTATTTCCTGTTAAAAATAAACATTTGTTATTTATCTTGCTGCAAAAAACTTGCAAACATGTGGTTAACACTCTACTGCATGCACTGTCCATGATATTTGTTTTTTTCAATAATAATAATAAATTCTCTTAAAAGTTTGAACTAAAATTGAATATATTTTTTTAAATGCTTTGATAAGATAAAGATCAATTTAAAAAATAGCACTACACTCAATAAAAAGTAAACTTCTTAGAATATATAACTATTAATAACAAGGAAGAAAATTATACATATACCTGCAAGTATTGCTTTATAAGTTGGCGGCCCTGCTTCCATTGAGCTCTCTCTGCCGGCTCTGGTTCTTGTGGTGGCTCATCTGGCGGGGGACGCATATCACCCTGTTGTAGTTCTACACCATACTTAAGCTTATGAAATTTTGCTCTTTCTTGTTTTAATGCATATTCAAGCATTTTAATCCGCCTCACCAAATCATTTTTCAGATTTTCTTGACCCTTTCTCTCTCCTTGGAGGAAGGCTATTTTTGCCTATTAATGTCATTTTATAATTAAATTAAACAAAAAGAAACACCTCAACATAATTTCAAAAAAACAATAAATAATAATAATAATAAGGGTACAGTGATTATATTAAGTACATTACAATCTGGACCATTATAATATAGCATTTATTTTAGAGTATTGTAAGGTTTTCTTAATTTTTTAGTTGTAACAATAATTTTATGTAAGAAAATTGTTTTTTTTTATACTAATTTATTAAGCTCTTTGACATTACTGTATTTATTCTTGTTAATAGTCTGGCAGTTTTAACAAGTTTATTTGAAACAATAATTATATTAATTATTGTATTAATTGTACTATCTTATAAGTAAATATATATTGTATTGTGGATTTTGCTGAAATTTATCAGCTGACAATGATTTTAATGGACAAAATATAACAAAATGTAAAAATATCAAAACTTTCTTTAATATTTTATATGTATAAATGAAATTATTTTGGTAAATAACAATAATAAGGAGGAAAAGGATATTAATACACCAATCTAAAGCAACAATAGGAAAATAACAACAACCTGACATAACTTTATATTTTCTATAATATTTAATTCCACTTAAGATATATATGTGAATATTGAATATCTATTTTTTTCAATTATTACTCAGAAATAAATTTAATAGATTTTCAAAGAAATTGTTAAAATTAAGATGTGTGTGGAAGTATTCAAATAAATCAATAAGCGAATCCCGAAATACATTTTAAATATTTAAAAAAATAATCAATAATATAAAAATCGTACCTCAAACTCTGCTCTGTCCACCTCCCATTGTGATCTCTCGAGTTCGAATCTCGCCCATTCGTGTTGGATGAAATGCAAAACGCCCGGTATTGAATACTGGACACTTTGACTAGATTCTTCATTTTGTTTGTTATTTACACTAACTCCTATCTGAGATCCCACTTGCCCTCCGTTATGATGAGATACGGAGCTATCATCCATGGCTGTGGGGATTTTCATGACATGGCCACCATTACCGTACTTGTCACAGACCTATCAAGAACTATAACTTGAACTATACGAAATCATACACTAATATATCATTTTTAACTAAAATCTAACTAGTGTTCACGGCGGCGACACCATCTAAAACACTTATTAACAAAGTAATCATGAATGAAAAATTATTGCATGACGGGATACAAAAGTCGAAACGACGTCCGTCCGCTGAACATTGCTTTTTACTTTTTTTGCACAAATGTTGCCCGTTTACCCGAACTATCAACATATGTTTAAATTTTTTAATTACATATTTGAGACAAAAATAACATACATTATATGTTAAAAAAAATAATATACACTAAAATAAAATAAATTTATGTACATGTTACTTTCATTATATTGTGAGTGTTTTCTATTTAATTTTTCTGTAATTATTATTTAATTAGATAAATTATCATTTACTACTAACGTTTAATTATTACTTTTGTTAACTAAAGATATATATCTATAATCGTCTACATATGTCTATAATCAATTAGTGAAGCCAAATCAATTCAAGTCTCAAAAAAAAAATCGATTCTATAACTCACTACACTACTACAACACAAATACTACAGACTGATAAATTTTGAATCTTTGATCTTGACTCATAATAAAGTTTTGATAAAATTGGGTCAATATACAAATATATACACTCAATCTTATCAAAATTTTCAAATTATCATTAAATAACAATGGAATATTACAAATCTTACTTTAAATAAAATATAAATTATTATATAGGTAAATAGGATACATAAAATTAACAGGTGCCTATAGGTTTCAAAAATAAACGTACAAAAAAACAGAAAACCCAACTGCAAAAATAATGGAAAGAAAAAAACAAGGCCAACACAAGAAATAGAAAGATTAACAGTCAGAAACCATTTTACAGCACCACTTGGTAAGGTTTGGTTGATTGAAAAATGAGTCTGACTTAATTTCAGTTAATCTATCTATTTTCTGCCAGGACTTGTTTTTCTTTCAATTTTTTTATGCAGGGGGTTTTTTTATATATTTTTTATTTTCATCTTTTTATGTGTAAAGCAGTTAACATCGACTTATAATCCTATAAGATGATAAATTTCGTGATCTTGTCTTTTTATTTCATTTCTAAATATCCACACGATTTAGTAAAGTCAATGATAGATGACTTGGATTTCGACCCGTCTGCTTTCCTAATCCGCGGCCACATTACTAAGGCGAAAACTAAAGTACAAAAAGTATACCCATAGGGTATTTCAATATTTCGTCATAAGTATTAAAATTAGTGACGATGATCGTCACTTCAAAATCGGTCAACGCGTTTAATCTCTACAACGCCACATAGGAATAAACCAGAAAAATGCAGCTACATGCATTATCCTGCGTAGCAGGATGGAGAGAACCTAGTGTCGATACTCCCACATCATTCTTTCTTCACTTGCCCGAATTCGAGACATTGCGTGTAGTGACAGAGGAGAGAATTGAAAATGTAAATTTACTAGTTTCTTTTAGGCTTATTTGCGCTATCATATAATATATTATATAAATAAAATACACCAATTTTGCATAATACATTTTTATTTTTAATGTCAGTATGTTGATGATAAAACGAATACTTTTCGTATTTTACAGTCATATTGTATAGGAATGATATATTGCCTCTGTCGATGGACAGTATGAGAGACTTCCACCATCACTATTTTAACATTACAATATTAAAAGATATGGAATTTGTGTTTTAGTTTACTAAGTGGACTTATTAATTGGACTTCTTGGATTCTTTAGATGGAGAACGTGATCTTGAACGGGACATAGATCTTCCTTTGGAGCGGGATCGCGAGCGTGAACGGCTTCTTGAACGGGATCCGGATCTCGGTGAGCGAGAGCGTGTGCGACGACGGGATCTCGATCGGCTGAGAATATTTATAAGTTTTAATTAAATATCAACATTAATTTTAGTAAGATTTATATATTACTGTGCCATAAGTTTTCAATACGATGTCATTTATGTTTTAAGTAATAATTTTAACAGAAACTCATATAATATCCAAACGATGAAAACATTTTTACTTTTGCATTTTACTATTTTTTATTTTTAACTTTATATCAGGGCACAAAGTATTTATAAGTGACAAGAATGTCTAACATAAGTCATAATAGATGAAGATGTTTAAAATTCTACTTTTATGATTTAGTTACAGGCATTGCGGTCTCTTCTTATCTCTTCTGTGTCTGACCTTAAAAAATAACTTTTTCAGTGTCATATAATAAATTATTTTGTATAATA
Source organism: Philaethria dido (assembly GCA_033558755.1). NCBI lineage: Eukaryota > Metazoa > Arthropoda > Insecta > Lepidoptera > Nymphalidae > Philaethria > Philaethria dido. The sequence goes on along the minus strand of JAKGSA010000092.1, from coordinate 99,750 downwards.
TTTTATAACTTAAAATATGTCCAGTCTGCTTTGTCTTGAACAGAAATATGGGATAATAATGTGTAACTCACTGAGTGCACGCAGTGATTACAATAGACGTGACGCGACGCGCAGAACGAATGTTACACTCAATGTACTTGTCGATAAGCGAAGTGTGCACGTAGATTGTTATGTAGTTCACAGACGTTACAGATGCTGCCAACATTATTGTAGTACACGACGCGAGGTGAAATCTACGTAGCGCAGACTACAAGAAGTGCAGACACTGAAGAGTTCATTCTCGGCGCACAGGCCAATGATAACCTATAACATAGTTATCATTGGTTTACGTTCATTCAAAACCATGGAATGGAATCTTTATGTTGAGTAACCTTTGCTTTAACATACCTTACAATTTTGTTACCTAAATTAGGTGTATTTTTTTATGAAAATGAGACCATGGCCAATAAATGTCTCTTAAAGATTCCATGCCAGTAAAATATTTATACATTAGATGAATACGTGTTATTTTTCACCTTCGACGGCGGCGTCGTGTACAGTCCCTAGCATAGTGTCCACGATCACCACAATCGTAGCAACGGTCATCATAAGGTCGAGGAGGGAGCCGAGAACGCGGTGGTGGTCCACGTCCACCGTAACCACGACCTCCATTAGACATTTCAACACGAGCTCGACGACCGCATATTGTTCGCCCGTCTAAGCCTCGGATCTGAAACAGGATTTTAATTTTAGTATATTTAATAAATACTCAATAATAGCGATTATTTGTTGTATACAAAAACACTTACGGCATCTTCAGCATCACGAGGATCTTCAAATTCGACGAAAGCAAAACCAGGAGGATTTCTAGCTACCCATACATTTCTTAAAGGCCCGTAGTAAGAAAATGCATCTTCTAATTCAGGCTTGCTTGCGTTGTTACCCAGATCGCCAACGTAGACTTTACAGTCTCCGTAACGAGACATTTTAGCTTTAAAACAAAGACAAGTAAGTATATATTAAAATAGATTCGTAGGTGAGATTAAGCACACGTTGTTGAAAACAATATAGGAACTTACATTATGAATTAAACACTTTTTCTTAAAGGTTTTGTATCATTTGTCTGATTTTGTAATATAGAGAACTGAACGAAAACTATAACTACTAAGTGCAACTAATTTGCTAAGTTTATTAACAAGTAATAACAGTTTTAACCACGCGCGTCACCAAACGCCGAAGCCGGATGCGAAACAAAATGGCGGCAAGCTACTTGGATTTTGGTGCGCACTAACCGGTCGTTACACGAAAAGTCGTTAAAAATGTTGCTAGCATAAAATTATTTGATTATTTTTTTTACGCATGTTTATATTATACCTTAATAGATTAGTTAATTCAACAATTCCTGCGTATATAAATACAGCCAACAAAATTATGAAAACCACTTTGTTACAACAAAGCCCTGAAATTATATATATTTTATAAATACAAAATGTAACGATAATCAGTATAAAATACCAGTAAAAAACTAAATCGCAACAAAAATTATTGTAATGTAAACTGAGGCATTTTGCTTATATTCTTTGCTTTTCTTTCTTACTACTAAACTTTATAATGTGTGAAAAGAGAAAATGAAGAAATACGAGTTTCGTGATTATTTGTGTCCTTGATTATCATAACGATATGAAATGAAAACGACCTTAATATTGATATAAAACCTTAATATCGGATGTGTAATGTATACATATTTATTTTTTCGTGTAAAAAGGCTCATGACTAATGTGTAGTTGTTTGATATCGGCTATGATTATTTACCGATATATTATGATGCAAGAGTCAAAACCGTTATCAATTATGTTTCGATATACGGAAACGGAGATCATTTTATCGGAACCAAAGTTGATGGCGGAATTTTTAAATTTGATTCATCGTAGTAGGTATTGGAGTCAGAGTCGGCGGTGGACGCAGTGTAAGTAAGTAAGTAAGTAAGTAAGTAAAAGCTTTATTCCAAAACACACTGTAAATATTATTAATAATAACAGGGCAATAAAAGAAAACACAAATCATAAAAAGAACAATAAAAACAACAACTACTTAAAAAAACATAATCAAATAATATTGTAATATGTGTACAGCAGTGTGCAAAGAAAAAGGTAGGTCACTCAGCATATAAGTTGGCACATGAGTCACAAGACTCAATGAGAACCAACACTGATTTTCAGTGACCGCCTAGATGAAGTCGCGCCTGCGAGCGATACCGTAAGAAGTGGTGACAAAAGAAAGACGATTTATTTAAAGATGTACGTACGATTTATTTTAAGACATTATCAAGTGAACTTTTTAACTTTTTAAGAAAGTACTAAATTTACTTAGACGAAAGTCAAAAAAAATTATGTTGTCCTCCTGCAACCTCCGATTTAAAGATTTTAGAGACGAAGTCGATTCCAATCGAAAGTGTAATAGTAATCGGAAGTCTGAACTTATCGAAATCGGAGTCGAATTTCCACAACATCCCTACACTAGTAAACTTATCCCATGTAACGCCAATAAATTGAAAATATTTGATAGCTTAGCACGAAGCAAACGCATTGTATATCTGTTTTTACCGCACCACCAACAAAATTGAAGGAGACTTCGGTGACTTCATTTTTTTAGTTCTTTTTATATAGCTTTAATAAAAAAAATACATAGAAATTGATAAAGATTTGATTACCAATGATA
>JAKGSA010000092.1:78413-92053 GCA_033558755.1 Philaethria dido | reverse complement strand
TTCACAATATCAGTGACTTTCATCAGTACTCAACATTTTTATCCATAATGATAATAACTAGTCTTTTTATTCACAAAATGACTAGCAGAGATTTAGGCCATGTTTATTCACTGTGACATTATGGAAGTGGATGACGTTGTCTTCTCTGCCTGCGCTGGTATTGAAGTTGTATCTCATGATGGCTTTCATGTTGGCTTACATCAGTTTGTGTTTCATGTACCTTTTTATCAGGTTTCACTAAATGTGCATTGACAGGATATTTTAGGGCGGTTCTTAACTGTTCATTATGTTCCTCTAAAGAATTAGTAGCATAATGCAGCACAAGCTCGTTTAATGTCCTGAAATAGTAAAAGACACATTAATTAAATAATATATCCTAAAAGAATGGCTTAAAGTAAAGAAGAAAAAAATCTATTTTGATTTTATAATCTAGCAAATGAAAGACTTTTTCAAAAAAAGTCTAAAAAGCTATGTCGAAACTCCTTTTGTTAACATCTCTATAAGGACATTTTCAAATATTTCTGCTAATAAGAGAGATGCTAGCAATAAAAATAAGTTATAATAATTTCAAGGCTCACTACATTATTTTTTTTATATGCTTTCTAAAAATGTTGTTCTTATCCTAAGTGTATTATGTAAAATATAATAAAAATATAGCATATGACAAGCAAGTCTAATGGTGATAAAGGTAATGTTTAATATTTTTTACTTACTTGTATATATTATAAGGTTCAGCAAAACCATAACCTCTTTCAGACTTAAAAATTATACAGTGATACACCATATTATTACAACATATTGACAATGCAAGTTGACCAGTAGAATTAGGTCTTATTAGGAAAGTGCCTTGGGGTTTTCCTTCTAGCATCCTCTCAGCCATTTCACGTGTACAATTTTCTACCATCCAAGTAATCATTTCACGATGTGCATATAGCTCTTCAAGTTTATGTATGTTATCATCTTCTAATGCATGTAAATACTCTTCGGCTTTACCTCGTTTTTGTAACCATCTGTAATCATAATATATTTATATAGATTTGCTAATATTTTTGATAGGTACATCACCATTATTGTAACAAATTATAATTAAATAAAATTTGTGATGCCATTGTGGCTCAATGGAACAGTGTCTGACTGTCAGCAAGGTTCGAGTGGGTTCAATTCCCGGTGTAACAATTAACTATATTTAAAATTATTTTCTATTCTCCACTCCTGCAAGCAAAGGGCATTTTAAGTTGCATCACTTATTGCGCAATGTCTCTGAATTAAGGCAATAAGCGGTGAGTGGAGAATAATGTCTTAACACTAGGTTCTCATTAACTACCTGAAAACATTAACTTATATTTACTTTGCTACAATTAAAAAGTCTAGTTGTCACTTAAAAGTGATATGCAATATGTTAAATTAATTGTGACATCAACTAAGACGAGTCATTATTTGTAGAACTAAATTAAATTAAATCATTTTAATAATTCTAATATTACTAAAAGTATCTATATTATCTATATGGTAATGTATGTAATTAATTATTAGAATAAAATTATTGTAAGACTCACACTTTATATCGGTCCTTTATCTTATATAAGTTAATAATATCAGATTTTAATTTTGTTATTTCTCTTTCAAGAAGTAGGTTTGAATCAACTGTGTCCTTGAGAATATTGTTTAATCTTAGTCGGGCCTGTCTAAGACTGTTGACTCTTGATATTAGTTGCCTGTTATTTTCTATTAAATCATTTTTTTCATGTGGTTGAGCCTCAGATTGCATTTTCTCCTGTAATTTTAAATGATCTTCACAAGCTTTAAGGGTTTCTTTAAAAGCATCCAAAGCTTGTCTCTTGAATTTCACTTCTTCTCTTAACCTCATGTATTTATCAGATCGCTCATCATAATCTCGGGTTTTTAATACAAACTCTTTATGGATATCTTTGTAACGTGTTTCCAATGTTTCATCATTTATGTTTTCTCCACTATCGTTATCTTGATTTCGGGATAAAGGATACATGAGCTTTATATCCAAACTGCTATTGCATTGTGCAAGTGAATATTCTGTATAGTAGTTTATAAGTGCAACAATAGATTCAAACTCATATGGCTCACAAAAACCATAATGACCATCTTGATGGTAAATTTTTATTAGTTTATTTGTCCCACCTTTTCTTACAGTTAATGTGTATCCAGTATCTTTATTTGAGGCATTTCGTACAAGGAAAGTACCATCACAAGTATCCAGTAACTTTTCATTAACCTCTTCCCTGCAAAGTAAAATCTTTGTTGTTAATATTAAGATATATAAAGGTATATTCCAAGTACAATTGTATAAAAAAAAATTATATACAATTCTTATTTCTATTTTTAGCTAACATAAAATATAAAACAAAGTCTTCAATAAAGCAATTAACCTAAGAAAAAATAAATCAACAATAAATGACTTGTATGATACAAATTTTAAAATAAATGATTATTTGCATAATTTATGTTAAGAAAACTTTATGTAATCTCAATAAATAAATATAATTCCAAATTATCAAATACTAAAATAGCCATAATTTTGACTTCATATTGGTTTATTTTTTTATTATAAATTTGTTAAATATATTAAATATTCATAAGTATAATGTAATAAGTTTATGTAATGCTCATATGTATTACTATGTTCCAGAATTGTTAACAAGTCAGTTGTTTAGACATTTTCAAATTGCACCATAACATAAAAGTAAAATATTATATCATAAGGTAAATAATGTTAATATTGCTTAAACAATTTAAAAGCTATATTAAACATAATCTTACCTAGTAATATCGCCCCAGTACCATTCGGCATTTTCTAAACTATCATCTGCGGGTTGTTGTGGTGCACCTATTTCTACCATTATATTGGAATAGTAACTAGGTAGCAACATGAAACGCGAAATGATAAAACGGGTAGTAATATTTTAAAATGGATAAAATGCATAAGTCCACTACAATCAGCAGGTTTTTGTCACTTCCGCTCGATTGAGGTTACAGGGCACGAACATTATACTAATTGTATTTTGCAATATTATCAAGAAGACATTATGTTATAAAACCAAAATAAGACAATTTTTTCAATGATTTTGTTATATACACTGAAACTTAGTCCTCACAAAGGAAAGGGCTAGTTAGACAAGTTATTGGTTGCTATGGCTGACAAGCAAGTACTGCCAATTGCTAATACATGTAGACAAGTAGAGATGATTCTTATATTGAGTGAACATCTTTACAATGAATATTAAATGTAATGTTATGAAGTTATTGTACTAACAACTACAATGTAAAATGTGCACTTATTTCCCGATATCTAATGGGATACTTAAAAAAAATTATATGAATAGAAGGTACGAATTGTCAAACGAGAAATCTGTTGTTACTTTGTGAACATAGATACATAAGTAGACTTTTCGCTTGCAAAATTTTGTTACCCTTCAACATGGCTGATAAAAGATATTTTAATTATGGGATAAATAATATTTTATCTATTATAATAATGAAACTTCAATAATTAATTAAATATTTCGAGCTCTTTAAATGTAATTTAATGACGATAATAAGTATTTCTTTAAAATTTGTTCTATTCAGTAAGGTCAACCTTATGCTCTAAATATATTCGCGTTCATAACTGCATGTTAATACAATGCAGTACAGTACATGTTGTATAGTACTCAAATTGAAATGTTGCTATTTTTGCTATTTATATTCATTTTTTTTATTTCATAATCTATGGTCAAGTTGGCAATTGACAACACCTCACCCGCTTGTCGTTGTTTTATTATTGGTGTACTGTTGTGTCATTGTACATTGTTATTAAAATAAAAATGTGAATGTGAGCGAATAAAACATGACTATTTTAGAATGAGGGAAACCACATACCAACCTCTAGTAAAATTAAAATAACTGATGTATAAGAAATGTTAATATTTTTCTGTTACAACTTAACGTCAAAATGTGTAAACTAATAATTTTATTATTATCCTGTATACTTTTTACTGTATCAGCGACTCGAATAAAAGGAGAATTTTCGACAAGCGATTTTTTTAAGTTTTTAGTAAAATTTGGATTCCAAAAAACAGATATCCATTTTCAGAAGGAAACATATGGTTACATTTTTGGTAACCTAATTTCAAAGGATAATTTTAAATATCCTGTTACATTTGCAGTTCTAGATAGACCACATTTTTTACATTACTATAAAAGTCGTGATATCGTAGATAAAGAAATGGCTTGTCAAGTAATGTTTCAACAGTTGAATGGTTCAGCATACCATCCAAAATGTAATGCTAATGGACAGGATTTATTTAGAAGAATTCCTTGTAAGCAAGGAGAGCTCTGTATAGATGAAGATTCCCCTTGGAATGTAATTAAAAATAATCAATTCACTTATGTTATAAGGAATAGTGGTCAACCAAGGTAAAATATCAAATCTATAATATACAATATTATTAATCAAAAAATAACTTCACATAATTTATAGCATCAAATCTTGTTAAATGTTACTATTGAACACTGTTATTGACATTTCTATATCTGTTGTAATATTAAAATAAAAATATAATTTTTTTATATTTTAAGATTTTGGTATGTGTCAATAGTATCGTGCTATTTGGATGAAGAATCTTGTACTTGGCATCACTACACTGGAGCCCCATCTATAGACAATAAAACTTTAACAAGCATTCCACAGACCATACAATATGATTTCTGGGTTGTTAATGGAAGTCCAAACATTTCCTTTTATAATTCAATGTTATATCAATTCTCTTTTGATAGACAAAATACATTGGAATTGTATTTGATGTTTTGGCTTTGCTATGTTATTCTGCTTCCTGTACAAATTTATGCAGTGAGGTAAGTAATTATTTAATAAATTATTACTATTTATCAGCTTGCAATGGTGTCACATTGTGGTATTGTAGGATAGCATCCAATTGTAAATTCTACTGTAATTTAGTTCTATATGGTTGTGAGTTTGATTCCTAATATTATTATAAGGTCTTAAGCCTGTGCTTGGGATGCAAGTCCCAAATATTGCACCAAGCTCCTAGCAACATGCAATGGGAAACCACAAAATGCAAAATGATTCATATATAAATTATTGTTATTTTCCACATCGGGAAGTAACAATAATTTATATATGAGATAAAGCAGTGTTGGGACCCACCATTCGACACACAATACCTCATAATCAGGCAGAAAGTGTAGAATGAATGTTTGACAGTAAATTCTCTTTGCAATGAATACTTTTGAAAACGAGTATTTATTAGAATTCACTTATTATTTTGAAAAACACAACAGATTATGAATTATGTATGAATTACTATTCAAACTCCTTTCTTAATATTTCATTTATTCAATTAAGTGAGATAGGCTATATATGAAATGAACTGAATAATGAGTAACTTATAACTTTATATGTAAGTAAACATGTTCTGGAGGTGCAACAATAGTGTCGTGACTTTTTTATTTTTAATATAATTATTATATTTAAATATTATCATTTTGCTGTATCTACAATAAAATTTAAAAAAAATTTGCTATAAATACTGAAGAAACTTTTGGTTATAGGACTCAAAGACATCCAGTTACAAAATTATTTACATTTAGTCTTGTGCTAGAGTTTGTAGCACTATGTTTTAATGTTATCCATGCTGTGAAATATGCTGCGGATGGTGTGGGTTTCTCTGGTTTAGCTGTTGCTGGCGACATACTTGATATTATGAGCAGAGTAAGTACTTTATAAGGTCTTCATATATCTTTCTATTTTTTTATTTCTACAACCTATTTTTGTTTGACTTCTTTGTCTACTTAATATTCTTGTTGTATATTGAATTGTTTTGTAGAAAGAAGATAAGACACATGTCTATTCAAAAATTATCAATGTTTTTATTTATTTCACATTCTGTACACAACTTATTTACTGAAGAATTTTATATTTGGATTTCTAAATATTTATAACTATATTTCAGACTTTATTCATGCTCCTCCTTTTACTATTGGCAAAAGGTTGGGCAGTAACAAGACTTGAATTAACTTATAAACCTCTGGTGTTTGGAGTGTGGATGGTGTATGGAATTGTGCACATTCTATTATATGTATGGAATACAGTAAGTTGTTTTTGATATATTTAAAGTAGCAGTTGTTCCCTAAATTTTTCTCTAAAAGTTTAATTTAATTTTAGGCTATACTAAAGAAAACTTAAATAATTAGATATTATGCAAAAAAGTCGCTTTAAATAATAAATAACGAATATTTGTATTTAGCTGCAAAATGGCTGGCCAAACATTTATTACTTCATATACTGATATACATTTTGAACAAGTTATATTCCATTAGTTACCATCAACAATAGGTTAAGACTAGATATTTTTCCACAAGTGTTGAAGCAATCTGGAGATAGTTTAAATAACTACTTAGTTGTTTGTTACTGTAATGTAATATTAAAACAGTTTATATTTAATAACAGTTACATTTTTAATATACCATTGTTGTTAAGCGCAGTTCAAAAATGCTTTTTCATTTGCTGTCATTTTTTTTTCTATATTGTTGTAACTCCAAAATTTTGAATATATGTTTTATTACAATCACAAGTTTTATCAAAATTTTCGACAATGTAAATAGATTCAAACGGTTTGAGGGCTATGAGAGTTGAATCATCCGATGCAGATTTTTTTGTTGATTCCAAATATAATATGTATTTTCGAGATTTTGGAGTTACAGCAATTACGATCGTCGTCGATATATGTAAGTGGCTTTTGCCGCTAAGTCAAAGTCAAATAATTTTATTCAAAATAAGAAGTTACAAGCTTCATTTTTTGAACGTCAAATAATTTACCACCGGTTCACTAAATTTAATGCCTCAGACCTGAGAAGAACCGGCGCAAGAAACTCAGCGGGACTATTTTTTTTTTTTTTTTATATTCGACAATGGTTTACAATTCTTTATTATGTCGTCGTAGTATTTGCTATGTCGCGGGATTTTTGTTATAGTGTAAGTGGTTGCGCGCGGCGATTGAAAGTTATTGAAATGAATTGCACGATAACTGGATATTTTGATTTTATTTGTTGTTCGCTTTAAGCGGGCAATATCATAGTCGTTGTTAAATATAAAAAAAAATCTGTTTAAAAGAAATGTTTTCATGTTGTTGTGGTTTACCTGGCAGTTCATGCTATGAAAACTCTATTATTTATAATTGTATCATTCGGTCCACATATGTATGTAAATTTTAAAGCACATTGACGACAAGAAGTATGCAAAATTGAGTTACAAGATTTTTTCATTGATTATATTGATACTATAGATAGAATACAACTGATAAAAGCGTTAGCGTTGAATATATCTATATTTTATTTTAAGAAAAATGGTTGAATATGGTTTTGCTTATCTTATAAATCCTTACTAATATTATAAATGAGAAAGTAACTCTGTCTGTCTGTCTGTTACGCCTTCACGCCTAAACCACTGAACCGATTTTGATGAAATTCGGTATAAAGATAGCACTGAACTTGGGAAGGGACATAGAATATTTTTTATGGTGAAAAAAAGGGTGGAAGAGGTGAAATAGGGGATAAAAGTTTGCATGGAAGTTCCTTATTGCCAACATAAAATCATGTAAGATTGTTCAACTGTTTACAATTTTCACACCTAAACCACTTAACCAATTTTGACAAATAGTCTAAACCTTCGGAAAGACTATAGGCTACTCCTTACCATGTCGCGCGATATAACCGAGTTCCACGCGGGCGAAGCCGCGGGCGGAAAGCTAGTCTTATATAATAATTAGTTAACTTCCATGTGATTTAATATTTGTTTTTTTTTATAATATTTTCAGACTGAAGTTGATATAATTGAAGAGATCGACGAGTACCAGACCTGGCCCGGTTGGTTAATACTGTCACTGCGCGTGGCCATTATGATTTGGTTCGTATTAGAACTGCGCAACACCATGATGTATGAGCACAATATGCCAAAATTAAATTTCTTGCTACATTTTGGTGCCTCGAGTCTTGTTTGGTTCGTGTACTTACCGATAATAGCACTGATAGCAATGGGAATTAGCCCTTTATGGAAATTCAAGTTTCTTTTAGGTGAGTATTTATTTTCATATTGAAATTTATTTGAAATATTGTTGATTAATATTTATTATCATCATGCATTTATCAGCATCATTAGCAATTCACTATCTTCAAGAAAAAGTTTTTGCGTTTTGGATGCAGTAATACAAATATTAATTATTTATATTTCAATCAATATCCGAAAAAAATATAAGGGTAATTCTCCAGCATTATATTCTTCACCTGATTCATATTGCCCAAAATTTAAGATGCTTTTGTCATAATAAAACGTGTTACTATGAAAGTAGGTGTACCACAAAACATATATTTGAGATCCCTATCTCATATGAATCAGAGCGATATGTTTCAAATAAGGATGAAACCTCGAAGAATTTCCCATAATAAGAAATATTAAGACTACAGCGGTATTTTTTTAAACTAGCAATCCGCTATTTAGTTACGTTACTATTATATATTGTATTGAGTTCCGCCACTCAACACGCAATGCCTCAATTCGGCGGAAAGTGGGGAACGGAAATGTTGAAAGAAAACGGAGTGTCTTAACACTAGGTTCTCTGGTTCCCTGTGCCTATCCCGCTATATGCGGTATACAGAATGAAGTTATGTATATTTTATAATAAGTCACTTCATGAATGTGTACGAAAATTGTAGCAGTGAGATATTTTGTTCATTTTTTGTTGTTGTAGGTATAACATATTCAGCAGACTGCATGGCGTTCATAGTGATGGCCCATTTGTTGTGGCCAACGCGTTCTGAACAGTACTTATTACTTACTCCCTCGGATTATACTGGTAATTTGTTTTTGCTTTATTTCGCATAATTACTGAAATAACCTATTATTTAATAACAATTATTAGAAATATGACCTTGTCTCATGTTAAAACCTTACTTAGAAAATGCTATGTATACAATTTGAATTTTGAACATAAAAAGAAAACGGAATTCTTGTAAGAGAACGGAGTGTCTTAACACTAGGTTCTCAGATTCCCTCTGCCTACCCCGCTATGTGCGGGATACAGCGTGAAGTTAAAAAAAAGTGGGGAACGGACTTCAACTAAAATGCACTAAAAATTAAAATTATTATGAATAATTCAAAAACTTGTCGCCATATCTTAACTAAATTTAAATGGGACCACATCTGAAGCACTAGCAATCAAAGTTAGTTCAACCAGTAAACTATTTTGTGGTAACAAAAAATACAGAGGAATTGAGATCTCCCCAATTTAACAAATGTTTTGTGTGTGTGTTGCAGCGGGCATCGAAGAATTAGACGAGTTCAACGAGTCCCCACACGTGGTGCACAGCGACACGGTCGCGCTCACTGCCGCCGAGAGCATCAACGCGGACGACGAAGAGGTTATATTTACGAGACCGCACAAAAACGGAAATATATTCTCATAGCGAAGTAAATCTATATTATTGAGTCAATCTATATCCCCATAGTTTCATAATTTGTCATTATGAACTAACTTGACAGGTTTGTTGGCTGTCAGTCCTCATCCGGCGGGAAATTTGACTAGTCAGATGTGTTCGAACGAACACAGAGAAGCGACAAGAGTGAGCATGTAATAAAATGAATTCATTTTTAGTATCGCTTTTTATTCGTCGTTGATTAAAGTTGTGCTTGATGCTTAAAATAATACTTGAATGAAGTACAATCATTTGGCAGTTATTTCTTGTGTAAAATGTAATAATATACTATTATATTAATTACATCCTTCTTGTACATATTTTGTTAGATATATTCTTTTTAATGTTTCATTCTTTAGTTCTGTATGGCTAAGATCATAGAATACCTCAACAGTGAACAATATTTACTTTGTTATACTGTGGTACAATACTATTTTTTATTTTGGTGTGATTATGTCCTATTAATTATTTATTATTTTAAATATATGTATATTAATAACAAAATTATCACACTTGAATTTCGGTTTAAATATTTCAGATCTGCTTTAAATTTAAGATAATACTTTTACCACCTTACTTTTTACCATATATGTAGTATAGTGTGCTTTATTGAAAATATACTTAATTACCACTTTATTATTCTGTAAGTGCCAATGTACGTTTTTGAAGCACTTATATTAGAATATTAAATGCAAATTCCTAAATATTTGGCGGGTTTACGTCCCAAAGTTTGTTTACAGTGTTACATAAATAACAAAGTGTTGTTAAAAATCAAAAATATCCGCCAATAGTACTAGTGAGTATAAATATATAAATATTTTCATAAAAACATATTTTTTAACTCATTCACAACTGTTACATACAATGTATGAAGACAAGAATTGATCAAATTTAAGTCTGCTATAAATTAATTTCATGCTAAAACAATTCATTTATTCATCTATAAGAACCATAATTTTTAAACACACTCCAAAATAGATAATTATGTAATTGCTGTGAGATGTAAGCCTGCCATAAATATAAAAATTAAATGAATTTATTAATTTTAAGACGAATTTTAATCATATTAAGTATCATGTAGGTTGATTCGTTGTTAAGGAAAAATGCAAAAAAAAAATATAACAATATTCAATCAAACCTCTAGATTTAATTAATATTTAAGTTATGAACAAATACAATTCAAATCTACAATTAATTTATTTATATGCATATTATAGTACTTCAAAAAAGAGTTACAATTTTATTTTAAAATATAATAAATACTTTTTTGTTAACTAAAGTACTTATGCACAAAACATGTGATACTGGGAGTTTATAAAATATAGTCAGTTTTATTCCATTTATTCAACAGGTGACTTAACTTTTTTTCACATTACACATGTTGCTTTATATATTTATAATCATTTTTATAAAGACAACATAATTGATTGACACTTAATGACCAATTCAATTAACACATTGGAAGCCGATACTAAAATTCTTCAAGTAGTTTTAAGAATAGTAATATCTATTATTTAGTATATGTATTTAGAAGTTGATGTAATACCAGCTAGATATTTATTTCATGTAAATACTTTATTTGTGTAGTTATTTTAATGTATGGCATTAGTATGTGATTATAGATTTTAGTATTTGTAAAATGTTTAATAGTAACAAGAGCAAAAAGAAAATTTTTAAAAAGGGCTATAGTTTGCTTCAGATGTTGTAAATGTGCTAAATTAATTATATGATACAAAGTGATACATGTATTGGAATATTTTTTTTTTTTTATTGAAAATTTTCGAAATGTTGTTTTAGAATTACATTTTGTCATCTATTCCATTATACTTTTACGAGGTGAATCATTATTATCAATTTACATAATTTTTATTGTACTAATTTTTATTAATACAAGATAAAACAAAATTCGTAATTTTATAAATGAAAATAAAGAATAAAAATGAAGTGTAGAATACACTTATAATTATTCACCTTCACCTATAGTTATTTAAGACCGTAAAAAAATATTAAAGCATCCTTATACTGAATGTCCCGAAATATAAATGTTCCTTGAAACTTATGATTCGAATGTGATTTTCGATTTATTGTAAATATACTATAAAAAAAATAAAGTACAAGTAGATCTCTGAAAATTAAAATAGAACATTATTACTGAACTTTGATAAATATACTTATATGTATGATAGTTTTTTTACATAACTGCCTTAAAATCACTGCACATGAATGTATACAAGAAAAGTATAGTGAATTTGCTTTTAGAATTGTGTATTGAATATTGCAATAGATTATTGTTATTTTGACGATAATAAGGATGTTGACGTCATTTAAATATTAATATCTGATATGTCATTTTGAGTAAATAAAAAAAAAGAATACAACTTAATTAATATCACGGTATTAAATAAGTTGTAGTAGTCACAAAAATAGCAGAAAATAATAAGCTAGCTAGCTATATTAATTTCTTAACAATATAGTGATAGCAATATTTTTGTTTTTGCAAGATTTTTTTCAATATTTAGCCAATTTATCGTGATACTTGTAATTTATTCTATCTTTATATCTTTTATAATAACATTTCAAATTATGAATTTCTAAATACCAGTCTATAATCTAAATTGTTGGAAGCCGTCAACATTCTGTGAAGTGAGATTATCTGTTTCTGAAAGCAGCTTTGTGTTGTGACTTCATTAATTTATACAAAAAAAAAAAATATTAATACAATAAAAATGACACTGCAAATTAATAAAGGCGCAATACAAGCTTGCAGTTACAATTTTTAAAATTATACTACAAACAGTTCCGTTATGTGATAAAAACAAGGATTATTCATAGTATTTCGTAGTTTTTAAGTAAATATATATTTTTAATTAGTGAAAAATACTATTTGACTATAAATTGCAAATAGAGTAAGTTAATTTGAGTAGAATTGTAGTTAATAATTTATTTTGTCTTGTGCTGTTACATCACTTCGAACAATGCCGTGAAGATGTGAATTAAATCTTAATACTGTCGTATTTTTTTTTATTACTCCTACCAAGAATTATTGCTATAAAAGTTAATTCCTTATAATTAAAGAATTATAGGACATAACTGGTTAATCGAACGTAGCAAAAAAAGGTAAGTAAAAAGTGTAGTTAAATAATATATATAATGCCTGTCGTGGCGCAGAGGCACATGCGTGCGACTGTAAACGCGACGGGTTGTGGGTTCGATTCCCACTCCAGGAAATGTTAGTCTTTTCATTTCCTGGGTTTGGTAAAAAGGCAAAGCGCGGCGTTGAGTTCCGCGACTCAACCCGCAATGCCTCAATTCGGCGTAAAGTGGGGAACAGAATTGTTGCAAGAGAACGGAGTGTCTTAACACTAGGTTCTCAGGTTCCCTCTGCCTACCCTGCTATATGCGGGATACAGCGTGAAGTTAAAAAAAAAGAAAAAAATAATAATAATATATTTTTTACTACTTCCAACTGTCATAACTATTGTGATATAGAGCCTAGTGTTAAGTCCTTCACTTAAAAACTGCATACATAATCTAGCATTCATTTTTCTATCTAAACCACAGAATTGTAATGACTAAACTTCATAAAGCATTATGTAGTGTCATTCTACAGTTACAGGAATATCAATGATAATTTAGTTATACCTGTGTATTTTAGACTAGGTTCAAATGGCCAAATTGAGTAAATAGTACCTACTATTTATCGAACATTAATAATGTGCGCAGATAGTCAAGTTGTCATAGAATTCTTATAGAAAATTTAATATTCAAAATTAAAAACTTTAGTCTTCATTTCTGTTTGCGAAGTTTGTACAAATAATCATTTTTAAGTGCACTGCGCCCTAGCACCTTGTTAGGTGGTAGGAGGTTCGTCCTCCGTCTGGCTCGCGACCACTATCATGTCAAAGACGAACCGCCAAATATCTAATGATGTGTTCCGGTTCGATGGCATGTAAGCCAGATTTTCCCCTTTCCCACCCATCCTTTCTTCAAAATGTGGTGGTTCTGATAGTGGACTACTACATTGTCCCCCCTACCATCAGTATCCTCTAGGTTGGCAACGCATCTACAACATCTTTGGTGTTGTAGATGTCTATGGGCGAAGGTAACCACTTACCATCAGGTGGTCCTTCTGCTCGTTT
>JAKGSA010000092.1:15713-78296 GCA_033558755.1 Philaethria dido | reverse complement strand
TAGCAATGTCGGGTAGCGTGATGTACACTTTTTTTATCTCAATTAGATTACGAACATGAACTGGAAGTATCTCAACATGGTAAAGAAAGTAAAATGTTGGCCTAACTTTTTATGACAATTATCTGGGAAATGAAAATAATATGGCAATGGTAAAGTTTATAAGTAAGGTAAATTCTGCGCAAATGAAGTTGGGAGCTACCAAATAAAAGAAAATGGTAAGAGCCAACAACAATAATTTATTTATTCACACATAGTTACATTAAGTATAATAAATACAAAAGGAATTCAAGCTAGCACAGCACTTTTCGGAAGATTAAAACAACATACAGATTAAACATGTAAAGTAAATACATCAGAAATTTTCATTTTCCTACACTTAATAATATCATCTAACAAGTAATATAATAAAAATTTATGACATATTGTTTCAAAATATATTTAATTATGGAATTATTTAAACTATAAGATTAAACATGGAAGCAGGCTCGCTTCTTAAAATATTGCATTATTTTTTTTTAATAAATTTATAGTATTAACAAAAATATTTGTTAAAGCAATAAAAACCGATTACTTCTTTAAGTAGATTGTCACCAATACATGTTTCACTATCAACATTCTAACATCCCAATATCTAAATAAATAATATTACGCTAAAACTACACATGAAACAAAACAATTACACGTTTCTTAAACTAAGGGCTAACCTATACAACAATATTTGTTAAAATTTATACTTGAAAATAAGTGAAACATCTAAAGTAATATCAAATTCGATTGTTATCATCATCATAGTCCAATTTATCATCTAAAATTTTGAATTCGACTTTATTAGGGGAAATATAAAGCCGAGAACACCTTTTTTATAATTTAGAATTAAGATTTTTACACGTACATAATAGGGTTTCTATTATAAATCTTTATTGATCGGATTCCGTTGTATAGACAGTACTCTGTTCTAGCCGACCTCATTATGGAAGCCACATAAGAACATATTCCCTAGATCTGCTGTTCCTTTACATGACGTGTATCGCAGTAAATGATAAGTATAACAAGTATTATAGGTAGTTTTCAGCGTACATTTTTAAATCACGGTTATTGAAATTATATATTCATATTTTTAAAATAGTCGAGTACATAAAGGAATGGTATGTTATATATTAGTATATTACAACTTTTACCTTCTACATACACAAATTTTACATGGTAGGTATATACTCGTATGGGCGCTTGAAATACGAGTATGCCTAAAAAAGTATTGTATGAAATGGATACGCATATTCATCGTATTAACTTGAAAATCCTGGCAAGTTGCAAATTACTATTGTACCTACATTCACCATGTCATGAATTACAATATATCTAATCATGTACAAGGAATGCGATCAATAAATATAAGATACACGTAAATCTAGACATAAATTATTGTTTTAATAAATAAGCGTAAAAATTTATAAATACTTATAATAATACGCAAATACGTGAGATTTTTTTTAAAAATATTTTTTGCTGGTACATAATGAATTTTAGAAGGGTGCTATAAATTTATATAAACCACAAATAATTTCAAATTAAATATTTGACCAAAAAAAGTTTATTACTAATATTGAACAATCCATATCTAATGAAATTAACAATGGCACTGTGTAAAAATGCCGCACTGGTATTCATTACATATAGTCGATTGTCGGTATATATAACATTATCACCTTATTAAATCCGAGCTTATTGAATGGATTTACGTTATTCATTAACGCTTTGCTACTAAAACGGTTAGTGACATATTCTTAGAAGTATCTCTGTTTTTCCCCCCAGGACATTCATAACAAAACAGATCTCTATTTTGTACAAGATTTCTTTATGAAAATGTAACGTTTATATGAATTCTAAACATTCTCATCAAATATTCATGGAAGTTATGCTATACTAAGCAGATGCGCCCGCTAACACAAACAATTTACATCGTGAACTATTTTAATCCATGCATCAAGTGTAGAGATGGGGGCAAACATAGACAACTATTAACTTAATAAAAATATATTTATAAATGCATCTGCAACCTTTGAATTTTTATATAACAACATCATTCTTATCTTTACTAATTATAACTTTATTGATCGTGATCAGTGTCAGTCGATATGATTATTGTTCTAAGCGGAACAGTCAAGCCGTTAGTTCCCACGGGACTAGTTATCATGTTTTTTGTAGGTATCATATGATATATTATAAAATATTTTTAAATAATCCAATGCAGAGTTTATACTCGTAAGAACAGACAAAATTATATTTTGTTCTTTTTGTACTTTTCTTTGTAATATAATTGACAGTAAAAATTACATAACTTCTTATGAAACGAATGGCTCTTTTACTACTGAATAAAATAGTGTGTTAATAGACCACGATTTCACTGAAATGTTATATGGATCAGTGTAACACCGTTAACATTCGCTAATTTAATATACAAGACACAAAATTTAAACTGTACGCCAATCTAAGCGGATATAAAATATATAAGTTAACCTATATTGTTAATATGAGCAAAACATAGGTATAAGTGCATTTATATTCGTAAGTCTCTGAGATAACGATACTGTTTTAATTGTCATAAAAGTAAAGTTTTAAAATGATTATTGTTTCTTAAGTTAGTAAGTGCTTATTTTTACATGCATAAATTGCTTTTATGAGGGTTCAGCCAAAAAATATGCATGGTGAACTTTAAATATTCCTTAAATCTATTATACAAAGTGAATAAATAATTTATATTAGAATAAGAAATATTGCAAAGTCAATATTTCTATAGGCGTCACATTATTTTGATTTTAAAATAAATACACAAACAAATATGGGACAAGTGATACATACAATATTGCACTCAAATAGTTGATGTGTTTGAATATAACACAAGAAGCGATATGAGACGCCCTGACAACTGTCTAACCTGCTCATAAATTTATAAAAAAAAAAAAAAAATATCAGTCGGTGAGGATCTCACCCAACATATTATTAAAAGAAAGTATTTTTTTGAAAGTTGCACAAAAAAAAAAAAAAAAACAAAAGGCACGTGCAAGTGCGAGCCCGTGGATGTGATCTAACTCAAAAAAAAAAAATATATATATATATATATATATATATAAACACAAGAATAGTAAAATATTTTTACTAAAATAAATTATTTACGGTTTTTAAATAACGTCATGATAGTCAATTCTACATTATACATTATGAATATTCTACAACATCCTAATATATAAGTATTATACATAAAAAGAAATCCAAAAATAGTAACATCCAGGATATATGAAATGTTTTGAACTATGAATTGAATTTCGAGAGATCATTTTTCGACGAAAGACTTTTAACCGTATCTTTCAATGTGAAAATTTAGGGATAGTCTTTTATTACATAGAAAGTTTATACAAGCTATAGTGACGTCTGCACATAAAATATTAAATAGAGTTTTAAGCGTGTATTTGAAGCCCTGATCTATATAAAAGTTAAACATCAGATCGAAAGATTAGAATATTCTACCACTGAACAAGAGAATCCCAGCCTTACAAATGGATTAACAATACGTTTTACGTGCTATAACGATTAGCTCATTAGTAATCGAATTTAAATAGATAACTTTAATATAGACATACTATAATAAATTAGTAAGGTACACAGTGACAATAAACTAACATCCTTCACAATTTTTCTCTATTACTAACATTAATACATATTACATGCCATGAAAAAATATAATTTTGATATAATATAGACATTTGATTTGCAACGGACGAAAATATTAGTATTAAATATTTATGTAAATAATTTATAGTAAAGAAAAGGGAGATTCCAATACTAATAATTAGCTTAATAATAAGCTTCTTAGCTACGTAATACTTAGCTTCTTACCTCATAAAGACGAGATAAATCTTATCGGCGTCCTCGTGAGGCGGAAGCACCGCTGACCGGCGCCAACAGCCGACGCGGGACCAGCAGACGCGCATTACCTCTCGCCGGCCGAACCGCCCCTGGCTGCTTCAAGTCGGCTAAGTGAGACGCATACCCATCACTTAGCGTTGTGGCCATGTTGCTATATTTTTTACTTATCTTTCCTATTGCATAGATTTGCTTTGCTGGCAATCCGCATTTGTGATATACGCTTATATCTTTACCAGAGCCATAGGCAGCATGAAATATAACTCCATGTTCCGTTATTAAGCTATTCAAATGCGCCTCTTTGTGTCCCAAAGGATCTGTAGAAAATCCATCCGAGAAGAATACTAACCCATGGGGAAAATTGTGCTCGGCTAACCAGGACACCACTTTCCTCTGCTGCATATCCGGTCTTCCTGTTATATATATAATCAAAAATCCCAAGTCTTGCCAAAAGCGCACAACATCTACAGCACCGGCTCTTACCTTGGGATCACGGCCAGTTACTGATACGCTGGCTGTGAACGATCCGTCAATACTGAAAACAACACATTCTGTTTGTGGAGGCACCACCGCCAAGTGGAAGTTGCAACTTGTATGATCTCCTCGCACCACCACCCTTACTGGATATATCCCGCAGCCAACGCTTTGTTTCTCAGTTAATGTATAAGAAATACGTCCCGTCTTGTCAGTAACTACCGTAGCTAATAAAGTCCACTCTCCTGCAGGTGGATCTTTGATCATGTGTATATCGACTTTTTCTCCTGTTAAAGTAATCATATCGAGTGGGCCATACATGAATCTTGCTGAAAATATTTGTTGGCAGCCTTCCATCACTATAACGTCGTTGGCTCTATGATTAGCTGCAACATTTTTTAACTTAACTGAAGTCCTTTTTCTCATCCATTTTTCCTTATCTTGGCCTGGTTTAAACATTGCACTTTCCTTATCTTCTGATTGATTGTACAACGCTAAATCGAAATGTCCGACTTGCCGTAAAATGAAAGCAATTACATCAGAACTTTCCCAATAACTAGCGTGAAACAAATGGGGCAGTGCATTTGTTGGAAAATTAGCTAATCCTTCGGGACAATATAGAGCATAGTCTAGGCGTTTCGTACCCCACCACTTTTGTTGAAGTGCGTTCATAGTAATCAATGGAATGTTATCAACTAGTCCACTAACAGTACTTTGTACTGAGGCTTCGGATAATCTTCTAAGAATTGGAGTAGGTGGCATTTGTAAATGATCGCCAAATAATGTTGGATGGGTTTGGATCAATTCCATTAAGTGATAGGGTTGACCATTTCCTAGAGGATATTTAGCGTATCTGGCGACGTTAATTGGAGGTAGATTTGTAAATCGCGCTGACAAGAGTGGTTCTAAACGGGAAGCTACAGGGTCAGTTGGATGAAATAAATTAAATATTTGCTGTACTGGAGGTTTTACGATATCTTTAAATTTATCATCAGATATTTTTCTGGAAGCCAATATAAGAGAAAGTGGACTTCCGAATGTGAAGAAGTCGCTAACGTCAAATTCTAATTTTGTTTGATTCTCACTTGTAGTAGATGACCTCCTGCGAGGTGTGGGAGCTTGAAGATGAGATTTGTTTAAGTAGTATTCCGCCGGCTCATTAGGAATCATTATTTCTGTATCGAGAATGCTATTTTCACTATCATGTCGTGACTGATATTGCATAGTTCGACATAAAGCATCATAAGCGAGCACTGAACCCATACTATCCCCCACAATACAAACCTGTCCATTAAATCCTTTTCCATCTTCTGATCTAACAAATTCATTGTAAACCATATTGGCCGATGTTATAGTTTTTGTGACATATTCATGATATTCAGGAGACGACGTAGCTATAAGCGGAATAGCGCCAATTGGTATGAGATCATTTGTCAAAGAAGGAGTTTCAACTGTAGACGGTGAGCAGTCAAAGCTATAAGGACTTAAGGTTGAAAGCACTCCAAGTGCTTCAGTGCAAATTGATGGGCATGAAACTAATTTTATAGCTATATGACCAACTAATGTAGGATAATGTTGACGCATGACAGACTCAAAAGCTCCTTTGAATGTTGTGACATCAGATTTTTTTGCAGTCATATCAATATTCGCGTCGAGAACGCTACCCGCATGAAATACTAATATAAGTACAGTAGTTGGGCAAGAACTATGAACAGGAGTATCAGGGCAACCATCTATGCTTTGGTGACTTTGAAGGGTGATTACTCGGCGAGATCCTCTTTCGGATGTTACGCGCTTCAAAAATGTTGGATTAAAAATGCTATCATCTTGAGATTGATCTCCAAGTGTAGGAGATATATCTATATCAGCTTCATCCAGAGAACACATAGATGACCATTTATTAAAAGAGGATTCACAGTCATAAAATTCATCTTCAGACCCAGTTTCCGTTTCAGATTCTCTAACTAATGTTTCCATGCGCCAATTTGCAACTTGAGTCTGTAAACTCTTAAGGGACCCTGAGGATGAAGATCTTAGATTTGATTTTGTAGACTTAGGCTCAGAGGGTGGAGTATTTTCTGGGCTTAGTTGTTTTTGGATTCTCTTATCAGTATTACTTTTCTTAGCTACCACAGGACTAGCTGTATCTTCATTCTTTTCCAAACTACTCATAGTAGCTGCAAGGGATTTAGAATTCTCCTCTGAGAGATCTGTATCTTCACCGGCTTCACCAGCCATCTTTTTTTGCAATGCTAATTGTGTCTGCCTTTCTATTTCCCGTATATCTTCCATTGTCAAACCATGCCATTCATCTTGCCAAGCCCAAGCCTGTCTATGGGCCCGTAACATTGTTTTTCTTAATGCTACATCATGTATAAATTTTTCTAATTTTGTTTGCATGCCCCAGTAACGAAATTCTACTCTACAGAGTTTATATGCACACATCAATGACTTGCCATTTGGTAAAGGTTGCTGTTTGCCTTGTACCTCTCGCCAATACTCTTCCAACCAACAATCTGTTAAAGGACCTCTATTACATTTTTGGGAAACAAAAAGTTTTGGATCTTCTTCTTTAATATAGTCTGCTCCATAAAGTTGGTCTTTAACAACATCAATAACATCAACTATTCTATTCTTCAAATCACTTCCAGTTAATTTAAAGACATTATCTTGATGGCCGTTATCAGCAAAGTAATAAGTCTCAATTTCCAAAGAAAATTTTTCAACAAATGGGCAAGTGTATCTAGTTTTTGTATAAGGATAAGCATTCCATGCCTCTTCAGAAACTGTTAAAGCTGATTTTGGTAATAAACTTTTGAACCATCCAGGTAAATGACTTCCAACATGATAGATTTTTTGGGTATATTGACCTTTTCCTCCAGGTCCATCTTCATATGGTTCATTCACAATTATTTCCACACCACTACCTTCCCCTGAACTTTCCTCTCGGCTCTTCTTTGCAATCATATAAAGTTGGGCTATGCGGTACTCCTCTACAGTCAGGGGCAAAGGTATCCTATATTCTTTTATCAACATTTTGATTGTCTATGTACTGCTTAATAATATGCCCTGAAACAATTAAGCATGTTTTCTAAAATTATATTCAATAATAATCATGGTTTCATTTCATATTAATAAAAAAGATTATTAAACAATAATGACTAGGAATAAACATTAAAATCAAAAATATGTTGTTTCAATTACTTTGTTGTGTTTCGCTCAATCATTACAAATATTTCTAAAATTCTTCTGTCTTTACATGTGTCTTTTACTTTAGGGTACAAATAATTAACTAAGAAAATATTTAAAAATATTATAATTACTACATAAATGAAAATATTAATGCGTCAATTTATATTTTTCCGTAGTACAATATTTATATTTTTCCGTCTAATTAGTATCCTTTTTAAAATAAGAGACAAGCGTTTTTGCTTAATTAAAAAACTACGCAACAGAATTAAATAATTCAATATAATGGACGCTTTTTGTGCACTTTAAGCTCTTACCTTAGCTTTGCTTCAAGTCTTTACAGCATCATGGTTTTTAGTATGGTAATTTTCACTCATTAACACAGCTTTTTATTAGAAACATCATTTAAATCGTTCACAAAATCATACACTACTATACAAATGAACTTTGACATTTAACATTTCCAATACCACACTAGTTCACGGACCATTCCGTTTATGCAATATAAATTATATAAATCCATGATATCTAATTTTATATATTGTATCTTTAAATTATTGTTATGACTTGTTTTTATTAAAAATATATTAAAAATGTGCAAACAATTAATACTAACTGGAAAAAGAAAAGTACGTATACTTTGCTAAAACAATATTGACTTTACACAGAATCGTAAACCGGAACGTTATTGATATCTTTTATAATATCGTATAGTAAGATGCAATATTCATAGTATGGTCTTTCTTTTGCACTATTTTTTTTTTTTGTTTGTACATTTATATATTTTAAAAACCTCTCTTTAATTATCATGTGCCAATGATTTTTTGTTTTCTTATTTAATTGAAGAAGCATTTTATATGATTACATGTACTCATATCTAAATTAATGATATGTTTATAATATCCTTTGCAATGTTCCCATTTTTTTTATTAAAATTATAAATAATATTAGTAAAAATATTAATAACATCGTGGAGTGTGTTTTTTTGATTCTAATATGTAAGTTTGTAAATGTTATGTTTTAAGCAACGCCTGTTGTCAGATATAGTATATCGCAACCACTTTAAAATGTATGTTAAACGGAAATGAACATTTTTAATTTGATAATTTACAGAGTTTACGTAATCTATGTGTAACTTACATTCTTATTAGTTTACGCTTGTGAGATGTTATAGCAAATATTTAAACAGACTGTTTTAATTACCTTAACATTGATAAGATTATAGAAATAGCTGCTATTTGGTTAAAGATTTACAGTTGCTACTATGAATAGATGTCCTTTACAGGATGGACACAGGAAAATCGATAACAGTTGTCGCTGTTACTTGTTAACTCTTCACTGATTCGCTAAGCGACTAATCGAGTCTTGGTTATATTCAATTACGTATATAATATTTTTTGTAATTTTATTCATCATAATGATATTTAAATGTTTAATAAAAATATATAATACTTTTACCTATCACAAACAAAAGAGATTTGTTATTACAACACTACAATACTAATATTGTTGATTTTAAAATACTCAATAAATTCAATCGATTTATTTTTCTAACTTATACATAAAATAGTGTAAAAATATTTATGTAAAATAGTTGATCTAACATTCCCTTAATCATTCTTTGTCGAAACATCGGTGTCTACCTAAAAAATTAACTTACAAAGTTGCGTTAGGTAGATTTATGAAAAAATCTTTGAGTACAAAAAAATAAGGACTTATTTCATTTTTTATTATATAATACGTGTAAATTATATAGATATGAACTATGTATATACACTATTCCTATTCCTAGTAGGAGTATCAGATAGATAAAATCTTCTCTGTCATAGTTCAGTCGTCTTACTTATTAGATAATGCCTGTAAGTTACCTCATAATCCTTACCTTTAATCTTAACGTATTTCTCAGGAATGGTGGGATCTGCAGACACACCTATTAGGGCTCTCTACTTCTCTTGCTATTGTGTGTGGTGGTAAATTTAATGTCAAACTTCGCTAAACGTTGTAAAACCAAAATCTATAAATAGATTTTTCTAGATAGGTAATAGGAATGGAACTCACAATCTTTAGCGTATTAGACAATCTTTAGCTGCATGTCGAAGCCATTGATTTTTTTGTATAAGACTATGTGTAAGTCGAAACTGCTGGACTTAGAAACCTAAAGTTAGGTACGTTTGTAGGTTCCTTGGGGAATGTAAGGTAGCGTTAGAAGGAACTCTTAAAATATCTTTTCCCGGCAGTTAACGGGATTTTACTTCATGCAATGGTAAAAAGGAAGGTAAGAGAAGGATGTTGGTTTCCTTCCTTTTAATAAAACCAAGTCCACATAAAGATATTGACAGTTCTATTGTAAAATTACGATTTATATAATTAGATTATTAATACTTTAACTGCCTTCAGTCACGGGTGGCTGACGCTGGAATACTCCAATGGAGCTATGTCAGTCACCAGTGATTGACACTGAGTAACTACTTTAACTTGCCATTCAGTGCTGTCAGCCATGAGTTCTGTGTTAAACGTTACTGGGATTACCTGACGCGGCTTTTCCGCATGCTACCGCAACTTGGCCTCAAAATTCAATTTTATGAAAAACTTTTTAGCAGAGACTGTGTTTATTTGAGGTACTGGTGGTTGTGTGTGTACTACTTTGTGTTAACAAATGAAAAAGACAAAATAGACAAAAGAATTTATTATTAAAATGTAAACAATTTAAAATGTAGTTATACATATCAAAAACATTTCTCTTAGTTGATTCTCATATAATAATAGCATGTATTCTTGTCTTTTCTTCCAATCCCCTATAATAGTAGCCATTATATTTTGATTTTACTAATATTATTAAGGCACTAAATATTACACTTAAGTATAAAAATAAATACATTTAAAATTTTTTTAGAAACACAGGTTTAATTTAATGAACATAGCATACCCAAACAATATACCTGTTTAGAGCCACTCTATACTATCAAATTTGTTTGAAAATTTACTCACATGATCGGATTCATGTGATATTCATATAGATTTATTTTGATATGCAGCTAAAGTCGGAACGAAGGGTTATATTTTAAAATGTATTATATAGCCTTTAATAATTTATTTATAAATATAAATTTCCATTCACCCATATTTTTTAAAACTTACCGTCACATGAAATATCACTCCAAAATCTTTATACAATAGATTCAATTTAACATTACATTAATTATAATAACAATGTAAATACCGATATGATTATTTCACTTTGGACACTCGTTATAACGCATTATTTATTTTATAAGGCCAACCGGTATAACGATTGCTATAAATATATACTTGTGATGTATGCAGAAATTACCTCATCATTAATCTTCCAATTCATCAATAAATTCCCAATGAATAATGAAAGATGTTTTCAGTTGATTGGGTTGATTTTTAAATATTCACGCCATGCGCGTTATACCCGCAATCATGTTATATCGAGGGTCCCCTAATGTTACAATGTATATATTTCTTCTTAGTTTTAATAAATGCATTTACTATAAAAACTTCTTATTAATTGCCTTTACATAATACTTAACTGAACAGTTAAAATATTTACAATACGTTATTGTATAAAAATATAAAAAAGCTACAAAAATTCCATATAAAATTGAGAGGTTACAAGATTTAAACTCGCACATCTTGGAACTCTATTCTAATAAAGATATATTTAATTTAAAAACGTTAACAACAAAGGTTGCAACAACCGTATAGTTTCGACTTAAACTTTAAAATATAGGATTTTTAATATAATGTTAGAAAATAACTAACAACAAAAATAACTATGAAAATATAAAGACAGTTACATTTAACTAGATAAAATTTGAGTAATATCGACAAATGATTTGTGCAAAGCTTGGACAAATTCCGTACTATTATTGTGGCTCTTGTAACTTGTGACGGCGGCTCCCAGTTTATCAGCAAACGCTGAATACCTATAATAAAAAATATTATAAGTTAATACATATATAACACATAACCCTTCAACCCTTTCTACCATTTTTTTCGCAATAAAAAGTATCGTATGTCCTTTCTCAAGTTCAGTTCTATCTTCATACCGAATTTCATCAAAATCGGTTCAGTGGTTTAGGCGTGAAAGCGTAACAGACAGACAGACAAAGTTACTTTCGCATTTATAATATTAGTAAGGATTTATAGATTGAATGGATTGAAATTGATAAAATTCTTTAGATAATTATATTTAATAAATTCATAAAGGTAAAAGAACAAAAGCTTATAAAGAAATAAACAATATGTGAAGTCTCAAAAGTTAGTTCTTTTTTTTTTTTTTTTTTTATGGATAACTGATGGCAAACGAGCAGAAGGACCACCTGATGGTAAGTGGTTACCTTCGCCCATGAACATCTACAACACCAGAGGCGTTATAGATGCGTTGCCAACCTAGAGGATACAGATGGAAGGGGAGGACAATGTAGTAGTCCACTATCGGAACCACTACATTTTGGGGAAAGGATGGGTGGGAAAGGGGAAAACCTGACTTACATGCCATCGAACCGGAACACATCATAAGATATTTGGCGGTTCGTCTTTGACATGATAGTGGTCGCGAGCCAGACGGAGGACGAACCTCCTACCACCAAGCAAAAAAAAAAGTATAAAAAATAAGTAAAAGTATATGTATAATGTTTGAAATTATTATGAAAATTAAAAATTAAGAATAAAATTTTAAACCCACAATCATTGTGCTAAGACAGTCACGTTTTGCTTTTGCTTTGATGGCATTCATAAAAAGAACTATTTTTGACGAAAGTCTATTTTACACGAAAGTTTTTCGTTTATTTGTTGTAATGAACACTTTAAAACTTCAAAAATATTTAATAAACAGCATTTTCTTAACGATTGTTCTTTGAAATAATCTTTGGATAGCAGACATTTGTAAAAATCTCTCTACAGAGATGCTAGCAAGATAAAAAAAATAAGTTGTAACAAGCATACAAGATTTTCGTAACAGCTGGATATTGAACACATGGTTTAGTCAGGTCATGGTTTAGTAGGTCAGCGGTTGGGCAGTTTCCCATCGGCGCGGGTTTGAGTCCACTGCGTCCAATTTTTTTATATTTTTTTTAGGTAGGCAGTGGGAATCTGAGTACCTAGTTAAGACACTCTGTTCTCTTTCAACAATTCCTTTCCCCACTTTCCGCCGAATTAAGGCATTGCGTGCTGAG
This sequence comes from Philaethria dido, assembly GCA_033558755.1. Classification (NCBI taxonomy): domain Eukaryota; kingdom Metazoa; phylum Arthropoda; class Insecta; order Lepidoptera; family Nymphalidae; genus Philaethria; species Philaethria dido. The sequence continues at coordinate 65,511 of JAKGSA010000092.1, read as the reverse complement.
TGAGGAAACTCAACGCCGCGCTTTGCCTTGTTACCAAACCCAGAAAATGAAAATACTAAACTTTACATTTCCTGGAGTGGGAATCGAACCCACAACCTGTCGCGTTTACAATCGCACGCTCGTGCCTCTGCACCACGACAGGCGTTTTTATATATTTTCTAAAAGAAATCTATGTATACGTACCCAATACCGAAACCTTCCTTGATAACAGGCCCAAAACCACCGGCCAACACACTAGGCGAAGATAAAGTACTCGTGCTCAACACTGATTTATTTAAATACTTGTATTCATAAGAATCATATAACTCGGGCCTTTTAATGTTATTTTCTTCAGCTATCTTCATCAAAGCAAACATATGGCGGTCGAAACCTTGGCCCATTGCCGCTTGCTTTACCAATTCGGAGTGTGTCGTTGAACATTCTTGCATTATTGAGCGTAATTCTTGTTTCGATGATTTATTTGAATGCAGCAAATCACAGAATAACTAAAAAATAACTAATTTGTAATATTTTTAAAGTGTTATTATGTGTATATTTTGAAATTTCATAGTCATTCAAAATTATCGTTTTTGACAAATAATTGTAATAGTAATTTAGAATAGGCAAAGTGCGGACTCAAATCGTATCTTTTAAACTTTTATTCGAATATTTAATCAACGGGAATATCTATATGTAACATAATCCAGCAGAGTATTGAACATAGTGTGGTAAGGTCATAAAGTCAAACAAACAAAGTTGCGGGTAAGAACTAGTCTCAATATGTTATATTAGGACTAGTGTATGTGATTTAGAAGACAAGGAGGTGATTTGTCATTTCAGGTCTTCACTTCTTATGCATGAATATAATTTTTAAATATATGAATCTATTGCATCTAAGATTTTTTTGCTATTTCATACAAAGAAAACATTAAAATATGGGCACGATTTTAAATGAAGCTCTAAAAAGGATTAGAAGATTTTTTTTTTATTTTTCTTCTGTAATTATAATACAATGTCTATGTTGCTTACTACCTTAGTCTTGTCTGTGCATGGCCTCATGGTTTCCGTGCGCCCATGTTTAAAGGCTGACGTACTACAGGATTCATAGGTACCCACATAGTTACCGTGCAGTAGATGATATGCGGCCTGTAAATAAATGTTTTACATATAAATTTCGTTCTGACCACATTTCATATATGGGTTGCCTAATGGTTTAAGAAATTCAGTGTTGGCTACCCAATGCTTAATCGTAAAATCAAGCTAAGATCGTAAGTGTCTCACAGCAGACTATCAATTTTTTTGTTCCTCTAGGAGCTCTCCAATATGGGCCTTCCACAAAACCCAGTGACTGTCTTAGTGACAGTCCAGTGAGTGTCTTAGTGACAGTCTAAGACCAACAGCGTGACACAATTTAAAAAAAAAAATTATGCTTATAAATGAGCTGAAAGTGCAATACCAATGTTTTACTTATTACATACATAAAAATATGTTATATGCATTAGTTCACAAAACCTACATCCAATGGATGGATTTTTAAAGGTCTCATTTTTTTTAATATAATAGAAGTAACAAATACTGACCTGAAAACCGAGTTGCATGATACAATCAGGGCTCACTTTAAATTTCTTACAAGCTTCTTTTGTCAGGCCTTCATATAAAATGTAATCTATACTTAAAGAGTTACACCACTCACTGTACTCCTTTTTGGCATTGTCAATGAAGGTTTTGGTCTTATCATCTATGTTAAACTCTAAAAGAAATTATTTAATTAAAAAAAAAACTGAAGTAAATAAATTATAACATGCAAGAAGTTAGACTAGATCATCTGGGACAGGCACATGCGCTTGGCCACTTTTTCTCTTACACATAACCTCATGGTTACTTCTTCATAGAAGTTAAAGACAAATGGAACACCTTAAAGAATTTAGAAAGTTACTTTATTATCTACTAATAGATTACTTTATCACTAAGTATATTTATAGTAATTGACAATATAAAAATTATGAAATTGAAAACCATTTATATAAGTCTTAGTACATACCTAATTTTTTCACTGTTATATTACTCTCAGAAGGCTTGGTGTCTGGATGTACAAATGGTGCTGTTGTAGTTTCAGCATATATATCTTGGAAAAACCTTAAAACAGCTACACCATCTCCCCAAGAATGTTCAAAATTAATACCCGAAACACCATCTTTAGTGACAATGAGACTGAATGATTTGTCAAACCACCTATTAAATCAAGAAAAAAAATTGAATAATTTAGATAAACTTCTCTCAAAAGAATAGAAGTTTCCTAATATAAAATTCATAATATATTTTACCTATTTAATCCATCTGAATGCAAGTATTCTCCTAATATCTTATGTTTATTATCATCAATTACAACATCATCCAAAATTAAATTAAATAATGCTGAATCAATTTTCTTCAGTGTTTCATGGTTATGTGTTTCCAAGTGTGCTCTTTGTTTAGCCCATACATCTCTATTCTGACTTGTCAGTACTCCCAAAGGATATTGAGTTGGTGGAGAATCATCATTCAGTATTCTAGACAAATTTCCAAGTAGTTCAGTAGGTGATAAAAGATTGCCTAAAATGAAAGTTGGTAGTCAAAGTCAAGTCAAAAACCACTTATACAAAGTGTTTAAAAAGGTTACTTTCTTTAAATGTAGACATACAATGCCATTTAATAAAGTTGAATTGAAATTATGTACATACAACAGGAATAACAAAATATAAAATTAACAGATACAATAGCTTCTTATAGTATATGTCAATATTACCATTAGAGTCTAATACATCAAAGATATAAAAATTTCCACTCTTTTGAACAACAATATGATTACATGTGGGATCCCGAAAGATTCTATCTTTGTTTAGCAATGGTATCCTTGTTGCATTAAATAAACCATTGAACTGGCTCATGTCTAGTGGAAATGCTTTAAACAAATAAGCACCATACCTGAAACAATGGTATATTTAAAATAGAAGATCTTTTTTATATATTTTATTTCTAATAATATTTTTACTATTATGCATACCAAGATAAGTTTTCTGGTAAAATTTTAGTCACAGTTCTAAATAATGGGGTGTCACTATTCTTAGGTTGTAAATGATACACTTCAGGTTCTAAGATTTCTTCTCTTAAAGACATAATAAACCTAACTGCACTTACTAATAAATTTGTAGCTCTTAAAAGTTGGTTATTATATTCTGGTCTAACATCATTTTGAAACACTATTAAAGGATTGTAATTAATAGGTAGAGGAGAACGATCTCTCAGGTATAGGTCAAACCAATAATCTGATATATAACTAGTGTGTTTATTTGCTTTATCTTTTGCAATAAGTTTTGATTGTAGAATTTTTCCATCAGTATTTACAAATTTATCTGTTCGTTTTACAGCTTCAGCATATTTCTCTTGACTTAACAACGGTCTTATTGCATTTAAATATCTTTCTCTGGTATTATTTATTTCTGGAATTGGTAATCTTGGCAACGATTTCTGAAAATGCATTGTTGGTACTTTACTTCTTTGTAAAAATTGATATTTTATATCTTTTACATTTTTCGCTTTACTTGATAATTTTTTCCATTGCTTTGCATTGTATAATACTTTTAAATCATTTGGAATTTGGTTTAAACATGTATTCAGAGAAAGCATCTTATGAAAATGTAAATAGTTCCTAAGAATATGGAAACAAACTTGAAGTTAACGTAGTAGAAATATTGAAGAGTTCGAAGTCCACTTTACTTATTCGGATATGTATAAATTAAAAACGAAATATAAAAATCATTATAAAAAACTATAGCTACAGGCTACACTGTTCAATTTGACCTATCACTGTCAAATATAATACGTCAATATCAAGTAATGTAAAGGAACGACGGTATTTATTACTATATATAATTAATTGTACATTACATATAACGTAGTACGTACAGTACTGTGCTTATTATAAATATATCTTACTTTTCATTCTAGGTAATACTAAATAAAGTACTTAGACTAATAATATAGATTTAGAAAATATAGATATAGTTCTAAAAATGAAACATCAATTTAAAGGTGTGCTTCTGGCAACTTCTATGTTTCCAACTCTAGAAAATATCACCTTCATTTGTATCAATTTTGTCACCATCGAATTAAAACAAAGTGCCAACAAATTGAAAAACTTTTTTATTGACAATAAGCTGTCCCCACTAGCATTTGTTGGAAATAAGTTTTCGAACGTTAATAAATTATGCAGCCTACCGCATTTCTTATTATTTTAAGTAAAAAAAGAAGACAAATAAATATTGGATACAACCAAGTCTAAAGAAAAACTGTACTGTTGATTTTCTTTGTATTTCGTGTAACCCTATAAAATCATTTATTGTTTTCCGTGCATCACTTTTCATGTTTTTATTTTTAAAAGTTTCATCATTTGAGTCCCATAGTAATCTTTGTGCTTGTTAATTGTAATATGTCGATTAATTCGTTCATCGATTAATTAAAATATAATTAAAAAAAAAACTAAATTTAAACCAAAAGCTGGAAATTTTGTTTGGTGAAGATCCAGTTTAATATATATATATATATATATATATATATATATATATATATATATATATATATATATATATATATATATATATATATATATATATATATATATATATATATATAAATTTAAACCGACAGATTTTTCTAATAATTTTTCTAAACGTATCCTCATCAACCTTTTAAATAAGTTGTAAAAGTAATATGGTATAGTATTTTGCTATCAATAATATTTAGCGACTGCAATTTGTTTTAAATTTTTTTTTGTCTCAATTATCAATAAATTAACATATTGCACAAAATTAATAATATTGCCGTTCCATTTTACGTTATACATATTTTTATTTACAATTAACTGTCAACGTACAAATTAAAATCAATTGGTACTGTATTTAAGATATTGCGAGCTATGCACATAAATTATCTATATTAAATCTATTTTTATATGTGTTCCATAATTGAAAACACATCAATTTGTCGAGGCTTAATGAAAATCTCTTTTTAGAATATTAAAGGGAAGTCTCAAAATGAATGATCTTCCAGAAACTAGTGCCACTAACGTTACCTCAGATCTTGAAACTTTAGATTATCTTCACGGTGTCAAATCGTCTACATGCTTACTGTTGCCAATGACCCCTAGTCCAACACCATTAGACTTTAAGCATCCTTTATCAGAAGAAATGAATGAAGAACCATTTCTAACACTAAGTGGAGATCAGAAAACAGAACTTCAAAATTCAGGTACTAAAAATAAACCTATATCATAGGTAAAAAACTGCAATTTCGTGTGCTTACTTCTAGTTTTATTTAAATATAATACATTGTTATAGCTGAAACTTGTGGTGGAGATTCCAGTTCATCTGCAGACTCCAATTCTGTTGTTCAAGATCCTGTTAGCGCACAGTTAATCAACAATATCAGTATGTTGGATTACCAAACGCTTAGTAAAAATGGGGATATTATCTTGGGACAGGTAACAAACAAACACATATTTATTTCAGAAACAATAATATACTATAGTTTAAGATATTTTACTTAAAATAAATGTGTTTTTTTATAATTTTACAGCCTGAAGGAAGCAAGTTGAATGGGAATCTAAATATCAACAATAGAAAATTACCAAGTTTTGTAAATTGGAATTGGGGTTTAATAAGAAAAATTTTGCTTTGGTTTGTACTTTCTGCGCTTGTTGCTTGTACAGGTGCTATAATTGCTATGGTTATCAACATACCAAAAACATGCAACCCTGATTTACCTTGGTACCAGGGTAAAGTGTTTTATGAAGTTTTTCCAGCCAGTTTTAAAGATTCAAATAATGATGGTATAGGAGATTTGAAGGGTCTTATCAAAAAATTAGATTATATTAAAGACTTAGGGGCTTCCTCTATTCGTCTCAATTATATCTTTCAAGCAATAGATTACCCTGAACACTATTACAATACAACTTCCCTATTGTTGATCGATAGAAGTCTAGGTGTTTTAGAAGATTTTCAAGAATTAGTAGATGTTGCTCATAAAAAAGAGATGGGAGTGATTTTGGATATACCAGTTAAAAGTATGATTGAACCACAAAATTCAAATATAAATAATACTTTTGTATTTTCTATAGATCCTCAGGAAAATACATATGATCCAACCTCTGCAGCTATTGCCTATTGGTCGAGATCTCAGAATGTTGATGGGTTCTATTTAAAAGATTTAGAAAATTATGTTGATGATGCATATTTTGCCAAGTCTTTGCAAATTTGGAAGCAAATTATTGGTAATGGAAAAATTTTTATAGCCAGTGAAGAAGTTATGAAGAAAGCACAAGGTGGTAGTCTTACAGTCCTACTTAATAGAATAGATCTTATTGATGTTCATTTAGATTTGCAAAAAGGTATAAATGGACTTAAAAATTATATTGATAATATAGTTTCTAGTGATTTATGGGGAAAACCTAATCATCCATGGGTTCATTGGAATATAGGTAATATTAATAGTGAAAGGATTTCAACAAGACATGAAAATAATACTTTAGCACTCACAGCACTTGAGCTTGCATTACCAGGTACGGTTAGCTTATTTTATGGTGATGAATTGGGTTTTGGTGGTCTATCTAAGAATAAGATAGAAGGTGACTTCCATGAACATACACATGTTCAAAACTTGGTGCCAATGGTATTCTCTAATGATAATAAAAGTGAAACTTCTTCCATACTACCATGGAATTCTAAATCTGATTTACAACCTAGGTATTATTACTTAAAAATAATAAAAAGTTTAATAGAGGTGAGGTTAAATACTCCAACAATATATTTAAGAGCAATTTATAAAGATGGTAATGTCCTTAAAAACATGGAAATACGTAAAACTGAAGACAGTCTTGTTGTAATTGAAAGGTGGTATCCTCGTCGTAATACTTGTGTGTATGTCGGAAACCTTGGAACAGAATCAATTACAACTGATTTATCATCTATGTTCTATGGTGGAACTGTTGTCGCTAGTACAAACATGTCTTTGGTTGGACAAGTACTCTACTTTGATAAAATTACGTTTCCACCTAATTCGGCAATCATTTTAAAATTAGAAAAGTAATGCACAATATCATATAACCATCAATTAGTTAATTAGGAATCTCATACCTGCTCTCAAATATTATTGTAATTTATTATTGGTTCCTCTATTTGATATTAATTTGTTTGTTGTTTTTATATTATAGTAAACTTTGGTTATTTAGCTTAATTACTTTAAAAGTATTTCTCAACGAAAAGAACCCAAAGGTTATTTTAAAGTTCCTTTTTTAAAAAAATAATTATAATTATTAGTTAAAATTAATTCAATATATTTTTTTAATAACATTCTGATAGTGGTTAGCTATATATTCTTATCTATTTATGTCCCAAAACATTTTCTAACAGTTTGTAAAAAAAAGTTTGCAAATGTTTAAAATTTGTAAGTCATTACAGAGATATATGCTAACAGCAAAAATAAATTGAAGAATGAATACAAGAATTTAGATACTTACATGTACGTACTTAAGTTTTAAGAGGCTCAGGTCCGAGTCCTGCTATGTTTTTTTAGGTTTAAGATTTAATTTTTTAAAAATATTTTTCTTATATAAATAACTTTTTTAATGTGCTAATGTAATCATAGAATTTATAACATAAAAAGGATTATTCATAAATCATATGTTGTTACTATACTTATAAATATTTTAAATTCCAATATGTGTTTTAAATTGTAGTGCCATCTTTAGTCATTGCACTTAAAGTAATTTTCAAAATGTACAAGGTGCAAAATATATTTGATATTAATAAGGCATGTACATTTCCGTTTTTAATTGTAACTGTTACATGTCCAATGTGAAGTTTTTATAACTATATTAAAAATCGTTTTCAGATATCGATATGGTAAGCGAGAATTAAACGTTACTAATAAAAAGTAGAAACATATACACAACTAATCAATATTTAGTTATCGATATTTTATGATATGTCTCAAAACGGTTTTTATTTAAGTTTTGATATATCGGTCTCACGCCTAATAAGTAATATCAATACAAACCAAATGCATTGTAATTATGTACCAATATTCTATAGTCTAGTATGAATAATCCTTCCTGTGAAGTATAAAAAAAAAGAAAATTCATTGAGTTATGCAGTATTTCCTTAAAGTATTTATATTTATTAAGTGTTATTATTTCGGTAATTAAAGCAATGTTCCTCCTCTAAAATAAGTTGAGGTGTAATTATAATAAAATTTGTAAAATAAAGAGCTATATTTATTTGCACTAAACGAACAATTCTAAGCATTGTACTGTGACAGTTATGTTGAGAACGACATTACTTGCAACAATTATTAGAAAACCTTCCTTTTAGTATTACATAGCTATTAATTAAACACGTGCTAGTAGATTAGCACAGTGGAAAATTTAAATTCCATTTTTAGCTGCTTCAATAAAGGAAAGGAAAGAAAAAATAAATAAATTGAGAACCTCTTCTTTTTTTTGAAGCCGGTTAAAAATACAAATCAGCGAGGAACACATAGTATATTATGTAGAAAATGAAATAAAAGTCGGGAATCTTGTGAGAAAATTTACTATACATTTGTACACATAGAACAATATGACGTACTTAAACATTTAAATACCTGTTATGTACATGATTGTGAACAAAATAAATAGAGGTGAATATTAAATTTCTATACTAATTAACTAGGACTTAGCGATGACTTCAGATATTCCTACTTATCGAAGGTTAAATTTACCTCAGGTTAATAATAAAGTGAGAATTTAATTACGGTTATAAAAATTCACTATTTAATAGAGAATTTATATTTAGCGATATTTATAAATAAATTAAGTACTTTTGGATAATTTAGTCTGTGTCGACTTTTATAAAAATTGTGAATACAAACATAAAAATTAATTTCTGTCGTAATAATTACACCTTCTGAACCCATATTCCTAGAGCATAGAATTTGTAAATTCGATTCGTAGGTAATAATCTGTGTATTTATAAAAATGTTGCTTGTTTCATTGGTTTAATCGCAGATGCACTAGTTCAAAATTCTACTTTTATTACTTAATATCAGTGGGATTGCTTTACTATCTAATTTCAGTCTTTAGTTACATTAATAACATTGGTGAATGATAAGTGGACACTCTCAGCATGGAAAGGTACAGTAAGTCCTAGAGCAACATCGTCAAATCGCTAACTCGGTTGACTTTTTTTTAATTTTACTATATTTGGATGCATTACATATGTATTTGACAAAGCTCTAGGAGTGTGAGTTTCAGATCCGGGTAGAGCGGGAAGTTTATCTGTAGGATTTCGTACTAATATCTTTTTATGAGACCCGGTCACTGTTTTTCTAGCATTCAGTTCTTGTTTATTCTTAAGGTCTATGCTATCGGTGGTGTTTTGAGAAAACTTGGCACTTTTTCTGTCGTTTTCACAGTCACTCCCTGTTTGTTTTATTATTTTTCTAGCACCGAATGCTTTAGTCTGTTTTAACAACGATCGATCGTTGCACAATGCAGCAATTAAAGGCAAGTCAAGATTTTTACTTTTTTCCCTTAAAGTTTTTATATCTAAATCACAATTAGAGGTTCTTATTTTCGAAATACTAGAATCACTAATCATACTGCAATTCGGATTTTTTAAATCCTTCAAATGGGAAGGAATTTTCTTCTTATGTTCATATGGCGGTGGAGGGGGAGGCGGCATACGTCTAATTTTTGTATGAGGTGGATCATTCGTATTAAGTATGTTGTCGTGTGATTTGGTCCGAGGGAAGCTCGGTTCTGGAATGCGCGTTGGCAGGATAGGTCTCTCTAGATTTATAGAGTGACTACTAGCTGATGTTCTACTCGTCATAGAATACCAACTACTTCGAGTACCCGGTATTTGTATATAAGAGTCCGAAAGATTCTGTATTGATCCATAGGTTGACGATGCAGAAAGTGATGTTGAAAGATATGGAGTGCTTCTGTACTGTAAGCTATTTTTATGCATGTTAGATATTCTTGATTCAGTTAATTTATGATCGAGATAATTCTGTTGTGATATAGAAGGATCCTGAAGAGGGTAATATACATAATCAACATCACTATATAACTGTTGATGAAATATGGGGTTGTGAGGGGGTGGTGGTGGTGGCAGCCGAGCCATTGGGGGCGGAGGTGGTACCCGCGGGCGACGAGGTGGTGGAGGTGGAGGAGGTAGTTTCATCATCGCAACCAAAACGTTGGAATCAGTATGAGGTGAAACTTCTCTTGACGGTGATAGATTATTATTAAATCCTTGTGCTAGTTTTGATCTCTCGGCTCGTCGGCTTGAGGCTTGATGCCTTTTAGATTTTTGAAAACGGTGTTCCATAACCATCGGACTAGCAAATGTTCTTTCCCCAGATGTGTAAACTTCCCCTGCTTCTGCTTTTAAAATTGTAATCATAGGTTTTGTTGTTACAACTCTAGCCGCCACTTCTTCTTTTTCAAGCGTTTGTGTGGAAGATACTGAGGGCGATGTGCCCGGATAGGCTGGTGGTGGTTTTGATAAAGTTGCGTGATAAGATGCGAGAGTCAGATGTTTGTATTCGTACGGGGGTGGAGGTTTATCAGGATATCTTGGTAAAACTGGTACGTTTTCATCTAAATCAAGTATATTTGGCAAAGATAAGTTCAGCCCTTTACGGCTGTCTATTCTTGTTGGTGGTGTTGGAGGTCTATCAAAATAATTATTTGGATAGTTGTCATCTGAAGGGGCCGTATCTTCATGGCCTTGAAGGTAACTATCACCAGAAAATGGTAAAGGTAATCTTACGTAGTCAGAGACAGAGTCAAAAGTATCACTTACTGATTGGTTTTTGGGATAAACGCCTCTTCCAACAATTAGATCACTTAATTCACTGGCACTTAATAAGTTGTGTTTTTTATCAGTAGGATCACTTCCATCGCCATGAAATGAAGTACTACTAATGTTAGAATTTGTTCGTTCACGATATAAATTTTCTTTGTCGTTATGTTCGTCAGCACAAAATTGTGCTGAGCCATCAACGCAATCAGCATTACTTAAAGTTTCCTTGATTCTCATATCCTTAGGAGAGAGATTAAGTCTAGTTGACTCGTTTTTTAATATTGATGAAACACTATCGAAGTCAGCTAAGTCATTTTCCTTGGAAATTTTGTAATTACCATAATGTGAACTACTATAGTCAGTTCTACTACCATCGGAGTGACTGTACAGTTTCGATCGTGACGTTAGCTCGGAACTACCCATTGTATAGACTCCGCTAGTTTCACTGGAAGCAGCTACTGTTACTGGTTGACCTAAACCATCGTATAAAGCTGATGCTGTATCTTGAATATATTCTCCGTCAATTCCAACCATGCTATTGTCACTCATCATTGAGTTTTGAGCTGTGTGGCTGTAGCCTAATTCCAAACTGCTTGCGTTTGATGCTCTACTTAGAGTACTTAAACCTCCGCGAGCCATTATTACAGTACTGCATGAAGACGAGCATTGCGATCCAGTACATTTCATTTTGCTAGAGCTTGGACTGTCAGTAAGTTTATCACATATACTTTGATCTGCTATTGAAGTACTTTCTTCTATTACGCTTTTAGAACACTGACCTGTTTCAGATGAAGAATCATTTTTAGAAATATTATCACTTTCTTCTTTGTTTTTTTTAATTCGTATCTTACATTTCTGTAATTGCGAAGAATTTTTACTTATAGAATTCATATCTTGGGAAATGTTTCGAATCAAGTAAGTATTTGAATAGTCTAATAAATGAGCTAATGCTAAACTTTCTGTGGATGGAGCCGGCGGGGAATCAATCATAATTTCTAATTCGTCTTCGGATTGAACTCTATCACTGACAATTCCAGATGTGGTGTTAGAACTAGTAGATGATATAAGGGATATCCTTTGTTCACTTTTGTTTTGACAGTATTGTGAGTTAAACGATTTAGAATAACCAAAACAATTTTTGCGTTCATTCTCTTCTTCACGTAAAATATCACTCACTTTAGGTGAAATTTTCATTGAAAACTGATGCGTCTCCTTACATAAAGCAAATAGATATTTACATTTTTCTTCACTAGACGAATATAACGTAATTTTTCCTTCATCTGTGCGTATTTCAAATTTCTTTCTATCAAAACTTAGTTTGCCGATAGAACTCCATATAAAATTAGAAATAGGACCGTTATCTGGTAAAACTTTAATGCCTTTGGCTGTGACGAGCAACCAAACCGTTCCTGGATCTAGTTCTGTTTTCGATTGTTTTAATCGATATCTATGAGAATTAATAGTGTCTGGAAGAAGGCAAACTTCACGTATAAACCTGATTTCAGCATCAGTTTTGGAAAGACCACGATGTTCACGGTGGCATGCGCGTATAGCGGATGACACCCAATCACCCGTAAGTGAAATTGGTACGAAATCTTCAACTTTAAAATATTCTTGTCCCTCATAAATATCTTCATCTCCAAATTTAGCTTGCAATGCTAAGCCGATTAATAATAAAACTATCTCTGCGGGTAATGCATCTCGTGACCGCAAATTTTCAAGCAGTTGTAGGAAATAAACATGACGGCCAATGTCATCATTTAAAAGTAGTGGACTCTCGACATGAAATTGAATAACCAGATGTAGCTCTAGTAGAGGTTTCCCATGCGCATCTAAACCCTGAAACAATATAAAAATATTATGCTAACAGGCCATTCAGTTATGTATGTTACTAAGTAGATTACATAAGTTAGATCGCAAATTTGTGGTGTACGTAACTTACATGCGTATGCGAAGATCTCCAGCTCTTTGGCGCATATTTAGAAAGCTTACTTTCTAAGTCAACAAACAAATATTCGCCATCTGAAATATTTTTTATTTAGCTGATTACTTAATTGTTGTCATATTTTTTTAATTTTTTAAATATACAAAATATTAATAATTTATACAAAAAGCAGCTTCACGCTTTATCCCGCATAGCTGGGTGGTCGGAGATAACCTAGTGTCAAGAAACTCCGTTCGCCGCTTTCCGTCCGAATTCGAAACATTGCGTGTTATGTAGCAGAACTCAACACTGCGCTTTGTTTTACCAGAGAGTGGAAACGGGCCTATATTTATATAATTATAGTTATAATTAATGAATGTTAATAACTACACAAAAATATTTTACAGAATATGAATACTTGAATATTAATAAATTATTATTAGTTATATAATATGCAATATAAGTATTATGATACAAACTAACTTTGCATAATAGCTAAACCGAAGAGCTCCGTATCGGTCATGCCTAAAAGTTGTGAATGTGCATGAGCTAAAGCTTTTAGCTCCTTGACTTTCGATTTGGCCTCCACGACAAAGTGGAGTGGCTGAGGGTGGCCGGGCATACGCAGGGACAGGAGGCGTGCGCCTGCGCCGAGCGCACGCGTCTCCCCGCCCAACGGCCCGCGAACCGAACAGAGAGCGCGCATATCGCATCTCGAGACGCCTATTGCTCTCCCTGTAACAAATTATATGCTAAATTATAAATCCAAATATAGATAACACTTAATAATTAATATCTAGAAGATGTTTTGCTTTACCAATAGCTACAGATGTGACGTGTAACGTGATAAAATTGGTAACTTATTTAATTTAAACATTAAAGGTTTTTTAATACTGATTGTGTTCAAGTGATAAATGTGCATATTGATTTATATTTTTATTTAATAAGATACTATTGCTTGTTATTGTCACATTTTGATAAGTTACCCTTGTATTTACTAAGATAAATATACAAAATGATTTTTTTTATTCTACAAACAAATAATATATTTTTAACAAATCTATAAGTATATCTATGTGTGGTTGAGGCATGAACTTTCGGATCTGCACCATCTGTGCATTCCTTACGGTTTTTTATCATACAATTGCCTTTTTGCTACCTGCTTTGAAAGTTGAAACCCACATTGTTATTTTTACGTAAATATTATGTTAGAACTCTGCACAGAAATTCGGGCATATTAAATTATATGAACCATATTTCATATACTCCTAACATGTATAAGTGCTTTGAACTAAATCAGGAGGTAACAATTTTTGACTTCCTTGTAGATACACTATACAGAAAATGACTATGTACTGTTATAATTATTAAAATATTGCAAACATAGCCCGTCGTAGCTAAAGAAAATATATACCTAAGCCTAACTTTATAGTTAGACTAGCTATATAACTTATGAATCAAATTTTGAGCTAGTTTTGCAACATTCCTAAAACTCGATAGAACAACTTATTGATATGAATAATAGTATAAAAAAATAGAAATAAATGTGTCAATATAATTCCATAAAGATATCTATACACGTAGGTATATGCAAAGCAACAAATTTAAAATATCGTAATATTTAAAGAATCAATGAAGTCGAGGGTCATCTTTTGCGGTACTCTGAACTTTAATACGAATGTTTCTTGGAATGCAGCACCACGAGTTCATTTCAAAAAACTAGACGCGAATAAATTTCATCGCATCCGGTACCTCTGCGGCTCAGCTCTTGATAGCCATAAGAACATGTTTTTTTTGTTTTAATAAATACGCGATAGTTTGTGATGGCGGTCAGGCGTCGCGGGGCGGGGGCGGACCGGTCGGGTGCGGCGCCGCGGGGCGGGGGCGCGGGCGTTCAGCGGGGCGCTACGTAAGCGCGGTAGCAGCGGACGGCGACGCGAGGAATGCGGACGACCTTCAGATGCCGAGCGCCCCTCCCCCTACGCCAGCCGCATCTTGCGTCCTCGCATACCTATGGACGTCGTTGCCTCCACTTTTCGACATCTCGCCACCACTTTTGACACTCGCACATTGTTATGTATGACGGTAATGAACGGAATTTTAAAGTAACCGCATGTACAGCATTTGTTGGTTACCCATCTCTTGTTTGTACGACACAGTTTGCTTAGCCAATTGTCACTTAGCATACATAGTAAATCAAATATTCAGGCTGTATTTCGTATTAAAATACCCATCCGACAAAGAAAGGTCATTTTCAAACATGTCCTCCATAAAAGATTTATAAAACAAATCTAAAATGTGAAATAAAATTAATATCATGGAGGTATATCAAATATATAATTAATTAATATTTAATGAAGTACGAAACCTATCTAGTTATTTTTTTTATAATCTGGTGAAGAATATTTTATAATATTGTTTATGTTTTATAAAAGTTATAAAAACTTTTTAACATTACTTAAGTTTGCATTACAAAATGGAGAAAGGTTTTAAAATAAATTTAGGTCACAAATATTATAAAAGTAAAATCATACTCTATGAAGTAACATTTTTTTTGTTTATTGCGTAAATTGAACACGAAAATGCACCAACTATGTTACTTCTTTGAATAGTATAGTAAGTTTAAAAATAATATGATATATAGTACTTCTCTCCAAATTATCAGTAAAGAGAAAAATTAATGCTGGTTAAATTGTATTATTCTATATTATATTCATATTATTTGCAATTTTAATTACTTTATTTCGAGTTTACCAATTGACACGCACTTACTATTAGATGTTATGCTTTTTGTTTTTTCTTTTTAATTTATAATCAATGGTTTCATTTTATTGGTACACAACAACTAAATTTTCAAATCAATTACATATAAGGTGTGCATATATCAATTTAAAAGATCAATGTTAAATAATAACTAATACAACGGCTTACAAATGAAACAACGACTAATCCCAGTGGTATTTTACCTAATTATTAGAATAAGAAAAAAGAACAACTTCAGTTATCATATTTAAACTTTAAGGTAGCATTTGTTTAATAAGAGAAGGCACGTGGCAAAGAACTGTACAGGAGACGTCATATTGACGTCAGTGCGATAGAGCCTTCTCTTGATGATAATAAGGATTAATTATGTGTACGACGCATGTTCATCATAAATATTTTAAATTCTTTTTTACATCCGTTTTTATATCAAGTCGTAAAGAAATACTTGAAATATTTATTTTATGAGATAGGAAAATACGTTCGTACATAACTTTTAAATAACCTAGTGGTGTTTAGGTAGCTTGCTTTCGAAAATTGTATTAAGTATAAGCATCTTAACGTTATTAAAGCCGCCATAAAGAGTCCTCCGCATTTGAAACGCCTTACATCAGACCGCATTCCAAGGCAGAACTAGTCAGAAAAACCATACCAAGTCGAAACTTGTTTTGATAATAATTGGCTGATGTGCTGGTATTTAATATCGCAATGTTAATAATTATAACACCCGCTTATACTTCTTTTTATAACGTTACCTAAAATAGAATATATTAAAGTATAAATTGTAATAAGCAATATAAAGTGGGATTTTTCTTAATTATAATCAACATGGAGGAAAATATAGTATATTTAAGTAGCGAAAGAGCGAGATTAATTTGTTTTAACACACTTGTATTGAAAAAAGTGTAAATTTTATAAATAAATAAAATCGAAAGATAAAGCGTTAGAACTTTGTGTAAAAGAGAAATTATTTCAATTAGGTAGTGAGTAATGATAATTATGTTTGTCTGTGTAAATTTGTAGTCTGTGTTTATAAGATACCTGTACTTAATAGTAGTAATTAATATGCTAAGTATTAAATCAAAGTATTTATTATTATTATTTTAATATTATATATATTATATTTTTGGATGTTTCAGTAAATAATCTATTCTTTTTTTCATTTGTGACAAAAATAATATTGGCAAAATAAGACTTTTAAATGACAAATTACAAACCAACTGACTTGATTACGAACATTTTTCTAAAGGTCTGAAAAAGTCTGTCTAGATTTTGGTTTAAAAGTGTGCCAACTTCAACATGAAATCGTTATTTTTGCTTCGACATGCTATCTATGATACATTCATATCTAGGAGGAAGTACTATTATAGTATTACGCTTAAGAGCCATAGAAAACTATTGCTTGTTTGGTTAATTTTGATACCAGCATGGTTTATTCAATAATAGTTAATATACGTTGTGCCTAAAAATATATATTTTCGTGAGTTTCTTATTTTGATCAAACATTTGTATAACCACTATTTATATATCCAATCAAGTATTATTTGACTGTCGTTGGGCCTGTTATCAATTCACTATCAAAGTAATAATCAACCTATGACAGAAATCCAATGGGTTTCGCAATTATACTAATGTCACCAAAAATATATATTTATAGAAATTTCATTGCTGCAGAAACTATAAAAACATACAATTAATTTTGTATTATTTCCTATGTTTGCTTTCTAACAAAACAGTTAAGGTTTGCAATTTTTTATACGTAGATGTTATGACCCTGAAAACCTTACCACGTGGAGTTATTCCCAGTTTCTTCAAGCGTTATGAAATAAAAACGTGTCCATCACGCTGAACAACCGCTGCCGAAGAAAGAAGCCATTTCCGTTTAAGTATATAACCATGTTTCAGTGTCATTTAAGAGTTCTGAATCAGTTATTCGTTTTAATTTTATATGTCACCGATAATGTACATCGCGGCGAAAATCTTTCGTTAAGGCTTGGCGCCTTTATTTTTATAGGTATATTAATAGACCACGTAACTATATAAATAGTAAAGATATTTATTATAGTTATCAGGTCCACTATGGTTCTAGATCAGGTGTTTCTCTGTCCGTCTAAAATCAATTATGCCTCATTTCAATAGCCGACAAAGCAATTTTATTTAATACAATAATTTTAGTGTCAAATTCAAATTTTATAATTCCCATACGTGATGATTTCATTTAATAGTAGTGTTTAAGTGAAAATTAAATATAGACTAATTTATATTTCCAGCAGAATATTCGATTATATTTTATTTTAGATTTATTGTTATCGTTTAGAAAATAATATTACTTTTTTCCGAAGTTATAAATTTATACTAAATTAAATGGACGTTCATACCTTACGAGTACATATTATACAACTGCTATTCAAAATATTTTATCGTCATACGTTGTACATAAAGGTATTACTTGTAGGCTGTTATTTTATTTACACACTCAATGCGCTATCGGAAGAATGCGGTCGCAGCCATTGCCTGTTTAGAGCTAATGAATCATTTACATTATCAATCATTCCACTGAGCTATACTCGTGTCCCTTATGACATTACTTTTTATTAAGTTTATAATCGATTTTTATTAAGTTTATAATCGATGTTGACGATGTTGATTAAAATATCTGTTTGTGTGTAGCAAAATCAGCATAATAAATTATTATGCTTCTATAGTTTTGGTGGTTTTATACCTGTTAGTGGTGACCATAGCGTTCTAACTTCATAGCTATATATGTAAATAGAGGTATCAATAAAATCAGTTAGTATAAACCGAAATAAACGCCTAACGGTAAAACAATAATAGATGATATTGTCTTTAATTTAAATTGCTACGTTACCTATTAAAAAGTAATGAAATATTTTATTCTATATTTTTTTAATCGCTTGATACTGATGTTCGTTAATAATTTATTACTGTGTACATGAATAATTCACGAAAAAAATCCTGTTTATATTATAGTATTATTATAATATTGTTGTAAATAGTTGTAGACGATAAAGTACATATTCCTATATAAATAGCTAGTGTAGATATGTATACTTACACAAAGGTATTCAGTCATCCATATACATGAAATACAGACGTAATGAATAATGTACAATATTAAAAATGTATAAAATTCAATATCTAAGAGTAAACAGTCGTGGAGATTTGTTGTTTGAGTATGTTGTGTCACAATTTACACTAATTACTAATGTAGCACAGAAAACTATACGTTGAATTTGTTACTTTCTCTTAATTTCGAATCAATTCACCTATTGGCTACGAACCAGAAGGTTCAGTCTCGCAATAATTGAATGCTCACTGCATACCATGCGGCATTGCATTGGGCATTTGATTGGCGTCAAATATAGTGGCTGTGCGTGGTGGCAAACAGTGGTGCAAGAGGAAGGGCGCGCGTGCACAGGGTCAGCGGCCGCGCGGTGTCGGCGCTGGCGCGGAATTCGAGCTATGTGTACGAAAGGAAAGCGGCAGCATCGTGAAAGCCCGCGCATCCACTACGGCCGTCCGCGGCGACGTCGCGGCCCATCTCACTCACCATTAATAAACAAATCCAATGCAGATCACAACATAATACTCCGTAGTAAACCGCATCCATACACTTCACTTCACAGTGCGCGCGCGATGTTTGAAACGTAACCGTGCGCTGCGTCAGCGCGCATACGCGTCTCCCCGAGCGCGCAAGAACGACTGCTGCGGTGCGGACTGCGGAGTGGAGCGATCGCGAAGGCGCAGGCGGCGCGGGCGACGGGCGGCGGGTGGCGGGGCGAGGGCGGCGGGCGGCGGGCGCGAAGGCGCGAGGGCGCGTGGGTCGGCGAAGGCATGAAGGCACGCGCGGGGCGCGCCGCGGCTCTGCTCGGCCGCTCGGTGGAATGCGGCAAGATAGTGGCGCAGCCGCACGGGTACCGGGCCTCAAAGTCCGGTGTGCGCGCCGAAATGCGTAAACAATACCACCTATCAAATTTCTTGTATATTATTAAAGTACTGAGCTATTTTTTTACTCATAATAAATTATAATATATGTGAGTCACTCAATAAAGTTCAACTGTTGTTCGTTTTACAATATAATTATGTACTTAATAAATAATGTTTATGTGTTAATTTTATATGGTATATTACTGTACAGTTTCATCTGTATTTAAAGTTTTGCATGAAAGTGTAGCAAACACCATTTTCATATACTAACAGAAAAAAGATATTCAGGTTGACGTCGAAAAAAGTAGTAATAGAATATGAATTTTAAAACTTTAGCCTGTCTATTTGTCAGTTTATCTGTTTTGACACACACATATCTTTGGAACTGGATAGATTTAGATGATTTTTTATTGTTAGGTAGTTCATCTAATAGTAAATACGCCATGTCAGAAAGCTGAAAAAGAAGTCTTGACTCTTAATTCTCTTTCGTTGTCATGCTATGTAGAAAAACACATAAACCTGAATAGAAATTAAAATAAATCGTTAGGAACATATATATCGTCCAAGTTTAAGAGAAAAGGAACTGCCGCTTTAACAAAAATTGTCAACCTAACGACATATAATATAGCAATCATGGAAATAGTGTCTTGGCAATATTGTTTAGCGTGATGACCTAATGTCTTACCTCATAATGTATGTTTCTAATAACATAAGCTGGGGGTAATATCGTAAAGGTTGTATGATTTTAGGTCCAATTTTGATGAAAAACGGTTGATAAGTGGAATAAGACCTTCCTTCCATCAATTTCACTTCAATCTTTTATTTTATTTGAATAGGATTTTTCTAGGCGTTTTTCTTATTTGTAGTATTAGTATGTACCTGTTGCACAAGTATTATTGCAGTAGTTACATTTAGACAATTAAATAGAAATACCTAACTTGGGAAAAAAAAATCTAGAGAAAATAATAATATTGTATAATTTAGTATTGAAAAAATAATGATACTCAAGTAAACTCAAGTTAGTAAGTTTTTATTGTATATTGTTATTTGATTATTATAATTAAATATCTAAGAGTAAATTTTAGATTTCTAAGAAAATATGAAAATATATTAAAGGCGATTCAAATCTCCCGGATATAATATTATAGATCTGATGAAACATTCGTAATAGTAATTAGTGAAAAATAAAAATATTTCATTTATTTTATTCTAAATAAATTCGTATCACATATTTAAAATCTTTGATTTTCATACACTAACAACGCATGCGCACACTCACGCATGCACGCACGCACGCACGCACGCACGCACGTACAAAAATATTTGTACTTGTATTTATTTACTTACTTACTTTTGAATGTATGAAGTGTTATGGAAGAGCGGGGCCTCCTGACACAAGTACTATACTATTAACTTGGTTTGGTTTGGTTCTTTTCATATGGATACTATTAACTTACTAGGTCGATCTCATTACTTCGCA
This sequence comes from Philaethria dido, assembly GCA_033558755.1. Taxonomy (NCBI): domain Eukaryota; kingdom Metazoa; phylum Arthropoda; class Insecta; order Lepidoptera; family Nymphalidae; genus Philaethria; species Philaethria dido. The sequence goes on along the minus strand of JAKGSA010000092.1, from coordinate 44,537 downwards.
TATAACTAAAGAAAAGTGTAAAACTGAAATATATTTTTTTTTTATTTATATTATGAAAAAATTACATGGTTGACAATTATTTTTAGGAAATTACACATTATTTTTTCAAAATTATATCAACATCTAACTAAAGAGATTTTTTAAAATTTGTTATTTAATGTTAAGGTTTGCTTCGTGAAATGGAGAACGTGGTATCAGTTAAACAAATTCATTGAACACTTTATGTGACAGTGACACTGACATACGCTTATTTATTTTATTGACAAAACTGCAAGACGAGAGATAGCAAGTAATGATTATGAAAATAAATAAGGTTAAACTAACAAAAGAAGTGTTGTCACATTCGTTTGAATTAAAATTAAAGGATAAATTATAAAAATTATAAGCAAATTTAATATAGGCTAGTTAATTTTTAAATATAGTTAATATCTACTTGTACGTTTTACAATGATTTTTTCCAAAGGAGCTATATCACTAATATGTATTCTCATAGTATTGTCCATGTTTATGGCTAATTTGTTAAATATAATTGCAATAGATCATTCTTATGATACGGCTAATAAAATTGAAGGTGAAAACTTTACCAATTACCTTGGAAAAAAGTATGGACAGATTGGTGATTCACCACACAATCTAATCTGGTTTTTACAGGTATGCTGTAATATTAAAATTTATCCTACTTATATATGCTATAAAACTTTAGTAAATATTGTATAAGCAGCATATTTTTTAATCTGAAGCAGTAGTAATTATTTTGAAGATATTATTTATTATTCTCTTAAAAATTACACTAGGTTGAGGTATATTAATAGTATTTTAATGAAGTTCTTGTTAAAGGGCCTTACAATAAATATTATATAAGGCCCAATGAGTACTTTTTTTTAAATAAATTTATACATTATATGGTGACAATAAAATAAAATAAACAATACCTAATTTCTCCAGATCTCAGACATACACATAAGTATATTTCGAGACCCAGGACGGATTTCACAGTTTCAACAATTTTGTGACAGCACTGTAAAGAGTATAAAACCTCATGTTGTACTTGCAACTGGGGACCTTACTGACGCCAAAACGAAAGACAATTTAGGTAGTTCACAAGTTAAAACAGAATGGGTGTACTATTATAAAATAATACAAGAATCTGGTGTGACCAATAACACAACATGGTTAGATATAAGAGGAAATCATGGTAAGTTTGGTATATTAGTAAGCTTGACTAAACCCGACAGGTTGTGTATATATAATATATAAATAATAATATTTAGTATTTTCAGTCTGGTATCAAGGCAAAGTGTACTGCTGAGTTTTGCCACTCAGCCTGCAATGTCTCAATTCAACGGAAAGTAGGGAATGGAAATCTAAATGAGAATCGAGTGTCTTAACTCTAGGTTCTCTGGTACCCTCTGCCTACCCTGCTATGTACAAATACAGCATGAAGCAAACACTTAATAATAAAACATTTTATATTATAAGTAAAATATCTTTTAAATGTTTGTTAAAAAAAAATAATTAAGCAAATAATTGATTTCTACTTTCAGATAATTTCAATATAAGAACCATTCATTCACCAGAAAATTACTTCAAGCATTATTCAGTGCAAGGTGGTGTACGTCCAAAGTCTTATATGCACCATATCAATCATAATGGAGTCAAAGTTGCATTTATTGGTATAGATGCATGTCCTGAGCCTGGTCTGCGACGCCCATTTAATTTTATTGGTATCTTAGATGAAAGGGAACAAGAAAGTATAAAAAAGTTGAAAGTTGAAGCAGAGGCTACTGCTGATCACATACTTTGGTTTGGACATTATCCAACTTCATGTATAGTTTCGTTAACAAACAATTCACAAAAAATGAATTTACGAGAGGTTATAGGTAGTGCAGGAGGCTCTCAAATGTATGTGTGTGGCCATTTACATTCAATGGGAGGTTTAGTCAAAAGAATGTATACAAAACATAAAAAAGGGTATCTGGAATTAGAATTAGGTGATTGGAAAGACAATAGAATGTATCGTCTGATTGCAATTGACCATGGTTTAATTTCATTTGTGGATCAAAAACATAACACTTGGCCTGTTGTGTTAGTAACCAACCCAAAACATGCTAAATACGCTCTGCCTGGACGAGAACCACTCAATTTGATACATGATTCAACACATATAAGAATTCTGGCATTTAGTGATGTAGATATTAATAATGTCAAGATTTCTTTTGACAAGATAAGTTGGGTAAATTGTAAACATAAAGATGGTCCATTGTACACTTGTCATTGGCTACCACATTTGTTTGAAAAAGGTTTACATATATTACATGTAGCTGTTTCTGATGAAATAGCTAGAGAAGTTCTTATAGAACATCCATTTTCATTAGATGGCAGTAAGTTATCGTTTGAAATAATACCAAGAGTTTTCCTAATGATGGATGCTGGAGTTGTGGTGAGATAATATTTCTATAAAATTTAGTATAATTTTATAATACTGCTGTAATAATTATTATTAATGTCCCTTTTGACGCGTTACCAACGCGTTACCTAGTATATGTCACTTTATATAAACATGGATGTCAAACCATGGTAGTGTGTGTAACATTTATTTTATTAATTTAATATATTTTTTATGCGTTATTTAAAAAAAATATTATCATTCCGCACTCCGTCGCTATATAAACTATGAGTGTGCCAAGTTTCATGCTCCTCCGTCCGCGTAATTTTGTAAAAAGGGGAACAAAGTTTTTGCTTCGCATATTAATATATTCATATATTATGCTGATTTTTGAACATGACACAAACATGTACCAACATGTTTTTTTTTTGTTCAACAATTTCAGCATATAATGCACAAATAAATTCTAAATTTATTTGAAATAGAGTTTACTCTACTCCAAAGTAAGCAAATACACATGATTAATAATTTCTAAAAATATAATAGTAGTAGTGAGTTCCGCAACTCAGCACGCAATGCCTCAATTCGGCGGAAAGTGGGGAACGGAGTGTCTTAACACTAGGTTCCCTCTGCCTAGCCTGCTATATGCGGGATACAGCGTGAAGCTATATATATATAAGCTATATATATATTTTAATATTTAGAATTAACCTATTTTTATGTTTCAAGCCAAGTTACCAGACAATATACTTCATTATATTATGATCCATTGTAACACTGTGGTCTTAAGTGGGTTGAACAATATGAAAAAAAACATTTTATTTATATTCATTTCCTGCTCTGTCAAGACAAAGAGTGGCGTTGAGTTCCGTCACACAACGTCTGGATTCTATGCCTATTAGATTATATGCTATGCGTGAATTATGTGAGGTGATTTTTTACATAAAATGAGAATAGACATTTCTTTATCATAGAGAAATGAAATTGAATAAATACTAACCATTTATAATACAGTTTCAGGGTGTTTTCGGGGTGCTTCTATTGACGCAAGTGCTAACTTTAGTAATATTAAGGCTTTATAAACGGTGGCCTAGTCACCGAAAGTACAGTCGACATATCTTGAGATTCTGGCTTTTGACTAAGATTGATAAAGTATTTTATCCCCTTGTGATCTATGCTGTATATATACCATTCGGACCGTGGGCTGTTGGAGAACTTATAGACGGGCATGTGGGAGCCATTTTCGCTTGGGGTATATTAATTAAAGGAGTATTTTTACCAGAACCGTTTACATATATGTATGGCAGTGTGCAATTGATGTTCGTGCAAATACCACTTATTTTCGTCTTAGCCTATACTTTAGAAACCAGGCTAGCACACTGTAACTTAAAGGGCTTTAAAGGACTCATAAGAAATCTGCCATTCATTGTTTTATTATCTATTCAGCTACTATTGGCATACTTTTTCTGGCTCGAATATGGAACATTATCATTTCTTCTAAGTCCATTAAGAACTTGGAGTATCTTCTTAAGTATCACTTTATGGTACAAAATATTGACATTGCCACATGATTATACCAGGTAAATTATTTTATTAGCTCTAGTTTAAATATAAATATGATAAATGTTATATTGGCATATTTTACTATAACACATATGGTTCGGGCAGCTTGAGAAAAATAGAATTTCTAAGGCATATTTTTATTCCTGTGAAATTTATTTATGTTTAACGCAATATTTAAGCAAATATTGGACTTAAAAGAATATTTAGGTTTTAATCTGTTTTAACTATATATAAAAAAAAATAAATTTATTTTATTTCCAGATATTTATCGAGATTGAGTATGGCGACTTCAACATGAATATATCAAGATATTAATGGAGCTTATAATTTTTATTATAATATAGTATCTAAAAACACACTATTAAATTTACAAATGTTCTAATGTTTTAATAAGGGTAATGTACACGATAGTCATTGCACATAGTCAATGTGTACACATATAGGTATTATAATTACTATAAGTATTTCATTAAACCAAAGATATTTAAAACAAAATCATTCCAAGATTTCTTTTGCTCACATCAAATGGCTTGGTTAACTATTAAAAAGTATTGAATCTGTAAACTTTTGGTGTATTATTATTTATATGTAAAAAGATTTCGTTACTACCTTTAGTAACTATTAGACCAGATTGTGCATTTATTTTATATTTAGAAATTTAATAAATTTTGCCAAATGTTTCGAAGTCCTCTATCGATCATTCACTGATCATAGGAACATTATATTATTCCAGTTTATTTAACATGTTTTAATCACACGAAAGAGACATAAACTCACGTTTCATTCTAAGAAATTAGAGGAATATTGTAATATGTAATGTCAAAATTAATAAATGAATATTTGATATTCGGAAATCTATAAATCGTATTTTAAATACGTATAGGGCTGTGCCTAGTTTAAGATGGAAACATCAGGTTTGACAAAAAATTAAGCACAAGAATTTAATGTTCAAATAATATTTTTTTTAATTTACAATATTAACGAATGAGGCTATATATTATATAATTGGTATATATTCAATGTAGATATGATTGAAATGCACATAAAAACAGTTTTTGTAATCCTTTCCCATTAGAAAACAAAGACTGTTACAGCATAACTTGTTTTATTAGAATATTAAAATATTTATTGTGATAATTTTGTTTGATTTATTTGTTTGCTTCCAAAACGTAAAATTTATAACTAAGTAAGTTTACACAATGGATTTTTTTAAAACTTCACGCTGTATACCGCACATAGGCAGAGGGAACCTGAGAACCTAGTGTTAAGACACTCCGTTCCCCACTTTCTGCCGAATGGGCATTGCGTGCTCAGTGGTGGAACTCAACGCCGCGCTTTGCCTTATTATCAAACTCATACATACAAAGCTTCACGCTGTATCCCGCATATAGTAGGGTAGGCAGAGGGAACCTGAGAACCTAGTGTTAAGACACTCCGTTCCCCACTTTCCGCCTAATTGAGGCATTGCGTGCTCAGTGGTGGAACTCAACGCCGCGCTTTGCCTTATAATCAAACTCATACATACATAGCTTCACGCTGTATTCCGCATATAGTAGGGTAGGCAGAGGGAACCTAGTGTTAAGACACTCCGTTCCCCACGAAACTCAGGAAATGAAAATACTAACCTTTGACATTATTTAATTCTATAAATAAACATAAATATCCAAATTGTGACCTAGTTTTGTGGCACAGTTCACTTAGTGGGTATTATTCATAAACATTTCCTGCTAAAGAATATTGACGGCCCCGTTGGAAGGCGACGATAATAAGTTCAAAGTTCATTCAAGTAGTGCTTATACTAAAAATATAAACGTTTGTTCTGTTTTGTCTTGTTAACTAGCGATGAGATACTCAAAACGCGCTATCTGTCGAAAAAAAAGCATGATCCATATAAATTAATGTGATGTCATGGGGCAATATTTTTACCATGGGGCCAAAATATTAAGTCAATATTGCAATCGGTATTGTGTATAAAATAAAACAATTTAATAGCGTATAAAATATTTTATTGTTTGAGCCCACTTTTAGAAGAGTACCTAAAGTAAATAATACAAACAACAAATCGAGACATTACGTGTTGAGGCAGCGATGGCCTCTAAAAAGTTATGAATATAAAAAATAATTCTATGTTTATATTTGTATGATTTATTTTCTGCATATATTCATAGTTGTATAATAAAATGCAATAATTATATTTACCTCTTTAATAATAATAAAAATATATATTAACAATTTTCTCTAAATTAATGTAATAAGTTGAGATTCTTGTCTGTCTTAGGTACCTAATACTATCACGATGCACGTGATAAACCACAAGATCGTATACATAGGAAATAATACTTATGAATGTAAATATTACAACTAATATTTGTTATATTATGCACCCGCACGTTTACGGAATATTATCATGATCTTAAACAATATGGCAGATCATTAATACCAGCACCTTTGCTTTAAAATATAGTTGCTTAATTAAAAATCTCAATAGAAATCTCCTTTCTCTATTACCTACAAGCTTTAAATACTCTGTATTTTAATACACACATTAGCGATATTTTGAGTATTACAATCCATATTACTAAAGCTAACATATCGGCGGGGAAGTTTTGTGACAAATGTAAGTGGTCTAAATACTTTTGTGGATATTTGAAAAGACATAGTATTGCGTGACACGGAAGTGCCTGCCGGTTGAACCCGTATACGGTTTGAAGGAAAGCGTCAAAGGCGTAACGGAAGTAAGACAGCCACGCCAGTGGCTGCAAATATGACGGCATCTCGTGGTATGGAATAAAGAATTCCGAGAACATCAACATTGGTATGTTAGCGGCGGGTATCACGAACAATCCAAGCTGAAATATTTTAAATATTATCAATATTTCTGTGGTTATTATACACGATTTATTATACAGAAATGATAATTATGTTACAAATGCATATATAAGCATTCCATGTATTAACAGTGTGAAATTTGAATTTAAAAGATTTACTGGTTTTGCTGAATACTCCCTAAAATGTTCTTTTTATTGATTTTATTATACTTTACAAAATTTATATTATATTTACATAAAAAAAAGATGGCCCAGTGACCACCATACTAATGTGTTAATTTCCAATTATTTGAATTTAACAAAGAAAAATATCTTAATAACTATTTGCACCATCAATGAAACCTTTCTTGAATATATTGTGTTTCCTGTTAGGCATACGTAAATTGTGTCAAGTACGGCGAGGCACTAATAACGTAAACATTGGACCATATTTTCCACAGTAGATTAGGTTCTAATACAAGATATGAAGTTTAAAATACTATATGAAAAAATAATGCGCCACCGTGACTCAATAGTATCTCTTAATTCTTAAAACTGTGTTCTAGTCCCCTCTGCCTTTTCCTTTATATGTCCGAGGAGCGTACAATTAAAATAATAAGCCTAGATTATAATGAAAATAATTTTTTATTCTTACTTTAACTCCACACGCTGCTCCAACAACTAGGCCAAATGTTTGTGCTAGAATAGTTATTAGGGCACAGACCACCCAGGCTAGACCGAATCTGGTAGGTTCCAGTGGCTGTGACGTTAAGTACCACGCTGGGATTACGAATACTGTTGCACATAACAACTGTAACAATAACATTAACCCTATATCTATTATGAATTTAATTATTAATTGACAATTAAAGAAGGTTCTGAATTTCACTTCTTTATGTATTTTACCGAATGCCTATTTACTGGGTGAACCAATTTCGATGATGTTTTTTTGTATGATAGTAGTTCTACTAATGAGGTTCCATTAATTTAAGATCTGATTATAGTTTTTGAGTTATTCGTAATGATTTTACTTTTCAGTGCATTTTGTTTGAAATCGGTTTCTTTTTTTGTTAATATTGCAATATTTTTTATTAAAAATAATTAACTCGAGACGACCTTTAATAAGTCTCATTGCGCGCAACGGTTATAAATTTTAATTGTAGGTAAGTAATAAACTATGTCAGTATAAATATTGTCATTAAATTTATGTATGTTTTATAATTAAAATATAGAAGACACAAAAGAAATAAATATTACCTATACTGTTATATTTATAAGGAAATTTTGATATTCTTTCAATTTGAATGTAATGAAAGTTCAATAAGTTTTATCACTACACTTCAAGAATTTGCTATGCATTGTGTTAATAGTAAATTGATAAGCATTTTTATGTACAAAGATAATGCATAGAGCGTCATCGCACTGTCGCAGTACATTCCGCTGGAACTGATAAGCATACTAATGATGTGAACAATGTTTAATAATTATATATGCGACCGTGAGTTTAAACTTTGTGTCATACGTGTGAATATTAAACTGACAATATTACTAAATATTTATTGTATGTCGATGTAATCAAAGAACCTGAACAAATTTCTATAATAAAGTAAAATTTATATTAAAGAAATATATATTCTTATAATAAAGCCACCTTCACAATTAACTGACATTTTTTTTTATCGAACTAATTTATGTTTATATACCAACAAGTCCTATGTATTTTGGTGCAAGTGCAAAAGTACAACTTTATAAAAGAGTGATTTAAAGGTTCATAAGGTTGTAATTCTGTCATTATTCAAAAAAATGAATCTCTTCAATAATGAATTTATTAATTTTTAAAATTAACAAAATTACAATAATTAATGTTTTCAAAAATGACGAAATAATAAGCTTAGGAATCTTTAAATCGCTCTCGTGTAAAGTTGTGCTTTTGCATTAGTAACCAGTGTACTTAAATCCCGATACACACATCCGATACACTATGTAGAAAACCAAACAAAGCAACAAATACATATTTGATTATATCATTCTTTGTTCTATAATCGTGATAATTATATTAATCATAAAAAAAAGAAAATGATATGGTACAAATTCGGATATAATACGTGCGATTTATTTCTTTTAATGTAAGATTTGATCAGTTACTATGTCGATTGTTGTTTAATATTTAATACTTTATATAAACGAAAGATTATGTAAATATGACGTATCTCATCATCATCATCATCATCATCATCATCTAAGGCACTACAGCCGCGGATGGGCCTTATCTTGGTCCAGAATATTTCTCCATTCAGCCCTATTCCTAGCTTTCTCCTTCCAGTTTGATATACCCAGAGTTATCACGTATCTCAAAGTTCATTTATTAAACGTCGAAGTTGTAAAAGAAAAGTAAAAATTAAATACCTACCTACCTACCTAACTTCACGTTTTATCCCTAGCGGGGTAGAGAGACCGGAGCGCCAAACGCTACGGTCCCTGTAATACCTCTTTTGCCTCGTCCACAGTCATTAACCTCTTCATGCATGCCCTCCGGAGGGTCCTCATGCTTTTTACGTGAAAATTAAATACAAACCTATTTTTTGCTATCCTTAATCTGTGTTAATTAATATTGGAAATATTTTAGCGAAAAATATGTTTTTTTTTATTATATTATGTAAGTGCGTATTATTAAATAGAACTATACGGAATATGCTTTTAAAATCATGGATATTGTGAAATTACTGATAATTTATTTTAATACATAATTATTACCTGTATAGGCAAATCTATTACTATTTTAGAGGCGCAGTATGTTGATAAATAGTACCATTTGTTAAGATGTTCTTGCAGTACCACTGTAGACTCTACAGGAACTGAAACATAATATGTATTGTTAGTCGTTATGAACTATACTTTTAAATTTAAAAAGTCTTCACGTAAAGTGGACAAGCTATAACTTTTTTATAATATGATGAATAGAAAGTTGGATGTATTTAGTAGACAGTAGGAAGTTGCAAACGTTAGGTTAGGGTCATATAACCAATCTAAAATCCTAATCGTGCTAACATATCAGAATATCAAATAGCTTATGCAGAAAATATGATTAGCTATCGTCTACTTTACATAAAAAAAAAATAAGTTACACTTTGTAATGAAAAAACTACGTATAACGTTTGATTGCTCTAAAAATTATTATTCAATGTATTTGAATATTAGTTCGTTTAGAACCACTGTGTGCTATAAACAGCTATATATACTTCCTAGTGACTTTTGATATGTTTTTTTTTAAATGCGTTGTAGGTATGAATATTTTATAAATTATTTAAAAATCTAATTAATTTTAATACTTACATGTATGTATTGTGGGCATGGCATTAGAAAAGTAAAGGAATAATAAGAAAAAAAATAAGCAGCCCGTATTTGACATCATTCTACTCGCTTCGGCTCCTGAACCATTGTATAAAGCACCTAATAATAACCCGACTATTAAGTGAGTCGCAAGTCGTATCTGAAATTAAAATTATTCATTAAATTGATTGATTGATTGTATCACATGACAAAGTACTTAATTATTTTTATACATACAAAATATATTTTTTTCTTTTTTTAACTTCACGCTGTATCCCGCATATAGCGGGGTAGGCAGAAGGAACCAGAGAACCTAGTGTCACTCCATTCTCTTTTAACATTTCCGTTCCCCACTTTCCGCCAAATAGAGGCATTGCGTGTTGAGTGGCGGAACTCAACGCCGCGCTTTGCTTTGTTACCAAACAGAAAATGAAAATACTTAATTTCCTGGAGTGGGAATCGAACCCACAACCTGCCGCTTTACAGTAGCACGTTGTGCCTCTGCGCCACGACAGGTTGGTAATAGCAAGGAGGTATACATTTTTTTATATTCGGCAAATTTTTTGTGACCATAAAGTATATAACACTTCCTGTATTGTATGTCTCAAGAAACCAGTTTCTAACTTTTTATAACAAATCTTGAGATACTAATAAAATTATTCCGTTGCTTATTATTTCTTGAATTAATATTTCTACATTATTATGACTGTCAGAAAAAATGAGCTAAATGAGTTTTAGAAATCTACATTAATTCATAATTTAGATACTTTTGGTATCGTACAACACATTGTCTATTTGGGCCATATAAATGCACTGTGAAAAATACTTTGTATCTTAAATCATTTCATTGATATAATTAAAAAGAGTTGAAGCGGTCGTTAAGTTATTAATCAGACACAAGTAAAGATAAGTAAATTTAAAAAAAAAACATTTTTTTCAATTTTATTTATGTTTGGTTGCTTGGCAATTATTATTACTAGGTCAATTCATACAAAACAACATTGTACGAACGAATGTGGTATATTCGTACATAGAAGCGATCGATATAGATAGTGGCGAAGGGTGAAAGTTATATATAGGTAAGGTAAGCTTAGGTAACCCGGTACATGGAGGTAAACCAAAATATATAGGTTCGCCCTGGATGAAAACATTATACGTCTACAAGGTATAGGCTAAGTTTTTATCGAGTTTCTTTTTTTGTGATCCCAAATTTTCATAGAGTTTTTTTGGAATCCCAAATTTTTGTCGAGCTTGTTTTGTTTTTTTTAGGCCAAATTAATAAAGAAGGTAAGCCGATAAGAATCGTGTCATACGCCACGGTACGGATCATTTCGCCACTGCCTTTAAAATAGCCTTCAATTCATTTAATAAATTTTAATCTCTGCTCTCCCCTACTTGTTTACTTTTTACAGAAGAAATATATAGCAGAACTTATGACAACAACTCACAAAATGTTCGTATTAAATCATAGAAAGAAAAAAAATATACCTATATACCACTGTCAATATAATATCTTGAAATTTTAAATATTATGTCTTATATTCTATTATAAATATTTGTTACTAAAATAACCTGTGTTAAATGAACATCCCGAAGTGCTCCAATATAACCCCGACGTAGAAGTGCATTCATTTGTTGGCCGCAGTTGGCTTTATATCCATCTACGATACTTATATTATCATTTAATAGTGCTTCACTTTCAATTGAATGGTCTGAAAAAATTAAACCTCATTTAGATTTCTATTACCAAATTTCTTACTGTAAAAAAACAGATCAAAAATGTAATAAATATGTATAAGAAGTACTAATTATACGCAAACATTTATAAAAATACTAGAAGACTCCGCTCCTAAATCGATTCGAATTCGATCGAACTTGATTTTTTTAAACTATTAATTTTATGTCTTATTCTATGTTAAGGACTTGAAAATCTATAGATAAATCTGTAGGTCTCTGTTAGATAACAATATCCGTACCTCATTGAATTATAAGAGTAAAGAAATGGGACACCATCTCATGGTGGCATTGCTTATAGATGGCAAAGTATTATTGTCATTGAATTTTATAACGATTGGTGGTGGTAATTTATAAACCTTTTTTTAAATTATATATTTATAACATTTTATTATATTTTTAGTTAATTTTTATTTTACAAACCTTTTCCACTTTGTTCTTTAATTTCTTTTGTTGCTATTTTTCGCATTTCATTTGCGTAAGTCTTTGCTTCATCTTCTAACATTGACAAATTACCAGCATGCTCTCCACTCGCAATTTCTAAAACTGTAGGCGAAAAATATTTTGACTAAGAGATCAAAATAATATAATCATGTAAAAAATATCGTCATAATAATTGTCTAGAACGTTCTTTTTTAATATTCACGTATAAGGTACATTGACAATTAAGAACCAAGTACCTAATAAATATATATTTTATGGAAAATATATTAAAATAGACACTTAATACCTAATCGAGGTCGAATCGAGTCAGTATTTACAATCTAAATGAATTAAAAAGTAATTCATAAAGCCTCTATTAAGTTCAACATAATAATATAGGTACTTTTTAAAGTACAAAGTAATTGTGATAACATTCATCTACACGCGAAAGTTAAAAACATTTGTCTGCCATTAACTTTTTTAAAAATTGTCTTTGTTAGAATAGAATTTATATACAATTATTATTTGAATGATGCTTTAAGACTTCACGACATTAATATTAAACATGAGAGGATACCGACATGCGGGCACGTTAGGTGGTTAGGCTATCAAGTAGGAAAAACATTTCCGTGCTAAAATATGTGCCCACATGCTAATAATTAATTTTTGAGTGTTTTGATATAAATTCGTGAATCAATTACTAGTACATTGTCCAAACGTAAATGATGTTGATTATCGTGCGCGATACATTTAGAGGTCATCTTGTCATTGATCTCATCCATTGCATTATTCAACAGTTGCATTTTAGGGGCCTCTTTTTCTATTAAGTGTACTTAGTAGTTTTATAAAAATTAAATATCCTAAAAATCTGACCGATTCAAAGAAAAAAACGTCAGCAAAAATGAAATAACGCCTGTCGTGGCGCAAAGGCACAAGCGTGCGACTGTAAACGCGACAGGTTGTGGGTTCGATTCCCACTCCAGGAAACGTAAAATTTAGTATTTTCATTTTTTGGGTTTGGTAACAAGGCAAAGCGCGCCTCAACATGCAATGCCTCAATTCGGCGGAATGTGGGGAATGGAATTGTTGAAAGAGAATGGAGTGTCTTAGCAATAGGTTCTCTGGTTCCCTCTGCCTACCCTGCTATATGAGGGGTACAGAGTGAAGTTAAACAATTTACAATAGTATTTTAAACAATTTACAATACAAAACTAAATTATATTTCTGTAATTAGCAAAAGCAATAAAAACTTACGATAATCAGCCATATTGTAATACTGAGGACAAAGAAAACCCGATTTCCTCAACAATTCGGGAACATCTTCTATTGCTCCGGAGTAGAGCGTTCTTCCGTTAGCAAGTAGGATAGCGTCATCAGCAGAGGCAAATAATTGTGATGACGGCTGGTGTATCACACACGCTACAATACGTCCACTATTTGCCACTGATTTTAGAGCTTTAGCTACCGACATGGATGACACGGAATCCAGACCGCTAGATATTGAGAAAATTAATATTTATTTTATAATTACTTAATCGTGAGGCATCGTGGCGCAATGGGATAGCATCTTGTCCCATCAATGTTTGTGGGTTCTATTCTCGTTTGGTGTAATGATTATATTTAATTTTTTTTTCGACAAAGTGCGGCGTTTAGTTCCGCTAATCAACCCGCAATGTCTCGATTTCGGGCAGAAAATGGAGAAAGTAGTGTTTTGCCCTTAGGTATTTTAACTACCCTGTTATGCGAGAAAAAACATCAAGTTGGATAAACACAAAAAAGAAATCAATACTCCGAAATACAAAAAAGTATAGATATTTATCTTAATATAAATATAGTTTTAAAATTAAAGTCAATTAAAATAATTTGTTTAAAGGTAGATCTAGACGATCTAAGTATATTTAAATATAAATTTGAGAATACATCATATATTCAAATAAATATTTTTTACCTCGTAGGTTCATCGAGGAGCAAAACTGTAGGGTTCGTGAGTAATTCACAGGCGACGGTCAATCTCTTCCGTTCTCCCCCTGATAAACGACCTGCTTTTGTGTCTAACACTTCAGAAATCCCCAACTGCTTGGCTACTGCATCAATCTATTGCAGTTAAAATATTTTATATAGATAAATTAAGAATATTAAACACCTTTTTTACTGTTATGTATGTATATCTATAATAAAAATATGAAATAGTGAATGAATTGTTTCTTATTCCATTCTTATTTTATTACATTTGTTATACATTAGTATAGTATTTATATATCTTATATATATATTAAATGTATACCATTTAATAGTATTTTTACCACTTTATTTTTACCACTTTTTTACCACTACGTGAAAGTGTTATTCTATAGAGCAAAAAATAATAATAACGTTTTCATTAATCGGCCACTTTTATGCGTAAGAACATGTATAATATACGTGAAGTGAAAAATATTATAGTTCACAATATTACCTAACTTAAAAAATTAAAACAATTAGCCTTTTTTTTTTTTTTTTTTTTTTTTATCTTGAGGAAATCCGTTACGGATAAAACAATTAGCTAAGCTGTAGTTGCTTAACCTTAGCAATGAACTGTTATCAGTTCAATTCTTATTATTATTAAAGAAAGGAAATTAAGAAGATTTCCACTTTATTTATATTTTCGAAAATCTATTATGTGTTTTATTCGCGTCGATATTTTTTTAGAGCTTTTTATATTTTTTTATATTTTTTTTAGCTTTTTATATTTTTTTTGTAAATTATGTTAATCAACTAGAGACTTCCTAGAGTGAAGTTAAAATTCCATATCAGAGGTGTAATAACAAAGGCGGCAAATCCACCTAAATGCATGCATGCAATATATTAAAAAAAGATAATAATGGAAGAATACTAGATTTTTTTGAATGGTGTATAATTTCGATATAGTTTATTTTAATGTGTATTTTAATCCTTAGCTATGTCGATTAACTTGGAATCTTGAAAAATATGATGGACCTCGAACATGGACTTTGTTATTATACCCCTGATATATAAAAGGATTTGTTCGTGTAATATGTCGCTACATGACAAAAACTGATATGTCGCAACGAAGCATTATACAACTATCGCTCGTAAACGAGTATATGCATATTTGCGACACGTCAGCTTTTGTTCGAAGCTTGCGTAGCGTTTCGTAATTTCCATGACGTTCCGTAATATGAACTTACTTCTGCATTCATTACTAAAATTTCTCTTTTATTTATCAAAATGTTTGAAAGACTACTTTGAAGTTAATGGATTTGTAGTTAAGGTTGTACACACTTGGGTTGAGTCAAATTTATATGTATCTAATGGTTTTCGTGCTTAAATTCCAATAGAGAAAGGCTATAATACCTGTGTCAGTCACTGTTAGTGCTTAAGTCTACACATTTCCTGTCAAAAAATGAGCGGGTAAAAATGGTCTCTAGGATTTCGTATGTTATAATAAAAAAATGTAGAGATATAAATTTTACTATATCTTTGAAATAGATATTTTTATATGGCCATTTCTATACTCTAATTTTTATGTATTATACTAAACATTTATTAGCAATAAAAATATTTTAAGGTCTTTATAGCTATTTTGTAAGTTCATTTAGAATTTTCGAGAGTTCCATTATTCTGAAGATTCAATAGGAATAGCGACAATATGCAAGTGTTTTTTAGTTTAGAAATTGTCTTTTTATCTTTTGAGATAAAAATCATGGTAGGTAAGACATGTTGTAAACATGCGTAAAAATACGTATATATATATAATAGAAAATATTTATAGATTGTGGATGAAGCCATATAAGAAGTGTCAACACTATAGTATCAAATTTCAAAACATTTTTACTAGCAATCATTTTATGTTTCATAGGGTCAAAGGTAATGAAGCAATTTCAACATAAATATTAGTTTCAAACTATTAATTATTAGATGATTACTTTTTGTACAGTAATTATATAGAACAGGATTACAATCACGCCATTCGCCGTATTAAATTATAGTCATTGGCCATAAAAACGCAACTCCATCGATAATCTTTTATAATTGATAAATTTGCATAATACTTTTTCCGACGCACTTTTTCCCTTGGCCTGTGTAAGGTTAAGCGACTGATGTTTTATATATATTTTTGTGTAATGAGTAGATAATGAATTGGTTTATTGTTGTTATTTATAAAAAATGTCTTATCTTAATTATTTTAATGAGATGCGTAAATAATATAGTGTTCGTGACAAATAAAAATGAATCCACAGTAAGAGTTTACTGTTGAAAGAAAACCTTTAAAAAGTTTTTACAGGTTTTCTTTCAATATGTTAAACAAGCATATATATGGTAATGTTTCAATACCTATTTTATTCATTTAAAGTAATCCAATATATTATTATAAAATATATCGTCTTTCAGCACTTCTTCTCCATATAAAGTTTAACTATACGTACTCTTCCTCCTCATAATTCATAATTCCTCTGTCTGTATAATTTTGGGAAAAGTAGTTCTTACGTATTATAATGATATAATTTTTATGTTAAGGATAAAAATAATGCTTGACTAAATTTTATAATTATAACAAACATATTTTTTAAATAAACGTATTACCTGGCACAGGTCATGTGCTGTAAAGATCGAGAACAATTCATTCATAATAGATTTTGCATTTAAAAAAAAAAAAAATTAATGAGTTTCTTTTTTTCTTTTTTTGTGAAACTAGCAAAGTAAATTGTTATCAAGCAAAATATATTACAAAAATTCTTAAAATTAGAGTTGAACATGTCATTATTTATTAGATATATTAATTACTTAAAACGTCAACCATGACGATAAAAATCGTGTATAAAATAAAATATATATTAATTAATGTCTAAGCATGCTGGTGATAAAAAATACAATGAAACATTTAATTTAAAAAAGTATAAAATTATGAAAAATGAATAAGAATGAACTTTTTACTTCTGCAAAAAAATGTAATGAAGATACAAGTTAGTAGAGTTATAAGTCTCTTTATTTGCCATTTTGTCTTCAATTCCCCTGTTTAAATAAATATCACAATATTTTATTCAATTACATATTTCTACTTGACTTTTAAATGGGTTTTTATCGTTTTAATTTTATGTTTTCTAATTTTTTGTTAAATTGTATTAACAGATAAACTTTGTTTAGCAACTAATATGTAATAAGTTTTATTATTCGTAAGTGGTTTGTTACAAATATGATATTTATACATATTTTATCTTATCGTAACATTGTAGATACTCACCGCATGTTGTCTTTCATTATGAGTTGCGGAAGGTAGTTTTAGCGAGGCAGCAAATTGCAATGTCTCCTTTGCTGTTAGTGTGTCAATGAGTGTCGCATGCTGCGCCACAAGGACTACATTAGAACCAGTCCCTTGTAATGAACCGGTCACACCATTCTTTCTGGTAATAAAAAAAACAAAATTAAATGAGTTATTATTTTTGAACCTTTGAAAGAAGCGAAACGTAAAACTTCTCGGTTCTGTATTGGAAATATACAATTAGACGAAAGCCTGGAAATATCACCATGGAGTTGAAAACTGTTGTTAGAATTTCTTGTAATTGGATAATACAAAAAGTATATATATATCCACGATATATGTGGGACATTTTATTATACATGTATAAGCTTAAAATATTTTTTTGCATCTAATAATAGTGGATTATCGTAGAGTGAACCTTTGAGTTTTGCATTCTGAATAAATCGTAGGTAGGGTAAGCTGGTTTAAGAGTACGCAATTGATAAGAGTACGCAAGAATCTGCCAAGTTGTTTACAATTTACGACTAACTTCACTCTTAATTTAATGTCAACTGTGGTAAGAAGTGTTATGTGGAAAAAAAACAAATCAGAAAGAAAGCACAGAAATTACGTGACTTTAAAGATGTTCTTACAAAACCTTAAATATTTTTACCATTTTGCAAGTATTTTAAAGACAAGCTAGCAAATATTGTGTAAAAACGAAATAATCTGTGAAGTTTTCAAAGATCATGTTTAGAAAAAAGCCTCTCGTTTTTATTTCTTTAGAGTGTGTAAGAGTGCGCAGTTATGTACCTTGTAAAAGTACGCGCGGACTCTTACACGCAACTATTTAAAAGTTCGATTCGTCACAGTTTTTTTAACAATTTTTTTGCTATTAAGTAAGTTTGTCGTAAATAATATTAATAGAAACGTATTTTTATTTGATGATGTACCAAGAGACATTTGACACTTTGACACTTTGACAGAATCCTGTGAAAAGCAGATTGATAACCAAGTACAATATATACTTTTGGCAGAATTTAACGACGCTCTTAAGGAGTCTTTGGCTTGATAGAAAGTAGTAAAGATTGTACCAAAAAAATTACCAAAGACTGTTTCAAAACCAGATACAACCTATATGCGTACTCTTCCAATCCAATAGTACGTGTAAGAGTACGCAATTCCCATTTCTGTTCATTTGTGTTAATATGAGAGATAAAATATATTTTTATTATGTTTTATGTTATTTTATGAAAGATGCTTAAATTATGCACATAATAAATGCAAAGTTGATTATCTAGATTTCACTCAATTTTGTTTGAAAAATTTGAACCTTAAGTGCGTGCTCTTAGACCAGTTTATCCTATTATAACAGTCCTCTAGATTTTGAGTTAATATTGTATTTGTGCGTTTGTTTGTATTGTATTGTGAGTACAAAATCAAATACTATATAGTTCATTCTATAATTTTATTTATAATTATATTAATAAGCAATAAGCAAGCAATTTAACTATACTTATATAATAAGGATAAATATATCAAAATCATATAGCTGCTAACCAGTTATGACATCATCTAAAGTCTAGACAAAAATTTCAATAATAATAAATGTTGAGCTTCTTTGTATTAGCACTGCGAACAAAATTCGCATAATAAGACGTCATAGCCTCCTACTATCATAAGAACTGGTTGTACTCGTATATTTGAATAAATCTTATTTTATATAATTTGTTTACTTAATCCATAAGTTTACGTTCTAACTTCATCGATGATGTACAATCGCTTATCGTTAATACCAGATCCCTGCTATAAGTTAATTCAGGGCCAGATGTAAACCTATATAAATATTGAAGAACTGGTGTAACGAAAACATAATACAAAAAAAAAACTAAACAATATAGCTTTGGATATGGCGCAATTTTAGGAGGTATTTGACTGTACATGCGATGATTATGAATTTGACAACCATTCGGGTTAATATGTGCGTTAAAAAAATACGAGAGTTGTTGTGTTTTAAGATCCAACTCTGATATTAGTAGAAAGTGGAGCACCTATTATACCAAGAACTTGTATTATGTTCTCTTTGCTTACTCTGAAGAAATGAATACAAAAAGCCGTAAATTTCGTATAAATATTTATAATTTTATATCTGTAGTATGTTAGATTGTGTTAGTATGTACTTGTTTATTTAATTTGTTCATTGGGTACATATTATTTATTGGTGTACAAATATACCAATAAAAAATATGGATAGTTAAGTAATATTCCGAAATTTAGATACCACCATGGAGTTGTTATAACGTTTTTAACAAGTGTTTATTTGTTTTCTGCCACCTATATACAAGTATATGTGTATATGTATTAGTGGAAAAATGTCCAATTAACATGATTCTTATCGGCTTACTTTTTGTAATCAGTGGCAGATTTACCAGCAGAATAAGTACAGTAGAATTAATGGCTTGCGAAAAAAAGGCAGGTTCGACATAAACTTCTCCTTGAAAATGTATAATATTATTGCCCACGTCTATTACATACATAAAGTTTTCATTCTTCGCCGCAGTTATAATATATCACGTTATACGTAATACATACTCGTACATAAAGCTTGTTGGATTGTAGTTAATTAGTAATCAAAAAGATTTTTACTTATTGGTTAATTTTGTTAATCACCTATAAATTATAAGATTCAGAACATTAATAAACTTTGTAATACTTAGATATATTTAGCAGACGGTATAGTATCAAATTAATTTTGCGTTTTTGTTGTTCTTTATCAATATGACAACATCGAAATTAATTTAAAAATTTACCTAACAGATACCTTTTACAAATTACAAAATTATTTATATTTAACTTTTTAATTAATGTACGATTCATTAAATCATACATATCAATTTTAATTTAATTTATTAAAGGATTTTGAATAAAATAAAGGAACGTGTATCCATTGTTTCGTTGGTATTGGAATTTTATTTTTTCTTTATTTTTTTAGTTTATCTTCTCAAAGTTATTGTTATTTCAAAAACAGATTAAGAAGCGATTTGATTTTTCCTTAGCCCTATGTCCAAGAACACTAAAACCACCCTAGGAAACAAGTTCGATACTGAAACGCTATAAAATAAGACTATTTATGACTGTCTAAGATTAACGCTATCTTTCTATTGTTCGAAGACTCAAGTAAATTTTAAACATCATATACTATGTACTACATTAACACAACGACGGTTTTTTTCGATGAGAGTTGTTAAATTTGATTATCGAAAATGTTAATATTTATTTATTTTAAATCTCGTATGTGTATAAATAAATTAGTAATATGGTAAATTCATCAGTATATGAACAAAAATAAAATTTTAATATACTTGGACCAATTTTGGGAAGGTGCAAGTCGATCTAGACATTTTATTCGGCAGTCGTTACTCATTGAGTCAACAACGTCTCATCTAACAAAATGAATCACACGAGCCAAGCATCAGTCAGAAGAAAAATGGTCAGCACCATTATCCGTAACCAGCCCTGCAGCCAAACATATTCTCATATTCCAACTGTATGACCCTACTGTATAACACAAAATGATAAAAATATGTGTACATAAAGTAGAGTTATCTCAATGACTAGCTAGTGCTTCGAGAAATTTCATACCTACTATTATTTCAATTTGTTCCAGATACCATATAATAGCGCTACTTTGCTGGTTTTTGGATACATCCTACAAATTAAATATTATATATTTTTTCATAGAGAAATTAATTCAAACGTTGGAATATGTTATAATGAAGAAAAAAAATTGACATATAATTTGCTTAAAAAATATGTTACTTATTTACGGCAACCCATGAAGTCTAAGAATCTAACCTGGATCTTACTTTAAGCAGTAAGCCTTGAGAAGTGTAGGAGAGCATATTTCATGGGAAGAGGAACAGAAGAAAGCGGGATTTTATGCCAGCAAATTTGCCGCATGATAAATCTGCTGCCCAAGGCCTAGGGACTATGGTTAACTTTAATCTACTTAGTTCGCTGGTAAATTAGCCACTACTCATCTCCATTGATACTTATATAGTACAGATATACTTATACAGATCATATTTAGAGTGTTTTTTATGTAAGTAAGTGAATTGTCTACAAAAAATACGACGTTACATGTATGAAGTATGTAATTACAAAGCTTAGCTCGATCCCCGTATAAATTCCTTTGCGTACAAATGACTTGTAGTAGCACTGGTCAGTGGATTTGTTATATTTAGCCATGACATTTTTGATGTACTTGTATAGGTACTGACTTGAAATGTATTTGTGTAAATTATTTATTTGCGGTTTGATTTTATTACCTTTCAACGATATTTTGCAATAGATTTACTTAATCTTGACTATGGCACACATTATTCCATTTTCATGAGAATTCTTTTCAGGTTCAAAGATAAATTGTATAGCTTTTTTGCAGCTTCATGTTTTTCCCACAGAACAGGGTAGCCAGAGAGAACTTAGATTTAAAACAGTTTGTCGGCACATTGCCTGTTGAATGGTAGAACTCAATGTCGGGCCCCACTGTGTCTTACAAGAGGGGGGAAATAAAAAAAAAACTTGATTGTAATCATTTCCCCGAGCAGGAATTGTATTCACAACCACATCCATATACACTCAGACGAAATGTATTGAAATTGTATAAAATAAATTTGTATTTTATAGATATGTGTTTACATGTTTACAAACATAATAATTTGTATAAAATCTTCTACAATACGTATAGTAAATATTTATAAATAACTTACTTTCTTCCGGCTAATATTTTTAACAATGTCGACTTTCCTGCTCCTGAGGGGCCGAGAATGAATGTAAGTTTTCCAGGTCGGATAGCACCGCATGCATTATTCAAGATGATTTGGCCATCTACGTCTTTTTCCTTTTTTCTTAACCATGATTTTCCTAAAGATATTGAAAACAATTTAATTAAGTAGTCATTATAGTAAAAATAAAATATGCTAATAACTGCTACTACTTCTATTTCTTCTACTTAACATGCATGTCACTTTTTTTAAAGAAAAGATAAGGCAAACAAAGCTAACCTAACCTACGACGAGAGGATCAACAGGCGCGTTGTCGACCGTTAAAGTGACGGTACCCATGTCGCATCGACCCGTTCATTAGTGACATGCCATGTTTCCAGATAGTAGAGATGATATATAATGTTTGGTGCACTGTGCGATTAGAAAATTTAGCGGCAGGAATTAGGTCAAACTGTTTCTCAGAACACTCTCCATAATATAAGCGGTAGAGCACGCGAGGAAATGTCTTTACGCAACGTCAAACTATTTAGTCTCTCACAGATTATTGCTTGTGTATCGATTCGAACGGCTATGACGAGAGTGTAGAGTGCACCAGACCAGAAATGAGAACAGTATTTTATACGAGGACGAACTTGAAACCTATACAAGGCCAAACGGTGCTTATTTTTTTTTTCATTCATTAGATACACCAGTGGTAATTACATCAGACGTAATACGAGTATTACAATAGTTTGTTTTTTTTCTTATAGTTAAATGCATTACCTTTTAAGGTGAATACCACATGCAATTATAGGGACAAAACATACTTTTTTTACATAGTTATTAAGTGACCATCAATAAATAGAAAAACAAAAAAATACTAAAAAGAAAAAATATTAATGTTGTCTGGCATTCCTACGATATTTATCTAGAGAGCTTCCGAATGGATCCAAAACGCTTTTTTTATTTAACATTTCACAAAATCTGGATATAGGAGAATTATTACTTAAAATAGACCTAAGAAAAGATGATTTAAGAAAGTCAGAAGGTTTACGTGAACTCCTAGGCACCTTAAAACAGAAATTTTGCACAAATAATGGATTTTCATATATGCTATTAATACTATTATATACGAAAAGCACATCCAATATTTTTTTTCTCCTTTCTACATTGTTTAATTTGATACACACAAGTTTATATGAGTAGGTTTGAAGTTATCTCGTATTACCAAAGAAAAGATGAGGTGGTGTAAAAAACGCTCGGAGACAGTGAGTAGCATAATGGGGGTTTCCAGACAACACTCCCGTACTCTAATATACCTACTACTAAAGGTCGACTACTACTACGAAAAGGGTATTTTTAGTACTAACTTTTTAAAATATTTTTGAATACCTACGCATCAAGCTTGATGAATCAGGCTTGATGTGGTCAAACATAAGCCTATCATTATGTAAAAAAAAACGAATTCCGTAGTACAAAATCAAATGTTTTTTTGGTCTTATTGAACATAGCATCTATGTGTGGTGAAAATGTTAGTGTCTTTACGAAAATTACTCTCAATTCTCTAATAGTATCTACTGTATATTAATACAGGTAGGTAGATCATTTAAATAATATTTAGTTGTTATTCTGTTTTTCGTCTTAGTGAAGGTTATGTAAGAGTATTTGTTGGTATTAAGTATTATGCCATTCAGCTTACACCAATTATATAGGCTTATTACATCTTTCTGTAGCAAGCCAATATCATTGGAGTTACAGATAGTTTTAAGAATTCTTAGGACATCTGCAAACATAAACTATGTACAGAATGAAAAGCATTTTGGAAGGTCATTCATAAATATGTTAAACAAGAGCGGACCTAAATTTGAACCTTGAGGAACTCCAGTTGCTACGTTATGTATCGCACATTCAAATCCGTAAACCACTACGTAAAATTGTCTTCCTGTAAGATACGATTGTAACTAATTAAATCCTGATTTGACAACACCATACACAGATAGCTCGTGTAGTAGCACGGGAATGGGCAGCAAGTCAAACGCTTTACTGAAGTCAGTATAAATAACACCTCTAGACTTTTTGTCAACCTCATCTATTAATA
Source organism: Philaethria dido (assembly GCA_033558755.1). NCBI lineage: Eukaryota > Metazoa > Arthropoda > Insecta > Lepidoptera > Nymphalidae > Philaethria > Philaethria dido. The sequence goes on along the minus strand of JAKGSA010000092.1, from coordinate 20,194 downwards.
TTTCTGAAAAATTATTTAAATTTGTACATGTAGATCTTCCGCTAATAAAACCGTGTTGATAAATATTAAAAAAATGTTTGTATTTGTATATAATGTAATTGCAAACTCAATGTCAATGCAAACTCTTATATATACTAATGATTAATGAAAAAGATGATGAACGAAAATTTTACCAATTAAAGATAATATAGATATATATATATATATATATATATATATATATATATATATATATATAGATATATAAACAATATAGATAGCCTAGATACAGGAACTACTTTTGCGGTCTTTCATTTAGAGGGAAAGATACCAGATTTTAATGGATGTTCATAATTTTTTTCTAATGGAATGGTGAGTATTTAGGCGAAATTTATTAAATAGGTAGGAGAAATATTGTCGGTTCCAGCACCTTTATTGCTGTCGAGAAGTCTAGGCGTGAAAAAGTTTAGGCGTGGAGTCGTTACTTTTCGTCCAGAATCAAGACCGGATGGACGGAAGTCAGCGCCGCGTTATGTCTTACCAGAAGAACGGCGAAGAAAAATAAAAATAATTTAAATATAATCATTTCTCAGACTGGAATCGAATCCACAACCAACATGTTTGCAGTCAGACATTGTCCTATTTTGCCATAATGACCTATATACTCGTAGAATAGAAGTATTAATTATACTTATGTAGATTCGATAGAATCAAAAAGAGTATTAATTATCGAAGATGTTAACTGAATATTTGCAGAATTTTCGATAATTTAAACAAAGGAGAAATGTAATTGAACGATTTGTTATTGTCAATGATTAGGTAAACAATCTATTTATGCCTGTAATATTTATCGTTGTCAATATAATTTACACTGCAGTTTTTTGTTATTCATCACCTGTTATGTTTTTTTTATTACTTAATAAATTATTATAAATATGTCCATATCAGTCGTGAAAAGGTGGATAAGTCGAGTTGCATATAGGACTGCCAACTGTCCGATTTTAATCAGCAAAATTTAACAAAACGAACTCGACGCATTGCTATGCAATGCGTAACATGTAAGGACAATATCCGGGTTACAGGACAGTCTTTTGTCGGTGTCAGTGTAGTTCATGTAATTTTATAAAAAAGTCAGAGGTTGCGACCCTTTCCTTTTCTTTAGAAATTGTATGCCAAACGTATTCTACTTTCGCCTCGTTTAGTGGGCAGAAAATCTAATAATATTTCCTAAATTATTTATAAAGTTATATTTAAAATTACATACGAGTACGTCCGGCTTTTGCGGCAAAATGTCCGACCTAATATAGTTTAATACACTATATCTATAGGCTTTTTTATTTCACAAGGTAGCCTACTTGCATATGCACTTTTTTTAATATTATATATTTGTTTTATTTATGAGATAAAATATCATTTAATTTAAAAAAAATAAACAATCAAACATTTTTAGGTAAAAATATATTTAAATATAATATTTATAGAAAAACAAAATTCACAAATAAAATTTAAACTTAAAAATCCTAAAAATATGCATTTAGAATTTATCAATATATTTACGTCGAGTACGCATATATGATGCATGTAAAGTATCTGGTTATGAAATTAATGGTTGTGAGTATAACTAACTAAAGCATTTTAGGTCTATAAATCTATAATTTTTAGACCTAAAATGTTTTTTTTTATTTTCTCTATCTGATAAACGAAATGTCACATTAGGATTTGCTATTTTTTACCGATGTGAAGTCAGTATCTTTAATTTTTTTAAAAATAAATCTTGACTTGAACTGCTTTTTATATATAGAATCATATTTTCTTATAAATGGCATGTAGGGCTTCAGTTACTATAAAGATGTTACTATACTTAAATGGTTTACCCGTGTATAAATTAAAAATACTGTAAGATTATATAGACATCCGTTTTAATAATATAAATGTGAGTGTAAGTTTGTTTGTTACGCTTAAACGCAAAAATATTCAGTTGATTATAATGAAATTTAAAACAAAATACTTATTCTTAGGGGTATGAAAAAGGTCACAGGATACTTAAATTAAAAAAAATGGAGACTTATGTCTTGTTTGTAATAACATTTGAAAGACTAGCTACTATAAAGTCTTCAAATCAACATACGCACTATACACTATGGTATGTTGTATGCATTGCCGTTGACAGCGAGCGAAGCTGCGGGTAAGAGCTAGTATTTACATAAAATAGTAATACACTTGAACTGAAACTCTAGAGAGAGTTGACTATATTTTTTTCAAAGGGAAATAAAAACAATGTAGAGCTTAAATCATATACATACATATGCATTATATTAAACGTCACAATATAGAGGTATATTAAAAAGCTATTGTATTTCTTACAAAGATATAAATACATAAATCAACATATTTTTTCAGTCTATTTAATATTTGAGTATAAAAATGTCCAAAGAAATTTCACAAAAATTTAAACGATCATACAATCACTTTGTCTCGTCTCGTTATGATGCATTCGATATAAAAAGTTTCTGATAAATTACTTACAAATATAAAAAAAAACAAATTATGACGGTGGTACGAGTATATCTATTTGCTCATGTGATTTGCCCCATTGTTTCGACTTTTCACTGGCTCTCGCTTTTGGACAATCTTCGACAGTCCTATATCTAGTTCTATATACATATATATATTGGTCACAAGCTGTCTTTGACATTAATATTACCCCATAGAACATCAATCATTTTAGGTTAGCGAAATACCACTAACTATTCTTTAAGCTACAACACTACTAATAACATGCAATGTACCTCAAATACCACGGCCATAATCTCAGAACTACACAAATTATTAAAATTCCCTCCGCGGTACTAAAAACACACCTCACCTCCTGAGAGCTAAATAAGTCGAGTATCGTGCAAAATAACGGCATGTTTGCTGTTCGTTTCTTGCGCGCTGCCAACGATTGCGTCGACGTATCTTTAGAGTGAAATTTAAGTTAAAAGGTGATTCAACTCTCCCATATAGGCAAGTCTCCCGGACTCCCTCTATATGCGTTATGAAGAGATTTTAAAATTAATAGGAAGATAAAATAGGATATTTTTTAAATTTGAATTATTGAGATATTAAAATGATGTCTTTTACATATACGAGTATTATGTTTAAAATGTAAAAAATATGTCAAAGTATGTTATTTAATATGCGTTAGATAGTTGTTTTATTTGTCTATATAGACATAGTAATATAAATATATATATAATAGACATAAAACAGATAAAATGAACTTGTGAGTTAGCAAGGTTTATCGTTCAGTTAAAATTATTATGAACCTAATTACGAGAAATGTTAATTTCTTAATAAGCGGCTATAAAGAAACAAATATGAATGTATATGTTAGTTACAGTTGCCTAACAGATACAAATTCCAGCTCCATTATTGTTAATCCACTAAAGAAATATAATTCGTTCTCTTAGTATTATAAAAAATTTATAAATATATTATTATTATATTGTTATACCTTTTCATGACCTACAACTAAGGTTATGAAACTCATAGAGTTTAATGTTTTTGTGTGTTCTCTAAGAGTTTGGTTTTTATAATTAGTTGCTCTTATCCAATTCAATATAATTTACCTATAAAAACGTAAATGTTACTAATATTGTAGATCAATATTATAAAGCAAGTTCAGGTCAAATTACTGTATAACGTTATAAGAATATAATATCCGTTATAAGAATATAATAACATAGTTAAACTAAGTTTAAGTAAATTGGTACCTATCAGTGGCGAAGCGTCCATACAACTCGATTCCCACCGGCTTGCCTAATTTTTCAAAGTACAAGTACGGGACCTAAAAAAAAAGCTCGCCAGTAAAATGTAGAGCTCGAAAAAACAAAGTCAAACAAAGTGTGAAAAGAAAATATTGGGAAGATCAGAAAAAAGCAAAACACAAGTTCTGACATTTTATAGACCTAAAAAATAGGTCATCGTCAAAATTCTATAGTGGAATTACTAATACCTTGACATCCTATACCGGTTTCCCTAAATATATCGGCTTCCCTAATAATTACCGGCTTCCCAAAATATATACTCGGGCTCCGCTAAATATACATCGGCTTCCCTAAATATATATACCGGTTTCTCTAAATATACATCGGCTTCTCTTAATTTACCGGCTTGCCTAACTAAAATTTTCATCCCTCGCCACTGGTACCTATTAAATTATTTTCAGACACGGATTATAAAACTGCCCTTTTATGAAAATTAATTTAATTATATTTTTTTTTTTATTTCCAACGTACTGGAATTTTACTAATAAGATATTAATAATTTACAAGTAGGCAATGGACACAGTGCAAAGGCTAAATAATATCTACATAATTTTTAATGGCGAGAAAAGTGCTTACATTGATAAACAAAAATATTATATTGTACCTATACTAAAGATTGATATACAATAATTATGTCAATATTTATAATTTTTATATCTTTACTTATATTTTTATAAAAAAATACATTTCATA
>JAKGSA010000092.1:0-15610 GCA_033558755.1 Philaethria dido | reverse complement strand
TATATATATATATATATATATATATTTATTTGATCCTTTACACGGTTTGTTATTTGAATAACTCGTTGAAAAAATAATTTAATAACATATATATTATAGATGACATTTTTATCCTGTGAATTTGACTATAAATAAAAAATATAGTATAGTATTTTTCGTAGGGCTAATTGAGTGAAATCACCTGTTACTGTTAATGTTACTGTTAATGTTTACTATAAAAAAAGCTTAAATTATGATATATATATGATATATATATATTTTATTTAAATTTACTTAATTTTTCAGTATAAGGAAAGTATCAAAATAATGTTATGATAGCTATAAAAATAAATTAATGAGCAAATGTAAAATCTAATCTATAAATTGAACAGGTTAAATACAAAACTATTATAACGGTAATGGATCACCTTTGTCCTTTTATAAAATAAATATTTGCATATCATGTATATCTGTAAAGCTATATTGTATTGGCATAAAATTTGTACAACTATTTCATTATTTATTTTGTCATAACATATTCTTTTTGCAATAATTTATTAAATTATGAAAGACTTTATTTCGAGTTTCAAAAAAAAATCCGTAGTTAAATTCAATATGCGGGTTAACAAACCGTTCTCGCGATTGTCTACCGTTAATTAGTGAAAAAAATGTGCAACGAAAATTATTATTTCCTTATTTATTTCCCAACTTATATAATGAAGATATTGCTCTAAACGACATAATTTGATTAATCGTAATGAATAGCAAATAAAATAACAATATATTTAATAATATAAATAAAACTGTTTACCAGAAGTTGTACATACGAGATCCATAAAAATAGTAGAGTTACAATGTAATTTTGTGACACCAACACTGCCATTTTCCAAGTCCATTATTTATAGGCTAAATAATATTATAAAAATTATGTACTTTATTTGATTTATGTCTACACGTATACCACTTCGTGTTTGTGATACTAAAAAGCAACTGACGATGAGTTTTACTATAAGCGATTGCAATTCAACAAAAGTGGGGAACTGGTGTAGTGTACCCTACACTACAGACGTAAGTGTGATGTAGACGACACGCTTAATCGTACGTACCAGATACTTGTGAATTCATCTGTGGAACACACTATTAAATATATATAATAATTATTTGATATCAAAATAATAAATTCCTCGGTACTTCATTTATGTTATCAAAATATGTATATATGTGAGTGTAATATAATAACTGCATAGGTAATGTCAATTATTTAATAAATGATGCGCCGAATATGCCATACTGAATAAGTATACCTATATCTTTTTTTTTTTTTTTTCGACTGTGTAGTATGCTGTTGGCCCTATTGGCCTCGACAGCGTCACCGGGTTTTGTGGGGGGCCGAGCTTGAAGAGCTCTGACCCTGGCTTGGCCTCCTCGGGAGGAGGACCATCAACTTAGAACTGCAGTGTCACAGGGGCGCCTCCTGCGAGGCCGAACCTCGGCTTGCGAACACTGCTTGTAGTGGGGGACTTTGCTTTCGCTCGGCCCGAGCTCAAGCCTACTGGGTAGGGCGTTTGATGCCCTGTTGGATTTTAGTGGCTTGACCCGGTCGCACCGAGGCGTGATCGAGCCGTAGAAAAGTAAGGACCTCGTCTCCACCGGCGGGGACGGTGTTTGTGTCGTGTGCGTCTGCGAGTGTGTTGGATCCTACCTGTATGTTGCGGATCGTTCGCGAGAGTAATGGCGTCTTATACCTATATCATGAAAGTTTACATATATTTCATTTTAATCATAAGAACAAGTCAATAAATAGTATTCGGATTTGTTAAATAAATTATTGATTTTATTTATATTACGTAGTATTAATAAAAGGTTTTAAAAAAATTCTTATAGATTCTGAGGAACATGAAGATATCTGAGTACTATACGATAGATATACGAGTACTATGTTTTGGTTACTCGGAAATCGCTGTCTGTAAAATTTGTTATGTGTTAAATAAATGTTCCTGTTCTACTTTTAATTATAATTTTGCTATTCAGCTTGAAAACTAGCATTCTCCACATTTCTGTGCGCAAATATGTCCTTTATATGATTTGCTATTTTATTATGGTTGTAACTAAACTTTCCTTCATTTATGCTCTATATTATTTTACAATTTTTTCCTTCAAACCCGATTTAAATGGACTTTATGACACTTTCCACACCATTTATCATTTTTATTATCGAAGTTATCTCCCGCCTATGCATATACCTTGTTATATAAAACAATGTAAGCTCAATACACTGAATAACATAGATTAACTCGTCATTTCCATCTCTTAGTTTAGTGTTTGTATGCCAAAAATGCTTGTTAAGCTTTTGTTAAGACACTATATCTCTTGAACTTTAACATCAGATGGTCTGGACCATCAGTTTGATTTCGTTTTTTAGATTCACAGGTCCTGTACATTTTGTTTTCCGTCAAGATACTCCGTTTTCCGGTTTCCTCCCAAAATGCGATATATGGCGTGTATAATAGCGAAATTTATTGCTTTCCCTTACTGGAGTGATGAAATGAAAAAAAATATTGAATTATAATATTCCTCAAGCGGAGTTGATTTAAAAAAAATGCAAATTTAATAAATATATTGATTAATATAATTGTGGTATATTATATGAGAAATATACTAGACGTATCTATTAATACATAGGAACCACATTATAAGAAAAGCATCTTGCACTCATAATTGAGAAAGTATGCTTTTAAGCTATAAACATTTTTTTTTAACTTCACGCTGTATCCCGCATATGGCAGGGAACGGATTTGTTATATACATAACTTGAAAAAAGGTCATAGATATAAATATTTGCTTGTTTTTGATGTTTGCATAAAAACAATGAAATACTTAACAACTTTTAATGAATAAATAATAGACAGTGAACTTTATCACTTCATTTAATATCAATGACACAACGTTTAAAATGTGTTTACGTGCAAGGAGGAAGGTCGATTAAATTGTGTTAAAAAAATCATAAAATTTTTAAGTGTTAGAGTAAGTAGTCTTTCTAATTTTTAAATATTTTTATAATATAAAATGATTTATATCTATACAACTTATTTTTAATGTTTTATTACAAAAAAAATAATTATATAACTTCTTCTTTCGCAATAAAAAAATGAACCAAAATTTGTTAAAGATTTTTTATTTATAGCAATAAAAGGATTTTAAGGTTAATGATTATACATATATAATTCGAAAGACAAGTAAGTACTTAATAATAGTTAAAAGCCATTACTTTTTAAAGACATATTTCTGATATATAAAACCCAAAATATTGGATCAAATATGAGTCTTTAGAGATTTAGAGCGGTAATGCCCAAAAAGTCCTATAAAATAATCTATTTTTTGTAAGCAAACAAATGTACATTTATATACTGTTTTTGTACAAAATTTTCACTTCAAACAGACAATCAGACAAAGAAACAGAAAAATTGAAAAATCTTGAATTCGTACTGTTTTTCCATCATTCTAAACTATTTTGTCATAAATATCTTCCTCGTAAGCATTCACTTATTTTCTGTTTTATTATAGTTCAGGGTAATTTTATTTTAAAGTTGCTTTTATTTCAGTTAAGTTCAATGTTACAATAAATACACTTTTAGTTCCTTATTACATAAGGTAAATGTAATTGCAGCATGAAATATATTTATGGCTATCTATATATAAATCTTTCGTGAATAATCGTAAATGTATGTATGCGCTTATTATTTAGATGCCTATTCCGATTGCCATACGTTTTAAGTACTTTAATATATTTTTTTGCATAACCAACTTTAAAACATACTTTTTAAGTATAAATATGTATTGTTCGTCTTTAAATATCGATATTCTTAGTTAATACATTAAATACACCGTGATACGACAAAAGGCAAAACAATATATAAGTATTATATGAAAATTATGCTGCGTGTAGCATATCTTTGAAACTTTTTTGTTGTACAGCTATTAAGCCTGGGCAGGACTAAGGGTATTATTATTTTTAAACAAAGGAAAACCTGATCGATCGTAATAGATCTGCTAAACTATAAAGAATAAAATAAGGAAATGGCGATTTAACAAAAGTTGTTTAATTTTCATTTTGCGTTGACATATAAAAATTATAGATCTGGAATGTCTGTAAACTGTAGTTGTCCAGTGGATCCAAGAAATAGCGAATTGCCGCCTTTGCATAAGTGGTAGAGACGATGCGTGATAAAAGGTGGCTTACGTTCAATTTCAGGAAATTTCATTGTAAAAAATTCCAGGTCCTGGAAGAGTTACATCTCTACATACTTTACTGCAGTGATTCGTAAGTATTTATTCAGTTTAATATTACTAGGATTTACTTCGGATTTAAATTTAGCTCAATTACACTTCGTCATTAATGAATTAATGAATTCTCATGTGATTGTATTAATTTTTTTGATAAAAACGTGTGACATTGTACCTATTGTATTTGATAAATATATATCTCTTCTTTACAATTTATCATCTTGTACGTTAAGAATACATAATTATGTTCTTTTGTATGTTTCCTAAAATCATTAATTAAAATAGATACGCTAATTATAGCCTCTTTTGTAAATTATTTATTCTATGCTATAGAAATATAACTAAATCTAAGGGCAATTTGAAATGACTACATATCCACATATTAAGTTCACAGTTTCTTTGAGATACAAGATTACTTATATTTTTAAGGAATCCTTGTACGTGATTTCTTTAAATAATAGGTTATTATTATGTGAGTACTTTACTCCTTAGACAAAATTCTATATTTTGATCAATATGCTATATTCTGTGATAACGTTCAAAACTAAAATCTTCAATATTTTGTCAAGTAAAGTATTGAATCAATAATATAATAAGAGCACTTTATACACTTTGAAGATGCAATCAAAACAAAGAACTTCTATAGATTTCAGTGATATTTACGAAAAGGGACAAGTAAAGTAACAATTTAAGTAAAAGTAGACAAATTTAATTTATTCTTACTTGGGGTGTATGCCTTGATTCCACAGCAAATGTCGTTGAATACCAGGTGATGGCAATCATCGACACTTATATCACTAGCAATTTCTACATCCATTTAGTATTTTTTAATTTCACAATCCTTTGTTTCTTTAGAGAACGGGAACCGACGTCTCGTAACGCGCTACGCAAGACGCGCGGAAATAGTTAGTTGACTGGATTAATACGCCCGTGCTGTACTTTAGTAGGTATTGTACGTACCTACATGCTATTAGGATAAGAGTCATATATATATCGTGATATCTTTTTAAATACTTATTTTACTGATATCATAATCGTTTTTAGAAAATGTGATTTCATTAATCTGCGTTAATGCTTATAGGTGTATCCTCCTTACAACCAAAATACACTATCGAATTGAGATTTATTTTCAAGATTAAAGTCCAATGGTAATTGATAATTGCTAAAAAGGTTATTAATATTGGATTTATTTCAGTTAAAGATTTATTAAATTTATCAATTAGGTATATGTCCTCCTCTCTCTCTCGTCCTCCGACTGGCTCGCGACCACTATCATGTCAAAGACGAACCGCCAAATATCTAATGATGTGTTCCGGTTCGATGGCATGTAAGCCAGATTTTCCCCTTTCCCACACATCCTTTCCCCAAAATGTGGTGGTTCTGATAGTGGACTACTACATTGTCCCCCCTTCCATCAGTATCCTCTAGGTTGACAACGCATCTACAACATCTCTGGTGTTGTAGATGTCTATGGGCGAAGGTAACCACTTACCATCAGGTGGTCCTTCTGCTCGTTTGCCGTCCGTTATCAATAAAAAAAAAAATATGTTAAATAACTTGGACGTTTAGAAAAACCTTTTAAGTATTAATGAACTGAATACAAAGTAAGAGTATCTGAATACGAGGAAAACTAAGACTCTGGTATTTGAAAGAGATGAAGAAAGAACGGAATGCTAAGTTACTGTAGATAGAAAAATATTAGAACAAGTGAATGAGGTAGTATACCTGGGAAGTATGTTTAGCAGAGACGGAAGATACGATATGGATGTGGAAAGGCGTATTGCTGAGGCGAAAGAGGTTTGCAGGGACCGTAGCGTTTGGCGCTCCGTTCTCTCCGACTACCTCGCTAGGGATAAAGCGTGAATTTAGGAGGATAGGAGGATAGGAGAATACAAAGTACTTCATATTTTAATAGTAGAAGAATCTGAGTACTCTCATATTTTAGTTAAAGTTGCAGACTATAATATAATATATATATATATTATGTACTAGTGGCCACCGACAGCTTTTTGTTTGCGTGAAACGTAAAATCCCTTTTGTTTCAGTTGGAATTTCCAGAAATTCTTTGTTGGCGCTCTCCTGTAAGTACTCCTTAAGGGATCTATATATTATATAATTCAGCTTAATAATGCAGAAAGATAGAAATCAATATCTTATATATAGATTTAAATAAATATGATTTTTAATTTCAATTTCATTATACGTGTAGACCAGTAAATTTTTACCAAAGAATTATGATATTTTTTTAAAATTGAATAACTACCTTTTTAAGTTTATCTACCTGAAAAAAGATAATATATTTATTATCACGGTTAGCAAAAAATATGATTACGTTAAAATACATTGTTTTGTAGATGCAGCTAAGGAAAGATAGGAGAGACAGCTAAGGAAATATTAAATGGAGTCAAGATAATTGAAATCATAAGCAAAACAATCGAATAGTTCATCCGATTTATAAGGAAAACACTTAACGCAGAGTATTTTAAGTAACTTTTATTGTACGGTTTGTGCTTTACACCGATAAAGATGAAAGAGCCACTAAATAATGTTTTAGCAGATAAAATTCTAACACCAGTTTCATGTGAGGTGTTGCTTGCATTTCATTTCCGATGAAATGTGTAAATCACCTTTGTTGTAAACATACGAGTATAATGGAGAAACTTAAAAAAAATATAAGGCTTTTCAAACAACAAACGATATACATAATTAGAAAATATAGAAAATATTATAAGAATATTCACTATTTTTTTGTGCGAACTAGAGTCCCAGTTACACGATAGCTGAACAAGTGAAAGCACAAGAACTGGTATGAATATTTGTATCTCTACATGATAAGCCCAATCGTGTTAGGTTACCTTATCACACTAAAACCAAAGATTCTATCAAGTTTGATGTGTGATAGAACTTCAGTTTGTTAAATTGTTTATTATTTTTACAACCGCAATGTGTAATTGTTATATAATATTTATAATTTGAAATATTTCACAATAAACATAAATCCACTCCTCTGTAGACGCCAATGTGTTAAATGTAATTGGAATAAAAAGCAACATTGAAAATTATTATTATTATTGTTCACTTATAACTAGCACCATTACAATGAATTAATTATATATGACAATGTCACTACATGTAAAATCTCCTTTTTTATATTATTTAACATTGTTGATAAATAATGGCTGCTAACTAAATCACAGATAAATGTTACAATGTTTGTTCTATTCTGTTGGAATGTACATATATAAAATAGTAAAAATTATTTACTATTTCAAATTCGATGGTTGTCACACAAATAGTCTTAAATCATTCGGCATGCTTAAAGTCGTCTTATAATGATTTTCAAAAGTGTGTTTTCAAATATAACAATGGTTTACTTTCATACATTCTTAACCCATTTTTCCTCTTGTATCTTAACTTTATATTTTACAAATACCATCATCCAATCACCTATGACACAAAATATTACCCGTTTGCACCCTAAATACTCGACTAGCCCTTAATCAGACGTTATGTACTTAACAATATAAAATTCACCTCAGCAGCAATAAACAATACGGAATAAAAAAGAAATAACCAATCATGTGGGCACTTTTCTCACTAAATTAAAAACACTGGACATGAAAAATTAATAACAAAGTTTAGGCTAAGTACCTAAAAAAAATCTTTTTGGTTCATCCCAATTAAATATATAATATTTATTGAATCTAAATCAATATTGAAACTGATAATTCGTTTTAGACTAAACAATTGCCAGGAGAGCAAATTATTACTTTAGTATAAAGAGTATGACATATATGACAATAAATTTGGCGAAAATTGGGACCCTGCACCAATAACAATTTAAATAAAAAAATGTATTTTATTTGAACGTGTGTAAATTTTAATGATTTAGACAACACTATAATAAAGTAAGGAATGCCCTTCACCTAGCGTTACTAAAATACACTTTAGTGCTATTTACATATTTACATTTATTTTCACATAAAGGATGTCCCAAAGTACGCAAGATTTGACTTTTCCGCCATTTGCTATTATATTCATTATTCATTCGCTATTAAAAAGACTAAAATGGCATTCCTATTTAATTCAAATCTTGCGTTAATTTTGGGACCTATATAACATATGATGAAATACTTGAGTTACATTCAATACGATGATTATAATTCAACACATAATATGGAATGTAATTTTAAATATGATTTGTTCGGAAGTAAAGCACAGACACTACTGTTTTAAACTGCAGATTAAAAAGCAACTTGGTGTACCAAGTGGTTAGAGTATTAGAGTATTAACACGTTAGCTATATACGTATAAATATATTTTATATTTAAAATATAAGGTAAAAGTACTGAATATATTAGGAGGAGGGAGATTCATAGACTTGTCAGTTTAATTTTTTTATACAGGATAATTTTCTTTTATTACCTATGTTTAAATATTTTTTAAGGCATAAAACAAAATTAGGCCTATCTTTCTTATCTTCTATTGGCAATGTCATATAATTTCTGATATTTTTCCTACAAGTCTTTGAGATTTGTAGTTTAAAGAACATATATACAAAAAAAAATTCTTTTAATTTTTGATTCTAAAAATAATAATTAAATTTCCTTAAATTTATTTATTCTTTTTAAAATAAAAATACAGCAACCTTTCTCATAATTTGTTCGTACACTTAGATAATATAAGATATGTTAATTATTTTGGTATTTTGAATTATGTTAATTACAGCTCTATAACTAATTCTGTTTTTGCATTAGCATATAAGGGCAAATACATAAATTTGCAATTGACCCAATCACAGCCATAATGCATGAGATATCTTTTACACCATAGTATATTAAATTCACCATTTATTCTTTAATCTTATTTTGAGTACTATATATGCACATAGAATGAATACACAACCAATAGCCAAAAGAGATAAAACTGCAATCGAAAATTGTTCGTCCAACATTCCATTGTCCTTAAGGAATTGTTCTGGATATGTGTAATGGCAGTATAAACTTGAGCAAATTAGCTTTGGCCTGTCCAATCCGAATATCGATATCACTAAGCCGGCCAACCCGTGTTTTAGAAACGATAAATGAAAGAGCCATCGAATGAAACCAGGGGCATCACTGTATCGAAGGAAGAATCCGGAGAATACAGTGAAAGGCATGATGAAGAACGGCCCGAAGACTACTCCATTCTGAAAAAGAGAAATTTATCATATTTATAAGTAATTGAATAATTTGTATTTGTATATGTATATGTTTGAGGTTTATTTTATAACAGTATTGATGATCATACCATAAATATATAAATAAATATTACAATGATTTTGATCGAATTGCGAAAATGTAATTGACACTTCATTTCCAACAATATTTACTCTTTGCTCTATAATTTTTTAATAATGTTTATAGGCATACTCCAAAAGAAGATATCATACATACGCAACAATGTAACTACAAGTAGACAAACTTGATTATTGAGTGTTGTCTAAACAAATGGGCGTTTGTAGAGTTCGATGTCGCGTGACGTGTCAATAATTATTAGGTGTATTTTTTTCATATTTAAAGAAAATAAATAGAGACAAAGTAGTGGCTTACCTTAACATTAAACATGGATCCATTGAAGAGACCTATACACAATGAAACGTACGAGACTAGTAAAAGCGTAAAAGAGTATATGAGGAAGCGTAAGGCGTCTATAGGTTGACCAGTCATCAGGTACGTAATGGACGTGAACGAAAACGTACACACAGTCTGCGTGGGCAGCGACGACACCAACGTGGCCGCGTAGTACGAGCCTGCATTGTACCATCGGTTAAAGTGTTCCCTTCTTATTACTGGAATTTGTTCTGGAACTAACAAACAAGTCATTGTATTGTAAGAAAAGATTAGGTTAAGGCTTATTTCAAAGATCATAATGGCGCCAACATTTTTTCTAAATAATTATTATTAATACATTGTAGCAACCTATTTCGACGCTAAGTTTTAGACAAGGCGAAGAAAGTAAGACATGAAGCGAAATTAAATTCCAAATTTAACTCAATGCCTTCTCTGCCTCAACTTGAGGACATAGGAACATAAGATTTCTAGCCAACTACGATACCAGCTTAGTGATAATTTCCTGATTAATCGAATAAAGCAAGCTAAAATTTTTTTTAATACACTTTACAGGTAAATCTTAAAAGATTTTCAATATCTTGTTGTATAAAAATAAATTATATTGTTTTATAAAAAGTTTCATTAATTAAAAACCAGCGTGTTTAATTTTTTATATTTAATGATAACACAATTATATTATTACCAGCCTTAAGGTTATCTTCGAGATATAGAGAGTTTATTATCAATATTGAATATTGCGATATATTAAATTAAAGTTCACACGATAACAAAAAAATAATCACTTATAAAATTGAAGCATGCACATCTGGAATGATGACATTATTCACTATTATTTAAACCTACAATAAAGACTTCAATTTGTAATTCCATTTTCCTTTTCTATTCAAAGTATGTTTGGACATACTGAGTTAAGACAATGACGACATATCAATTTAGTTATTGTAATTTCAGTTTTAGCTTAGAAAGATTTTTTTGATATTTCAACTTCTTTTTTTAGAATACGTATAAAAAATTGAAAGCAAAGAACTCGAACCTGCGGCTCCTGGAAACCGTTCGAGCGCTCTAACCACTAAGCCATGCGCCGTTATTGAGCTACTTTGAAATTCTTATAGGCTTGTTACAACTTATTTATATTACTAGCATCTCTGTAGAGAGATTATTACTAATCTCTGCTATCCAAAGACTATTCCTAAGAAACAATCGTTTGGCAAGAGAAAATTCTATTTATTAAATCTTTTTGATAGTTTTAAGAATGGTTCGTTTCCTAAAGGTGTTATTAACACTTTAAAATTATCAAAAATATTTCAACTTTATTTCACTTACTATGAATATACTATTGTAACTACTACCTGTACAATTGAAACACTCTGATTGACAATTTATAGAAGGCGATATCATGGCAGAACGACAATAATATAAAGAATGGTTTTTAATACTCACAACTGAGAGATATCATACTGAAGGCAGTGAACATGAGAAACATAAGGCTAAAGTAAAGGAAGTTATAATTGTTCCGCACGTATGTGGCGTCGCTTCCAATATTATAGAAGAGAAAACCGACGAACAAGGCCATAGCGCAGTGTATACTAAGGATCATTAGCGTGAAGGACGGGTTACGCCAGATGGCCTGAAAAAAACCATTAAAAATCATTTAACTTGTTACAAAATCGTTCAGAACTATTTAAATTTCATTCACTGCTTCTTAACTAATAATACTTAGATAAGAATCTGATAAAATTTGTTCACATATTTGAAGGTTAATACTGAGCTCATTAAATGATTATTAGGTTATATTTGTTGTAGAAATATGATATTATATTTATAAAATTCTGTAAAATTAACATAAAATGATTTATTACTTATCTACCATTAGAGCTCTTTGCGTTAAAATTGTAAATTGCTTCCACGACGATGTCGGATATGTGCTTTTAAGAGCTAACAATATTTTATTAGTTGGGTCTTCTTTAGGTGTAGGTAATGTTGTCAAATACACTTCTTCACTTATGCTCCTTTTGTATTCTGTAATAGTACAATTATTTTATATTATTTTTAAAGCAAAATATATTTTTTTATAGAGCATATGAAACGTCTAGCGAGTTTCAAATCACTTTGAGAGAATGTTTATATTTGAAAAATGTAGGCTTTTGAGGTATTAATTAAGAACGGTGATAAATTAAATTTCTTTAACAAGCAATGAATTAAATTCGTTGAAACTAGACAATTTTACTTATTTTGCGTAGTAAATATGCGTAATTACAAAATATAAGAAACTAGTTTAAAGCAAAAAAATGTAATGAAATTACAACATTTCTAAAATGCACTGAAATAAAATCTTTTAATACAATGGCAACGAACCTATTAATTTTTTATCAGTCTCATTAAAATTGTTCTGTACCCACTGCTGGCTTTTTCCATTGTGTGAATATTCAACCAGTTCATTTTCACTCTCTCCACATATTTCAATAACTGAAATAAATAATTTATTTATCATTTTTTACATTTCATAAAGTTATTCATTTTCTCTTAGTATTTTGTTATAGAAATATGATGCTATGAACATTCATATAAAATATACGTATAATTGTAGTAAAAAAAACGGTTATCATTGTTTATCTCTTAATCTCAATTTAAAAGTATTTGATGAGATTTTGATGAGTTATTTAGTGATATAAGTTTCAATTGCAACAAAATAGGTTCTATTTATGAATGACCTTAAATTAAGGAAATTATGCTTTTGCATTTTTCGTACATATGTAAAAAAGTAAAACCTAACTTAAGAGCAATTTTATTGACTGAAAGTTTTTTTAAGGAAATCAAGGTATGTGTACGTCTATATATGTATATATGTATATATATATATATATATATATATATATATATATATATATATATATAACTGTCATATCATGTCAGGTATGCACGTAGGCTCCTTAGGGGAGATAGAGGATCTTTAAATTCTAAAAAAAACGAATAAAAAATGGGATACAGCTAGTTAATTGTAACATTGCAATTTAAAATACATTATTTAATTGGGTAATGAAATAAATATACACAATTCATCATACCGTCACTATCACAACGCTTGTCGTGGCGCAGAGACACAAGTGTGCGACCGTAAACGCGACAGGTTATGGGTTCGGATTCCCCCACTCCAGGAAATGGAATTTTTAACTTCCTGGGTTTGCAACAAGGCAAAGCGCGGCGTTGAGTCTGGCGGAAAATGGGAACGGAGTGTCTTAACATTAGGTTCTGCCCCATCTGCTGGCATGCGGGATACAGCGTGAAGCTTTTCATGTATGGCTGTGTAAATTAGTACTTAACAAATATAATACACTAATTGTCATGACTTTGGCAAACACTCATTCTATAGAATATAAAAGACATAAATATGTTGTTTTATACCGCGTATTAAAGGCATCAACTAGTTCTTTAGTTATTATTAACTAACCCAGATTGCACGAGTCCGCAATTTTTTTATGGGACAATGTGTATACTTCTTACAATAGGATCCCAGAAAACGTCCGAGAACTTTCCATTTTACAATTTAAAAATTGTAAAAAGACGTTTGTGTAAGCAAAAGGTTATTACCTAATTAGTGATTTTATAAATGTGATAACACGCCTTGGGAATGAAATGCTCGCTCCAGTCTGTTTAAAGGTATCATTGCCAATACAAAGAATTAAACCATTGTCGAATATAAAAAAAATACCCTGCTGAGTTTCTTGTGCCGGTTCTTCCCAGGTCTGAGGCATTAAATTTAGTGAACCGGTGTAGTAAAATTATTTGACGTTCAAAAATGAAGTTTGTGAACTCTTTGTGGAGGTCTTTGTGATTTCTCACGGAATGAAACTCCACTTCCCAATATCTTCAATGGACTGTATTTCTTTAATTGTTTCAATTTCTTCAGAGGTCTTCACTGTGTCACGTATCCCGAACGAATGTGTCGCTACCGGCAAATGTGCCTCTTTTTATTCCTCCCTACGTACACGCGATAGCCTATGCCTGAGCGAGAGCCTGAACTCGCTCGCGTTCGTAAACAAGCATTGTACGCAGGGAGGTGACAATACACTTTCTTAATTTTTATTACTCTATACAATTCTAAGTACAATAGTCTATACAATTCTAAGAACATTAGTCTATACAATTCTAAGAACAATAGTCTATATAATTCTAAGAACATTAGTCTATACAATTCTAAGAACAATAGTCTATACAATTCTAAGAACAATAAACTTAACTATTATTATTTTCCTTTCCGTCGTCCGCTACAAAGAAAAATAAATAAAAAAAAAAAAAAAAAAAAAAAAAAAAAAAAAAAAAAAAAAAAAAAAAAAAAAAAAAAAAAAAAAAAAAAAAAAAAAAAAAAAAAAAACGTCAAATAATTTACCGCCGGTTCTTCTCAGGTCTGAGGCATTAAATTTAGTGAACCGGTGGTAAATTATTTGACGTTCAAAAAATGAAGCTTGTAACTTCTTATTTTGAATAAAATTATTTGACTTTGACTTTGACTTTGACTAATGTCTATTATATGGCATATATTTAAAAAAGTGGTTCAGAAATTGAAATATACGTGTTGCAAGATGTACTTTAAGATGTTCAAGTTATATAGTTATTTTTAAGTTTTATATAAATTTTAAATAAGTTGTGATCTGTATAAAATGGGTAAAATGGGTACTTGGAAAAAATTCTATATTGTAAACATTCATTACTTATCATCTGCATGAAAATGTGTTTAAATAATAATAAAAAAGTTCTTACTAATATTATAAATGCGAAAGTAACTCTGTCTGTCTGTCTGTTACGCTTTCACGCTAAAGCCACTGAATCGATTTTGATGAAATTCGGTATGAAGGTAGAACTGAACTTGAGGAAGGACATAGGATATCTTTTATCGTGAAAAATTTTTTATAAAAAAAAAAAATATTTTTTTTTTTTTGGCAAATAGTCTACACCTTCAGAAAGACTATAGGCTTCTCCTTACACGTCGCGCGATATAACCGAATTCCACGCGAGTGAAGCCGCGGGCGGAAAGCTAGTTTATAATATGTCGAAAAGATATCTCAGTTTTCTTATAAAAATAAATACGAGTAGTAATGGGGTTCCGTCATAAACCAAACAATGTTTTTTAAATAGACAAAACATGATGACTTAATATTTTAACGAAACTCCCAATTAGGTGGTTTTTTGAGAAAAAAAAACTTAAGAACAACATTCTACTGTTTGTGTGTTAAAATTATCGGAACATGTGCGAGTGACGTGTGTAACTAATTTACTATACACAGCTTGTTGAAACGATAACACTGGTTTCAAGTTCAAGACGAATTTCTTTGAACTGGGACGTAGTCATTGAAGTATAATTTGAAACGCAAACGATTTTGCTACAGACGTCTCGATATTCGATATTTTATTCGGTTATCATGATTACATGATTTTACTCCTTATATCAATACTCTGAATATAAAATTCCTTAATGAGTCTAGTTACGTTATGTTTGTAACTTAAAAACGAAATAAATATCAAGTATATTTTTTTTAATTTCTTGTATAGTATACAATACTATCACAGAGAACCTAGTGTTAAGATAAGACAATGTATTCTCCGTTTCCCGCCCTAACTCGAGAAATAGAAGTGTTGAGCGTGTAACGTGTTGCTAACTTTATTTCAGACTTGTTGCGTAATATATTAATTGGCATCAAAATATCAGTTTATTTTTCTCTTAAATAACTATAGGAAAC
>JAKGSA010000091.1:0-188265 GCA_033558755.1 Philaethria dido | reverse complement strand
AAATAACATACAGCGCGAGCACGTTCTACAGTGTAACATTTGGGTGAAAATCCGCTGATAATCAAACGTTATTGTCAATGGAAAAATCATAAAATAAGCACAATCAAAGTTGTGGGTAGCCAAAAAAAGTACATAATAACACATGAAAAGAATGTATTAGCGCACGTCCCTGAAATAACTTTACTTCGCAATATGTCTTTGTTCCCAAAATCTACCACATACTTATAACACATAATTTATTATACTGCACTTATTACACGACACTTATATACTAAGAACATTAGCTTGAACACTGATTATGACAAAAAATAGGCTTTTGTTACTATTTTGTATCAAGGTAATCTTACTGAGTGAACCCGTCAAATGTTTTATTGTACTAATCAGCTCATAAAATAGGTGATATAAAACAAGCCATTGCGGTGCAATTGGACAACTTCTGATTGTAAACGGGAGGCTGATTAAATTTAAATTATTTTAATCTGTCCGCTCCGATAAGACAAAGCGTAGCACACACACTCACATTGTAAAAAAACGCATAAGAAAATTATTTTCATATTTAAAAAACATAAATACTCGTATTCTTCCCCATATTTTTTAATAATACATATTACCATATAACGCATATAATAACGCCCACGTGACAATATTTGGAAGCCTTTAATTTTATACGCGATGGTTCTGGGTTCAATAATTACTTTCACTATCTGTTTATAACGGCTTCTTGTACATTTGTTTTAAAACATAAATTTCCGTTGCCTATTTGATACTGCGGCGTTGAATTCCGCTAGCACCGCAATATTTTGAATATAGATAGATATATTATAATTCATATCAGAATTTCAAGTGTCGTGGGATTTAAACTTTCACCTCTCGGGTTACCTCCAAGTTCTCTAGTTAACTAGTATTAAAAGACGCTATTCAGACGTCTTTATCTTTTAGCATTATTTATCCTCTACGATATATTTTTTTTTTTTTTTATGGATAACGGATGGCAAACGAGCAGAAGGACCACCTAATGGTAAGTGGTACCTTCGCCCATGAACATCTACACCACCATAGATGTTGTAGATGCGTTGCCAACCTAGAGGATAGAGACGGAAGGGGAGGATAATGTAGTAGTCCGCTATCGGAACCACCACATTTTTAGGAAAGAATGGGTGGGAAAGGGGAAAATCTGGCTTACATGCCATCGAACCGGAACACATCACAAGATATTTGGCGGTTCGTCTTTGACATGATAGTGGTCGCGAGCCAGACGGAGGATGTATATTAACAAATATTACAGTTTTGAATTTGTTGTTAGAACTGACGGCGCCTTAACATATTTTATTAAATATACATTTTGAGCATATTTCCCACCTAGCAGGGTTGTTCGGGAATACCTAATATCAAGACTTTTCATTCTTCACTTTCTGTCGGAATTTGAAACAGTCTGTGTAAGTTTGTTGAGTGTTATAACCGCATTTTCTCTTACCAGAGCGGATAAATAACAATTTTTATATATAGCCAGACGATGTCCCACTGCGCCACGATAACGTTATCAAATAAATAATAATCATAAGCACACAATCTACTTAAAATGGAAGACAATAAGTGGAAAATTTTGAAACCTTTATATTTTTAAAATTTTAAATTTCCTGTAGGTACATAAGTATTCATTTATATAGATATCTTAACACGAATAGCGAAAATGGGAAATAAATAGATCAGTTTCGCATGATAAAGTACTTGTAAAACAAATTACCTTAGGAAAATAAAATACATTTAGTAATATATTATGAATTCAAGAATTAACATACTATTATTACTGAACTCGTATAAATATATTTCTCACTGTTTTAGTAGTTGATTTACATAGTTGCGCTTTATTACGTAATCTGCTTAAAATTAGAATATGGCAGATTCGCTTCTATTTTATTTTATTATTCTGTTGCCTCATATAAGAATTTCATATTTTTAGTAATATTGAGAGTACTATTATTCCTAACAAAAAGTGCTTTGTTACATATCCATACCATAATCCACTTTGTTACATATCCATAATACTCCAGTATTGTACATATCATGGATATGATTGGTGGATAGAGAAACCTAACGCTGCATTTTATTTAAGCTGACCAGAAAAAAGTGTAAAATTCATGATTTTCCCCTAAGTATTTTAACCCACAACCATTGCGTCAAGTTAACACCGATTAATTGCGTTATGATAACCTGAATATAAAAAATATGCATAAAATATGCTTGAAAGAATATGCAGTCGAATTATTATTTTTAAAACGGTTAAAACGGAGCCTATGGCCTTCCCTAGTGATTCCCTTGTGATAGTTTTTAGGTTATTTCTCTAAATTACTTTCTCCTTATCTCCATTAAAATGTGTTTTAATAATTATATAATAATAAAGATAGATTCCAAATAAAATTACGCTTTTGCTTTTTTTTTTTATTATTTTTAGCTTCACGCTGTAACCCGCATATAGCAGGGTAGACAGAGGAAACCTAGTGTTAAGACACTCCATTGCCCACTTTCCGCCGAATTGAGGTCTTGCGCGCTGAGTGGCGGAACTCAACGTCGCGCTTTGCCTTGTAACCAAACCCAAGAAATGGAAATACTACATTTCCTGGAGTGGGAATCGAACCCACAACCTGTAACGTTTACAGTTACACCCTTGTGCCTCTACGCTACTATAGGCGTACAACGTTTTTGCTGATTTTTATTTAGAGATATTTAAGTTAAATCCGTCGTGGAGATATTTAAGTCAAATTGCCTGCGGTACGTTATTTTCGCGGAGCCCCAGCGGTTTATCTGCATAAAGCTAGCAAGATAACTGTCAGATATCAGAATATTTCTAGGTTATTTATAATTATCGTTAATTAAAAAGCCTAATTTATTTAAAAATCAATACAAATTACATAAAATAGTAATAAATAGCTTATGTGCTAATTTTACTTTGTGAAGACACTAAATATTGTAAAGTTTAGTTGAAGTAGTTTGTTTATGTAAGTTTTGTTAAAGTATTTTTTTAAAGGAATCTATTCCTTTCTTCTAATAGTTTATCTGGAATTATAATTCTTCTTAAGATCAAATGTTTTTTTTTTTTTTTTATGGATAACTGATGGCAAACGAACAGAAGGACCACCTGATGGTAAGTGGTTACCTTCGCCCATGAACATCTACAACACCAGAGGCGTTGTAGATGCGTTGCCAACCTAGAGGATACAGATGGAAGGGGAGGACAATGTAGTAGTCCGCTATCGGAACCACTACATTTTGGGGAAAGGATGGGTGGGATAGGGGAAAACCTGGCTTACATGCCATCGAACCGGAACACATCATAAGATATTTGGCGGTTCGTCTTTGACATGATAGTGGTCGCGAGCCAGACGGAGGACGAACCTCCTACCACCAAACAAGTTTAATTTTTATATGTCAACGAAAAATGCTTATCAACTCTTGTTTAGGCGTCATTTCTTTATTTTTAATAGTTTATTGGTAATATTATGGTTCTACATCAAATGTTTCAGATCTTTAATTTTTATGACAACAGAAAGTGTTCATCACACTGAACTCCTTTTGTGAAGGCGACTTTTCAATATTTGTAATAGTTTATCTGGACTATTACGGTTCTTCATCGGATGTTCCATATCTTTAATTATTATATTTCAATCAAAATGATTCACTAGACTGAACATTTTTTATTAAGACGATATTTCCTTATATATTATAACTATTATATTAACTGAACTGTTATAGTTCTTCATCATAAGTTCCAGATCCTTTTTTTTTGTCTTCGAAAAACGCCTATCACACTGAATAAATTTTGCTTAGGTAGCTTTTCTTAATTTCCTAGACTTTAGCTGGTATATTATAGTTTATAATCAGGTGTTCTACTTTTTGAAATTTATTACAGCCTAAGTCCTACCCGGGCCTAATACCTATACAACAAACAAAGCTTAATTCAAATCCGTCCTGTAGATTAAAAGATGTGTGCGTGCAAAAAGACATCACCCGTCTGTCCATCTTTTATTACATCACCCTAAGCTTTTTTTTAAATATAAATATAAATCCATTGTAAAGATACACTTTTTTACAGTTATACAATAGTATAGATATAGATAGATGTAAGATTATTATTTAATAATATTCAGTCCTATTATTCAGGCATATTCAGGCATATTTTTTTATGCGTGTTACCGCATAAATTTTTACGGAGTGAAACAATTTTATGTAACAACTAGTGCTTCTGATGTGGTCCCATTTAAATTTAGTTAAGATCTGACTAGTATTTTTTAAATTATTCGTAATAATTAATATGCGCGGGTGAAATAAATGTTGCAATAGCTAGTTAATAATTAATTGTTTGAATCTTATTATCTGTATTGCTTTTATAACGGAATACGAACGTGACGTATTATTGGATCCGGTAAGAGTGGTAAGTTTGTTCACACAATCCAGATATATGTATAATGGAGCAAAGGCCGGCTACAATCTGTCTGTTTGACTTCGAGTTTCGATCTGTTTATCGATTGCATCAATGGCACTCTAACTAATATATGAAGCCTTACGTTCACCACCTCATATTTTTAGTAGTGCAAATAGAATTTAAATATAAAATTTATTTTCTAAAAGCTTATGATGATGTGTTGAAATAGGGTTAATAAAAGTATATATGATGTTCATGGCAATATAATATTAGAAACTATAAATAGTCAGGAAGAGCCACATTAGGGGTTTCACCTCGGAATCTCGAATCTTGTAAAATCCTTAATTTTGACACCCTAAAACTTATTTCAAAATCTACTTATTACGATACCTATTTTTAATCGGGACTACATATTGATGAAAGTTGAGAAATAGTTAAGCACTGCGCGCGCTGTGCCCTCTATCTCGAAAATGGTTTAAGGTATAAAAAAATGTTGAAACAAAAATTAAGTTGATAATTTTATCCTATAAAATATTTATAATAAATACAAATAGCATAAAATACTACAAAAATAGGTACTAAATATTTTGCAATAAATGTGTTAAATACCGATTTTTGATCTTTTAACTCATTCCTCTCAAGATTCTACAAACAGAATATGCACTTTGATTCACATATACAAATTAAGAAAATTACATTGCAAGGTGTTATTCCATTTAGAAGCAGACAACAGACTTAGAATAAATTTTTTGGCAAGGCCCTTCTACAGAAATTCTAAGTGATACCATACGGTAAGCTGGTTTTGAGACAAGTTTTAGAGGTGTCTAAAGTTTTTACAAGTTACCAGCCGACTATTCGACGATAAATTCACTTGCCCTCATTTTTAATACTAATTTGCTTGTACTATCCCCGGACACTTAAATGAAAGTCAAATAAAAATAACAATAAAAAGGATTTTCTGTCTTATTTCATATTTAATAATGAATTAAGAGACACCTTTATTTATCGTATAATTAAACGCTGAACACATTTTTCACATTTTCGAGGAAGAATATTACTGCACCCACGCCCTACCCCTATATATAAGTAGCGAAGGGCGACCATGTAGCACGATTCCCTATAAACTTTTGTAAATTATAATAAAGTAGTGGCGAATCTACCAGCAGATTAGGGATATCAAAAAAAAGTCGCCACTAAATTTTAAGACTGAAATTACCAAAAATGACAATACTTCTACCAAACATCCATATATACCGGCTTACTTCTATGTACCGGCTTCTCTAAATATATAGAAGCTTTCCTAAATCTACCGGCTTATTTTTTTTTAAATTTTTCCCTCGCCACTGATATGTATATATCAGTCCATATATTTATTTAAAAAATGCTAAATAACGCTTTGATAAGCAAATGTTCCTTTGATTTATAAGCGATTGAATCACTTACCAAGGGTTTGCTTGACTTAGCGACCGCTTTTGTTTTTTGATTGATCACTCCCCTAATGTCGGATTATCCGGATTCAAATACGTTAAGCCTCAGAATGCTGAGAAAAGGGTTTATAACTGTAATATTTATATATATATATGATATATATATATATATATAACTGCTGCTCTTACTGCTGCTGCTTTCCATATATATATATACTATATATACTGCTCTTTCTGCTATATATAGATAACAACATATGAATATAAATAAATCATGTTAAGATTCACATGCGTTTAACATGCAAAGGAATAATTGACAAACCAGATATTTTTATGCTGCTAAGTAGTAAAAAATTTATTGATGACATTTAATGTGGCAATACAATGGCACAGTTTAAAATGTGAAACTTTAGCAATTGCTTTTATTTGTTCTGATGATGTACTGACACGAAAGCCAAAGGTAATTGGCGATGAATGGCATCAAAAATGGCGCATTTGAAATATCGGAGGAGAAAGGCTAACCAAGTAGAAATAAGTTTCTGCCATTACTCTTTTAGCAGCACCTGTCAGAGTGAATTATTATAGGGCGGACGGGGGGTCACATGTATCCTAACCCCTAATGCGTCTTCCAACTGTACGATTATTCTGATTCATTGATTGCAGTGGATGCACTTCTGAATTTTTTTTTTTTTTTTTTTTTTATGTAGTTAACGGATGGCAGAGCGAGGCAGAAGGACCACCTGATGTGAGAGTGGATACCTTCGCCCATGAACATCTACAACACCAGAGATGTTGTAAGATGCGTTACCAACCTAGAGGATACAGATGGAAGAGAGGAGGGACAATGTAGTATTCCGTTCTCCGGAACCACCACCCTTGTTTTGGAGAAAGGATGGGTGAGAATGGGGAAAACCTGGTTTATACCATCGAACCGGAGCATCATAAGATATTTGGCGGATTCGTCTTTTTGACATGATAGTGGTCGCGAAGCCAACCCCAGACGGAGGAGACGAACCGCCTACCACCAACATAATTAGTCAATTAAGTAAAAAAACATACCATTGGAGCATTATTAATGAATAAATATAAGCTCAATTTTGGTTACATTTTGTTATTAATTTATCTGTTATCGAAATTAAGGGGATTTATAGTTCGTTTTTATGTATGTATCCTCTGTATCCCGCATATAGCAGGGTAGGCAGAGGTTAGGTGAGGTTTATAGTTCGTGTTTCACTATATATAATATGACACTTCGTATATGCCTAAAAGAAATTAATAAAAAGCAAGGATGCTTTGATTGAACTTTCTATCATTATCAAAATGGCGTAACATGATTTTCATACATATATTAATAGAACAAAAGCATGTTAATAAGTGCAATTCGTCTTATCTATGTTTTAAAAGTGAGAATTTAATCTTTAATTCAAATCTTTTTTATATATCAGGTTTTGGAAACCGCTATATATGTACGGTACTACAGAATATAGATGATCCTACAAGCTCCACTCTATATTCATCTCTTCAGGCGCACTTAAAGTAAAGGCGTCTCCCCCACGCAAAAAATATCGTTGCCTAAAATGAAGCTTGTTCACAATTGGACTAATGAAAAATATAAAATACTTAACAAAATCTGGTTTACAGTATGAAATATAAAAAAAATGATTATTTGGTAAAGTTTCAAATGTCGACTAAAGGAATAATACACACAATACAACCATGTTACTGTAAACGCAACAGGTTGTGGGTTCTATTCCCAGTTCAGGATATTAAAATATACATATTTAGTATTTTCATTTCCTCGCTCTGGTAACTAGGCAAAGCGCGGCGTTAAGTTCCGCCACTCGGCGCGCAGTGCCATAATTCGGCGGACAGTAGGGAACGAGTGTTTTAACACTAGGTTCTCTGGTTCCCTCTGCCTGCCCGGCTATGTGCAGGATACAGCGTGAAGATACAAAAAAAACATATTTTAAAATATTTTCTCAATATCTTAGCCATAGCAAGGGCATATTGCGTTCATGAAACCATTTTATGGTCACAATCGGACATGTGACCAAATATTTACAAAAATCGCACCGTATTGCTGCGGTTGGAGTAAAAGTAAGGGACTTGAAATATAATTTATAATACTTTTTTTTTTTTTTTTTTTTATTTTCTTAGCGATTTATTTTGTTTCAAAATGCTAAGCATATAAAGACTTTTAGACTAGAAGATATTATAACAAAGCGTGCTTACAATATAGAGCTTATTAATTAATGCGGCGGTAAAAGGGCAAGGCCGTATTCTAAAGGGATGTCGTATCATGCCGCCGCAGTCTGGTAACCGTAAAATAATTAATATATTTTAATTCTAACAGCATATAATGTTCATTATCATTTTAATGATCAGCAGTATATATGTACAAAACTTATCTATACTATAACAAAACAGTAAAAAAGTGTGTCTGTTACATTAAATATATTTATGAAAAAATAAGTTCGGAATATGTAAAAACAGTAGCAGAATATGAATCTATAATTTATGAAATTTAGATCTTCTATTATCACTTTCAGTTTGTTTGTTTGCAGAATACATAATATCTGATTTGTTTCAACATTGAATGATTTAAATGAAACCAACTACCATATGTAGAACCATAATAGACCAGTTCAATTAGAGATGATTGAGGTGCCGCTAACAAAAAGGAACAGCAGAATGGGTATTTTCCAAGGACATGTAAAATCTGAACACTGAATAAAGAATCATAATAGTCTAGCTAAACCAAATATGTAAGGAAATAGTTTAAAAAAAATTGTTCTGCATGATGGGCATTTTTTCAATGATGGTACATAATTGGTTATCTTGGAAACAATAAAGAACAAAAATAAAGAGAATAAAAAACAATAAAAAGAAAGTTTGAATCATGTAGTAGTGTAATGTATTAAAAAGTCAACAAAACAAGATTGTAAATTCTGTACTATGAAAAGAGTGAAAACACAGAATTTCTTCAAGACGTCTTCTGGGCTCTATTTTGCTAAAATGCACCAGATTTATGAAGCCAAACAAACAAGGTTTTTGAAATATTCCTGTCTCATAAAAGAAGTCTTAGGGCTCATATGGAGGCAGACCATCCAAAGAGCATAAACTATCTCAATCTTCTGTAGAATATGACCTGCATGGACTGCGGAACACGCAATATGTAAATTGAATCGCGTGAATCATTCAGTCATATGGTATATTTTACACAGCAAACATAACTACAAGTAGAATTGACCATTTTTTGGAAAATCTAAACCACTTCATGCCTTGTTCCCTTGTAATAAATATTATTAAAGAAACCTATCAGACAAAAACATAATAGTAATTTTTTTTTTTTTTTTTTTTTTTTTTATGGAATGGATGCAAACGAGCAGAAGGACCAATTGATAGTAAGTGGATACTCTTCGCCCATAGACATCTTGGCCATCACCAGAGGTGCTTATGTAAAAAGCTGGAATACCCAGACGACAATAGATGGAAGGGGAGGATAATGCAGTAGTTCGCCATTTTCCGAACAACCACATTCTGGGAAGATGGATGGATAGGGAAACCTTGGCTTATGCCATCGAACTGAAACACATCATAAGATATTTATGGTTCGTCTTTGACATGATAGTGGTCGAGTCAGATTTTGGAGGACGAACCTCCTACCACCAAACAAAAATGAATACAAAAATGTTTTCTTTTCATTCAGACATTCGTGTCATCTGAGTATTCCACTGAACTTTACATATTTTTAATTATTTAGATCGTCTTTACATAGAGACTCAACTGATATGTAAACTGTTATATGATATTATAATAATAAACATAGAAACATTCTGATTTAAATTCTCATCGTGATGATTTCTACTGTGAAAAAATATTCTGATTTAAATTCCTACTGTGATGATTCCTACTGTGATTCACCACCAATTAATCAGATCAGAGAAATATTAGAATTTGTTACTTTAATGCCTACCATTTTGTAAACATATTAATTGTAAAGACACACTGTTTATAATAAACTTTTATTTTAATTTTAGTGTCGTTCAAATCATGCTTTTTGGCTCCACTTCCCAATGTTCGATTAGCAGGTTGAAATTTAAAATAAATCTTTAGCTTACGATATCAAGTTACTACTTTTGTAAGTTATAATAATAATAATAATTCTTTATTCAAGTGACATTGACTCATTATGGTTAGTAAACAAATTTCTTACTGACTAGGTTAGATTTATTATTACATTATTTTTTTAAATATATATGTTACAATACACATGAATCACCAACTGCACCATCCGTTTGCAGCAGGTTAGCAATAGAGATTCATGTATGTGCAATCTAGTCTATTAGATATCATGTTCCAGGATTTTGTTGACACTACCGTTATAGTATCCAAAATAGCCGCTGTAACAAAATGAATTAGAATGTTTTGTTTTTAACCTACCTAATATAGGTATCAAATAAATAACCTGTAGAATACAACATACTAAAAAATATGAACCGCTGTAACAAAAGGATGAGATGTTTTGTTTTTAACCTACCTAATATAGTATCAAATAAATAACTGTATACTAAAAAAAAATGGATAATGCTTGTTTTTTAAAAAAAGGTTTTTGTATTTTTTTTTTTTTTATTGATAACGGACAGCAAACGAGCAGAAGGACCACCTGATGGTAAGTGGTTACCTTTCGCCCATGAACTCTACAACACCAGGATATTGTAGATGCGTTTATGGTAGAGGATACTGATGGAAGAGGGACAATGTAGTAGTCCACTATCAGAACCACCACATTTGGGAAAGGATGGGTGGGAAAGGAAAATTTGTATTAATACTTATTAATGTGTTGTTATAAGTATGTGATGATTGATGATGAAAAAAATAAACTTAAGAATCTCAGAGACAAATACATAAAACATAAATAACCACTTTCTTACCATTCAGAGATATCGCGTTAAGTTATAAAATCTACGCCATACTTTCAGACCGAGGAAAATCACAAAGCCGACCCGTTGTTGTCTGACAGAACACACACACACACAAACACAGCGAATAAAGAACGCTACAGCGAGTTCAAATCCCAGTCGGAACAATGTTCTGTATAACCTTTACGTACCTTTAAGTTAGTCAATTTAGTTAATAAGACTTTCTAGTTTTAAAGTATCAATCACAAGAATTTTAATATTTATAATTTTATTTCCATACAAAATCATAGTCCTCATTTTAATTATAGTATTTGTAGTAAGGTAAGATAAGGTAGAATTTCGAATGTAAATATTGAAACCCTTGTTTAATGTTAAACTTACTGTACTAATGGGCTAAATATTTGGTATAGAACCTGTTGTATATATTTTTCGCGCAAGTAACTGAAAACACAATTCTTACCGAACAAAATAACCGCGTCTGTTGTGCTTACAACCCTCTAGCTGTACCTTGTGCAGTGCAATCCCTCTCTTTCCTCAGGGATACAAGCGACCATATATTCATTTAAAATGTTATTGCGCTAATTATGTGAACAAAATGTTATTTTCTAAGTTATGCTCATATGTATATATAAGGAGTGTAGTTACAGATACAATCACAACGTATTAGAAGTAATACCGATCTGAAAGTTATGGTTACAAAAATTACTGTGTGACACGAAAGGCGTCTCTTTGTAAAAAACAATGAAGCTCATACATAATTACAGTAATACTTTTATTTTAAAGGCCATAGAACAATTGTAGTACTATTATTTCCAGCTGAATAATTGAAGGCCAACAGACTATCTAGATATAGCTGGTTTTCAACAACGGCCTGAAAAATTATTGAATCATTTATTAGGTGAGTTGTTAGGTGAGTAGTTCACTGAGGGAGGGAAAATTTATAGCATAGAGCTAACACTCGTCTGCGTTTATTAATATTTTATTTTAGGATGAAATTAGAATTCAAAATTAAGTAACGCATTACTTATTAGGGTATCATGGCGCATGTATAACTTCAGCTTAAGTAAGGGAGAATATTATTTCTGTGACCAATGTCTTACACAGACGACCCTTGAATATGACTAATACACCACATCCAAAGGAACGACACACAGGTTAGTCGAGGCTTAAAGTAAAATATAGCCAGCCTAATATAATGTATGAATGGCAGATGTAAAGCTGACGCTCTCCCGTCCCTTTAAATAAATATTTTTTCTAGCTGAGAAAAAGGCTTTTTACCACCTGACATGAGTTATAGGAAATAATAAGTATCCAAAATAAATTGTAAAAGGTGGCGTGATGTTTTTACAAAAAATAAAAGAATAACATGTAATAATTTTTAAACCAAGTCATGCATTAATGAGAATTTACTGTTAAAAATATATAAAGTTTAGGTCGCTTCATAGTTGTAAAGGGTTTATATGGTTTCAAATTCCCAATTATCTTGACCGTATTCGATATGCTGTTTTACTTACAGTGGAAATCGATAAAAATCTACATAAGAGAATAATTTTTGAATATAAATGTGTACAAACACTGCATGTTTGTTCATTTATATCTCAAATAAGCTATTGTATATATATTAGATTATAACTATATAGAAGATGGAGGCCTGTCGTGGCGCAAAGACCTGTAATTATGAAAGCAACAGGTTATGGTTTCGATACCCGCCAGGAAATGATGTTATATAATATTGAAATGTGCTGTTTCTTCGCTCTGGTAACACGCACAGCGCATTGGGTTCACCACTCAGCTCTCCGCTGTGTACGGGATGCAACTGAAAACAAAAGGGAAGAAATACATATACAGTCGGCGGGCCGTATTATTAACCTCGTCATCCAACATAGTGGGCGTATAAAATGGGTAATCGAACAAAGAGACAAAGAGAACACAATTAACACAAACACAATTCACAATTTTATGAACACGGTTATAACTAAACGTAGGTAACAGTTCTAGCTTGGAGGAGAACCGATCCCGATGACGACCAAATGGTAAGTCCGTCTTGGTCCGACGTCACTCCACCGGCTAGGCTCTGTTGTAGCACGAGCCAATTGCCACACTGCGACGGTGCTGCCATCCACCAGAACTCGTGCTTCGTTCAGTTATCGGTCCGTACTAATAACCGTCTCCGACACATATATAAAAATATTACACTAAAAAAAATATTCCTAAATTAAGTATTTAGGAATATCTTTTTTTTATAATTAAAATAAGAACGCTAAAAAAATATTTTTTATAACGTGAAACAAAAGCTTAAATATTTACAACCAAAACCACGAATAACTAAAGACAAATAAAATTATGGGCGACAACTAGCCACTTATAAAAATACACCTTAATTAATAAGTATAATTGTCATAATGGAGGGAATATCTAAGGTTAGCTTAAGAAAGGGCAAGAGATTGTACCTTACGTTCCTCCGACGCATATTTAATTCACAAATGATAGTTAATCCGCTCTTACAAAAGTTAACTAAAGATGTTTAGCGACATTTAATTTTATTTTAATGTTATTTACATACTTAGGATATAAGAAAATATTTAATAAAGGTATTTCAAACTAAACTATATGGTCTTGTCAAGTCTACTAAATCAAAATTATTATACTCCTTTTAAAACTATTTTTTGTTGAAAAAATTAACTGTGGGGGCTCGGGCCTATGGCATTGCAAATAGGGAAACCCCAGTTTCAATATTTGGGACTTGCGATCCAAGTGCAAGCAAATCAACCACACAAATAAAAAATAAGAGATAAAAATATCTAAAATTTTGTAATAAAGGTGTAATGATTACGACTTACCTGGATAAATATATAC
Organism: Philaethria dido; assembly: GCA_033558755.1. NCBI lineage: Eukaryota > Metazoa > Arthropoda > Insecta > Lepidoptera > Nymphalidae > Philaethria > Philaethria dido. The sequence continues at coordinate 174,640 of JAKGSA010000091.1, read as the reverse complement.
TGCTTAATAATTGCCTTCTAAATACATAAATTGGGAAAACCGCTTACATACTTTAAAAAAAATTATGAGGACCTTAAAAAAAGGTACAAGTAATATTTTTTTTGTTAAGTGATTTGTCATTTTGATAGAAATGTACTATACATTGCACTGTGATATTAAATATCACGTTTTATGTATGCCACAGTTAAGTTAGTTAGTTGAGGTAAAAGAAAAAAAATAACTGACTTAAGCAGACAGTTATATTATAAGAGAAAAATCTTTTGCCTTCCGTGGATTCACCGTGAAAATGTTGGGCCCATCCATATTTCTTGTCTTTCGTATTTATGATCCATCACATCCGGGGCCGGGGATTCGGATTCCTGCCTTGTCTCTCTCCGAGCAGAGAAATTTAATTCCTTGTTTTCTGTTCATTTAGCGTCATCGTCAGTGTCAATTTTTTAATATAAGCTCCGTTGTTTTATTCTCATTTTCTATCTGGAAATTGATAGCCTCATAATTTCTTTCTCTTTTATCACGTACGTTTCTGAGGAGATTAAGATTGGTCGACAATACATTTCACGTCACATTTTCACGTGTGTGAAGTTAATATCAGTAACATTCGTCATCACATCACATCAGCGTCATTTCAATGCAGCCAGTAGCAAGCTTTACACCTTTTTGACCTGGAATCGACATGACGCCGGTTGCTAGCCGAATCGCATACCATTGTTTTACTATTTTCTAGATACCATACCGTTCTTGGGATAACTTGCACTAGTATTGGTTTCCCCTTGCTTCCCGCACTGCAGTGGTACTAATTTACAAATTTGTCAAAGTGTTTTACTGCTAACCCCTTAGTAACTGCTCTTTAATAGCCGTCATATATTGCGCATCACTCCCTCCTCATACATATCTATATTAGTATTTATAAGTGTTAAGTTAATAAATCCTAACCTATTCATTAAATTTAAATTAGAGGAAAAAGTGAAGCTTTTAACGTATTGGTGAACAGGAAGTTGGCAAAAAAATAATATTTTGTGAGATTTTTGTGTCATTAACGAGTTTTGCAATTAGTGCTTATTTTGAAGAAAGTGCTAGGTCATGACCTATAAGCTTAAATGCTTATATTTTACATTACACTTTATTTCAAGTAAAGTTTGAAAATGCTTTTAGATCAAAAAGATGATAAATATATTAGACTATCTTATGATTTCTTTTACTATGAACATGTGACCGTTTCCTTTCATTTTCTTTATCTAACAAAAGTATTTTAGCTTATATAAAAATAGAAACATTGTTAAGTCTGTTTTTATTTTTAAAAAATAGATATTATTTTAAAATTTATGTTAAAACATAATATTTTTTAGAAGAAATTTATTGTCTTAAAATAATTCTAACGTCTTGAATGTATTTAGTGCTCAAATTCTACAAGTAGCACTTTGTTCATCAGATTGAAATACGAGAAAAGTGGAATTTCTCGACTACTCGGCTCTTAGATTATTCTTTTTATATATTTCGCTTTTGTAATTTTCCTTTGTAGCTAAGAACAGACTTAAGTATGCGCTGCGTATATGTAAATAATTTTAATCTTCATATATAAAAATATTCTTATTGTGTTTGATCCACCATAATTTGATAACACTATTGATTTCATTCATATTCATTTTAAATTTTCTTAATTTCTTAAAACTGCAAAATTGGGCAAATTGTGCAGAAAGTTTTAAAAGCTCGGTAAAACTTTACGATGATTAACATTATGACTACTTAATTTTTTTTTTTATCTTACCTTAAAAATATCTATATATTATTTATTTCTCAGTGCATTTCTTGAGATCATCTATTACTTAGAAAACTAATTCACTCAGTTTTTTAAGAAGTGTTAGTGAAAGAAATAAGTTTATATATATATATATATATATATATATATATATATATATATATATATAATTCAAATCTGTTGCGTGGTTTGAGAGACTGTACACGTGTACAAACCTCGGAATTGTAAAGCAATGCAAAGCACGAAATAAAGTAGAACTGCATCGATGGAATCGAAATCAACAACTTAGAAATGTCGCGTTTAATCCCTGTCGAGCTGCATTCAATTATAACGTGGCAATCGATTACAGTTCACAGTAAATCTTTGCTATTCGAATGTTATTGAATATTGTGTGGCCACGTTGCAAGATGTTTAAGTTTAAATGAAACCACTTGATTATTTTGCAAAAGCGATTGAATCTAATTGACGCCATAGGTGCCGCCACCAGACCCTCTACATTTGTTAGTTTCGAATGGGGAAGATTAAAGAGTTATAATTTATGTCAATTTTTAAGGTAAGGTGTTCTTTCGCCAACACTTGGCTAGTGTAAATTACATTCGCAGGTTTCCATTGATTGGTATAAAGTATGTCGATAGCTCAAAACTTTCAAAAGCAACCAAAAGTTATTACATACAGAGAATTTGTGCATTCGTATTTTGCTATTCATATGACGGTACAAATATTTCGATATAAATCTTTCTTAATTCATTTCTCGCAGATTCAGAGACAAAAATATATTTGAACAGGTAGCACCGGATAATAAGTAAAAATTTGGGCAACCTACATATTTTTTTCAATATCTTCAATGGCAAAACACTCTACGATCGAACTGAATCATGTGAGAAATAATACAAGCACCTCGCATTACAATATCCTATCTTATTTTAACAATCTTAAGATAATAATAAAATTGGCATAATTTATCCATCAATGACACTTTTCCTAAATGAGATTTATAGAGTACAAGGATATCTAAATTTAAAATTACCAAAATTTTAATTCAAAAGACAGTTGGAGAATATCTACTGTCCGGGATCCTACTTCTGACACATATACACACACACATGATAACTATGCACATGCCTAAGCATGTATGCATGCCTAAGCATGTATGCATGCCTAAGCATGTATGCATGCCTAAATATACTATTACTACGCACATTATTCAAGCATCCAAAGCAGTATGCGAAGCAAGTAAGAAACAACTCAATGGCGGACGTTTGATAGACGAATATAATTTTATCAATAGTAATAATAATTTTATGTGTTAGATTCTCTTTTCAACTTAAATTTTAATGAACTAAAAACAATATTTTTTCTATATCTGCATCCAAAACGCTTTTATCTCTGTAAGCCTTTATATTCTGACATTCTACGAAGACTATGATGAGATAGGTATTTGCATCAATGTTCAAGTACTTACTGTGTTTATTGGCAAATATAAGTGAAGTAGTATACAATAGTATAGCATAATCCTGAGTGTGTATAATTTAAATATAGGGTAACTTACAGGTTACTTATCTTATAGTGCATTTATACAATATAAAATATATATGTATATATAACGCCTGTCGTGGCGCAGAGGCACAAGCGTGCGACTGTAAACGCGACAGGTTGTGGGTTCGATTCCCACTCCAGGAAATGTAAAATTTAGTATAAGTTTATTTTCATTTCTTGGGTTTGGTAACAAGGCAAAGCGCGCAATACCTCAATTCGGCGGAAAGTGGGGAACGGAATTGTTGTAAGAGAACGGAGTGTCCTAACACTAGGTTCTCATGTTCCCTCTGCCTACCCTGCTATATGCGGGATACAGCGTGAAGTTAAAGAAAGATGTATATATAAGGACATATAGAACCAGTAATTTCATCCTTTCAGTTTCTATTTTTTGCTGCTACTGTTCGATAAGGATGTTATATTACGTGATCTTCCTTAATAAATTCAATAATGTATATACACAATAACATTTGACCGACGTTATAGAGACCCAAAATATTTTTTGTTGTCTGTATGTTCATTTGTTTATCTTTATAAGCGCAAGTTTTACTCTCTAAACTGGTGAGCCGTCTACAGTGCAATTGCTATGAATAACGTAAGTAAAACATAATTTAAAATAGCAGCCTCAGGTTTTAACCCACATGGCACGGTAACCACAAAAGGGCCTAGATATGTGGGGACATTTCGTTCTCCGCCTAAAATCGAGAATTACGTGTTAAGTGGCGGAGCTTAATGTCGCCCTGTAAGCTATGCAGAAAGTTAAATAAAATAAATATGATTTTTCTTCAGAATGCGGTTGAATCTATATAACCAATCTTGTTTACTGTCAGGCGCCGCGTGGTCCCGCTGCGTCGCAATATCTTCAAAAATAATTATTCCTCATATAGTAGGAGCTCCAATGACGAGTAGAATACGCGTTGATGCACTTAGCAATTACCAAATAGTCTAAACTCTATTGTTTCGTACATGTTATTAATGTAATATATTTTTAATACATTAATTTTAATAATTAAGAATAAAAAAAAGAAACTAAATAAAATACACTAAAACGGACAATTTATTTATGGATACCGGATGGCTGGAAGCTTGAGCAAGGACCGCCCTGATGGTAAGTGGTTACCTTCGCCATGAACATCTACAAACACAAAGAGATGTACTAGATGCGTTCTGCCAGCCTAGAGGATACAGATGGAAAGGAGGGGAGGATAATGTAGTAGTCGCTATCGGAACCACCACATTTGGGGAAAGGATGGGTGGGAAAGAGGGGAAAACCTGGCTTACATGCCATCGAACCCAGAAACACATCATAAGATATTTGGCAGTTCGTCTTTGACGCATGATAGTGGTCGCAGAAACCAGACGGAGGATGACCTCCACCACCATAAAAACCAAGGTATTCAGATAACTCCTAAAAGTACTCGTCAGATCAAAATAAGAAAAAATCACAGTAACAAACACTACTAATACCAACTACTTACATTTTATCACTAAATAGCAATACATATAACCAATGTTTCAGCTTGTCTCCGGGAGGAGGAGTGAATTCTATGGGAGGGGACATGTTCTTATGACTCTCGGAAGAACAATTTTTATTCGCCAATCCTAGATTCTTAAGGGTTCCCTCTTGAATCTTTTATTACATTGTCGTACAAAACACTACAAATTGTACAGTGTTGTGCAAGAACAAAACCTTAATATTTTTAGCTTGATAGAAAATTGCCTACATTTTTCTAAATATATTCTACAATATTTGATTACTGAAATTATTCATTAGTCAAAGAATATTGAAAAAAAAAAAATGCTATATATACTCATTTCCCCAGGTGAACTGTCGAACCGATACCACCGCACCCACAACCACTCTCGTTTACGTTGTACCACCAACACATCTTCATGAAGGATACACAGCTGCATATCTACTTTATTCTGCTAACTGCGAGAGTTTTCCACAATATAAAGAAATTTCACTATCAACAAATATTGTTAATTTATTACCACACCAATTTGCCGACAGCCCTAGCAGAGCATAATGGATATATCGTTATTATAATATATTTTAAAATGACTACTTTTATATACCTGACGTCAATCTACACATTGTACTTAGTAGCGCCAATTTCATGCCAAACATGTCAGCATGTAGCTTTAAACAAAGGTGCACGTCATTCATATGTCAGTAGAAAGGTAATATTTTTTATTAATTTAACATATTTCTGTGATATAATAAGAAATATAAATAGAATAAGAATATTGGTATCTTGCACTTTACCTTCATACACATTTACGTACTCACTTAGTTTTTCATAAAAGATATACCTACCGGTTTGGCCTTCCATAAGTAATAATTCTTGAAACTAGCTAATATGTGACAGTCTCACTTTTTAGACGAAATCTTCATTAATAGAGCATTTATTATTATTTTGTATTTATTTATATGCTATATAATACAGTTTGATAATATTAGTAGTTCTCCCACTATATAGAGGAAATGTGTGCCGAACTTCGTCTAACTAGCCTAGACAAAACGAAAATATTTTAATACAAAATATTTTTCTCTAATGAAAACGAACCTGTGCACTTACTTGCGAATCCACCCACGCGCAAGTCAAAAATACTTGGTTAAGATGTTTCTACGCCACAAAATTACGTAAAAGAAGCGGACCTCGGAGATTTTTATTAAAATAATCTACAATATTCTCAACCTTTGCCACAGAAGCACTGTTAAACAACAGGTCGGAATCAGAACGAAGGCATAAAGCATCATACATAATTCATAATCTTCCACACACCAACCGTACGCGCCGTTTTGCTGAAGGACAAACCTCCCGGGGGAAAACGTTATCAAAAATCTTGAAAATATAAACGAATTCTTAGGTCTATTCAATCAAATATGTATTCTAAAGACATAATTACTTTTTCTTACTTAACTGTTACAAACCCTAGTATCGTTTATGTATCCGAAGGGAAATGATTTATTAAGAATGGGAATTTAGCACTATGTTGTATTAAAAAATAAATGTTTTTCTTTATATTAAATATATGAAACAACGGAGCACTCCATAAGGTTAATCAACATTTTCGCTTACGATTAAGTACAAACATAATATCAGTACCCTTAAACCAATTACACAAATTATTTAATAATCACGTCATTGATTACTTATTCTATTGTACCGTTACGTACCAACTGAAACTTGCATAGCAGCGTAGAAACTCATAAAACGTGCAAATCATAAAAGCTGGAATGGTTTACGACACGCAAGGATGCGAGCCTTTTCACGTGGCGCCTCTATTTTACTAGATTGCACATTATGTTTCACCCCTCTTCTTATTTCAGCTAAAAGAAAATGCCGGGAGCAGTAAAGTTGCTGCTTCCCACACATACTTATGTTGTATGCATAATATTTTTGAGATGAACCTTTTTTATGTGAGCAAAAAAAGAAACTATTTATTAAATGAAAATAGCTTCACTGGTTAGGTATACATTCACGTAACCCTCTTCTTTTGATAGACAATTAAGGCAGTTATAATATCTATATATGGGCAGTTTGCGATGACAAATTAAAATCATTGGATTTATCTCATCATCTTCATTATAAAACAAAGTCGCTTCCGCTATCTGTCCGCGCGTATCTTTAAATTACACAATGGATTTTAATGCGGTCTTCATTAATAGATATAGTGATTTGTGGGGAGCTTTTGTATATATAATACAGTTAAGAGTTTCAAGTATTTGCTGTTTTGTTGACGGCAAAACATAAGTTTTTGTGGCCATTTTTACAAAAATCCTAGTGAAATTCTAATTTCTTGATAACAATTAGCTTAAACTATCTGAGACATTCAGATCTAGACTGTATTGTTTGCTAGCAGAGTTCAGAAATTGAAAGCGGAGTGGTCTAAGCACTATTTAAACTACCCTTATCAATTAACACACATTACTTTAAAAATCCGATGAAATAATATATTCGACCAACTTGTGATGTACCCAAGTATGCGGGCGGGCGATTTATATGACAATACACGCAGGCTAAGTTGCGGGCGATTCTCTTGTATATGTATACATAAGCTATATAACAATAACGGAGTATCTGCATGTGGTATACGTGGGCGGTATAATTTTGTGTCCGAATTTCATTTTCGACAGATGGTGGTAAAAAATATGGAAAAATAATAAGGGCCACACAAAGTTGCGAGTATTAAGTGAATTGCGTTCAGCCTTGGAAATTGATAATTATTTATCTAACAACGTTGTAAGTAACAACAGATGTTGTATAAATTCTCGCAAACCAAGATCAACCACAGCAGTATCAAAAGTAATAGCAGTGTAATAGCCGTATAGATTTAGAATTCAACTACACCAATACCTCGCTTTGCGTTGTTTCGTTTTGCGTTGTTTTCGAAGTTGCGTCGCTGCTTAATTTTTACTGATTTTCAATGTGCGTCGTTAGATTTTCGAAGTTGCGTTGTTTTGGATTCGAGTCTTTAATATTTTTTTTGATTTTTCTTAACGAAAATATGGCAACACTTTTGTTTTTAATTGCGCCATGTCATCAAAATTTGGGGATTCTATTTCTAACTAAAAATCAACGCAAATTTAATACAATTTTATTTGCACTTTGTTGTGCTTATTTTAGAGTTCACTTTAATTACGTAGTGTGAGGTGATGTAGTGTGTTTTGCTTTTTTAAAAAGAGAATAATAAATTTACATATATAACGTTTTACGTAGTGTTTTTGGTTACAAAAAAGATAAATATTTCCCCAATTTATTTACTGGCAGAGTTATATTCCTTTTTACATAAATTTGTATTTTTTTTTACCCTAATATGAGGGAAAAGGGCGCTGCTGGTAGAATTGCCAAAAGTACTAAAAAAACTATCAGCTTGAAGACAAAATTAGATATTCTGCAACGATTTGATAAGGGAGAAAAGCCAAACCAAGAGCCTTTGCTATCTTCTGTGAAGATAGCAAAGGCTCTTGGTTTGGCTGCAACAACTATTAGAACTATTAGACATCGAGATGAATAGTTTTTTGTATATTATTTTTATTTGAAAAATTTTACTTAGTTCAATTTTATTTTTAAAAGGTAGTTTTTTTCGTAAGCCTGGAACCTATCTTCAATCATTAAATGGTTTGCTATAGAAAATCTATTTTCACTTTGCGTCGTGTTTTTTTGGAACGTAACCCCGACGCAAACCGACAATAGATCGCACAACTTAAAGAATAGTAATGATTGTCGGAGTACTATCAAAACTAAATATAAAAGAACATTTCACACCACAATTTTCTATAAAAACATATGTGTAGTTCTTATTCTGAAATATTTTAAGATTTTTATTGTCCTATAGAACTATTTCACGATGTGGTGTCATTGGTACGTCCTTGGGTGTTCTAAGCAGGCGCTGAAGTGCTGCTGCGTTCTTTATAGTGATCAATCTAAAGTGTGTGTGTGCACTAGACTGATGCGCCCATAAGTACTCTATGTGTGTACACTAGTACTATTATATGTCCTGTATAAATATAGTGTGAATTTATAAAGTAAAAAGTTAGTTAGTTAGTTAGTCTATTTTATTTTCTTAATTCATAAGTAAAATTTAGTTAGCTAGTTAAGTTAATCTACTTTGTTTTCTTCTTGTTCTCGTTTTTAGACCGATAACAATTATTTTAATAGTTTTATTAAACGTTCATTCAAGTTAAAAAAAGTAGTATTATTTGAGAAACGGTATTTTTAAAAGAAAAATTATAAAGTAATTTTTACATAATATGTACAATTATTTTTAAAATCACTTTTTAATAAGAATTTTTCCGAAAATCACAAAAACCTCACCCCTTGGATAGCTTATAACTTTTAATATTTTTCGCGATCGGGAAACGAAGAGGGCTTTGCTGTAATTTACACTAACAATAGTACTTTTTTAAAAGTATTAGTATAATCTAAATTCTTTCTACCAATGGTGTACCTATTGGTGAGCCACTTATTAGCATAATGAAAAATCATTGAATTTTATTTTTTTTCGGGAAAGTATAGTATATATAGTATGAGTTTTTTCTCTTAGAATTAATTTAGCATTGATATTCTAAAAATTAAGTCTTGTCTTGCAATAATGCGACGTGCCCATTACATATGAAGACGATTACCTTCTGCAATCACCGGGATAATAACGATTTAAGGATGCTCGCAGCAATATGTTGATTGGTAGCTTGGTTTTTCCATAAAACATATTCTAAATGCTCGGAATCGATTTCAAGTTGCTCGAAGTATTGCAAGATGACCTGACTCGGGTAAAATTCGTGCAACCCGAGCTCATGACTCACTACATCCGATTACGCTCTCGTTTAAAACGTACAACGCGCAACTTACAAATTCGGCAGTTGCTGATGACGAACAACCGCGCCAGTGGCCAAACGATCCGAAACGACTGTTAGGTAAACCATTTAAAATTATCGCTACAATATTAGAACTGGGGTAATTTATGTTCCTGCCCAAATATTTTAAAAGGAAAAATGGACGTGGATCCAATAGAGAATTGTACTGTACTGTGAGAATTGTACTGTAAGTGAGAATTGTACTGTGTACAGACGAATGCATAAAGTTTTTAAGGATGACCGACGTATTATGTTGGGATCTGAAGACGACGCGGATAGCGTTTTGCGGATGGCTGCGTAAAAGGAAATGATCGTTTTGGTAATATCAACATAAAAATTCAGGGGGCAATCAGCCTAGTTGGGAAAACGGAGTTTGTTACACACTTGATACAGCGAGTGAATCCTAAATTTCAATAATGGATCCTAAATTTAATACAAAACAATGCCCGTGCACACTTAATAGAAAATAAAATTAATGATCAGATAATACGATAGAACGCGTTATATGAAAAATGTTCATGTAACATATATAACAACGTTATTATCTGTAGAGGAACCTTAGTTCCGCTATAGATTATAACGTTGCCCCATTATGCGAAGGTAAACGCCGTCACCGCCGCTGACACACAATGGGACATAATGAGAATGAGTGTCTGACTGTACACGTGATGGTTTTAGGGAATTTAAATTAGTTTCACGATTCCGCTGGTTAAGCAATACACGGTGGCGGGTTCCGACACCGACCAACACGACGGTCTCGAAAATGAGCAAAAAATTGAGAACAGATTGTCTAAACAGTAGGTTCCCCACCTACCTTGTCATGCTTTGCAATGTAAATATACTCTGAATAATCATTATTACTTATATCAATTGAAATTGACTAGATCTTTTTTGCAAATTGAATACGGCAAAATCTGGTTAAGGAAGTATTCTGAGGAGCAATTTGTATCGTCATTCCCAAAAAACACCGGGTTACTAATCTAAAGGATATATATCGATTACGCTTACGTTATCTAAAATCTTTTTCTTAATGCAAACGAAAACGACACAGTTTATAATTAGTAATAGGCCGAATTACCAGAAAGGTACCTGGAATTTCTAGAGCTTTATGATGATAAAGCTCTAGAAATTCCAGGTACCTTTCTTTAAACACTAAAGTACTCTATTATGTAAGCTTGAAGATGTTACAACAAACGAGAGGCAAAGTTTGTGGGATAGATTTAGAAAACGCGTTTGGGTCGGCACAACATGATCTTTTGATGTTTGCGTTGAGATAGTATGTATAATTTTCCCACTCTAGTTAGCAACATAGGCGCGTCATACTATTCAAATCAAAATTCAAAATTAAAATTTGTTATATCTACCTATAAACCTTTAAACTCTAACGCAGGTCCATGTCAGGGTTTTTATTTGTCCCCCATAAATATGATATATAGTTATTGATATTGTAAGAGATAAACTTGTGTCCATAGATTAGGGGTTAAGCTTTGACCTATAATTTACTCTTCTCACAAAAAAAAAAATACACACTCAGTTTTTTTGCTGAGGTTATATTCAATTTCTTTCACATGGGCATCCCAAATAGTAATTGCTTATTTACTTTATTAATGTCTTGTTATTGACAAATAGGAATAACATTGAAATAAAATTGTGATTCACAACTTAATAGATAGGTATTTTTTTATTGCTACAAAAACATAGGGTGTTGTTTTTATTCAATTTACTTTAGAAAGATAATATTTAATAGTAAGGACATGAAGCGAATTTCGGATGCTTAAAGTGGTGTGTGGTATAGTGGTGGTACCACAGTGCTGGGTACTCTCGACGACCTGCACAAAGTAGCGCGCGGGAGCGATATGCGCGCGCGCCTTTCGCGCCAGGCATTCAACTTCCCCGAGCCGACCACCTTGTCTGGCCGATTTAAAATGGAAGGCGGCGGTCAAATTGGATCACATTCTTTAACATATTTCAAAGGATACGTTGTAAATAATTTCGATAGATTAATACATCTGTTATATACTTACTTACTTAACTTCACGCTTATCCCTAGCGGGGTAGTTAGAGAGAACGGAGCGCCAAACGCTACGGTTCCTGCATACCTCTTTCGCCTCGTCCACAGTCATTAACCTCTTCATACATGTCTGTTATGTAATAGTTTTATATTTAAAAATTTACGAAGCTAAGAAGCCAATAATAATTCTAAACAATAAAATATATATTAGAATAAGATATATTTTAATATATATTTTATTGTTTAGAATGACTATTCTAAACATTTTACAATAAAAAGAAAATAAGAAAGCATTTAATAATATTTAATCACTTCATTTATCATTAATTAAGATAAACAATGTTCTAGAAAATATGTTCTATACGACGTAAAATTATTTCTAGTCCATTTTATTTAAACCGAAGCTCACACACTATATATATATGAATATGAAAATAATGTGTACGACATCAAATTAGCATATTTCAATCGAGTTCGTTGATTAATCAATTGTGATTCAAGTTTGAAGCTGTGTGGTGTGTTCGTGGTCCGAGCTTTTCCATTAACAAAATCAATACATTTGCAATATATATACACATGTAGGTTGTCCCATTCGCATAATAATAAATTCACTAAAGTTTGTACATATAAAATAAAAAGAAATTATTATATTAATAAATATTTTAAAAAAAATGAACCAACCAATTATAATCAAAATATTAATGAATTTATAATTTACAGCTCGTGGACACACAGAAGTCAAAGTGGAATTACAGATGGAACGATGGGCGGCACGTGGAGGATCCGTCAAACTACGTTGTGTTCATGATGTACCACCTCATTTACTGGATAAGGTTGTCTTCCTGCGCCACGGTACCAAGATCTTCCAATATATAAGGGATAGAAAACCACCATATAGAAATTTCACAACACCTGGCGCTGTACTTAACGTGAGTAAAACTATGGATTTAGCTAAGATTTCATATAAATAGACATAATTATTAACCCTTTTACACCGCACCGCACTTTCCTTTCCCGAGCGGGGAAATGAAAATAATTTAAAGATTACTATTCCACCGAGTAGGGATTGAACCCACAACCCAATCGTGCTTACAGTCATCACTATCCCATAACTCTATGTTGGCCTCGAAATTGCCAGCAAACAAAATAATATTTTAAAGTACAAATTTCAGAAAATCCTCTGGCCTTCATGGGTGAAACTATGCTTTTGGCACTGTGAGATAGAGAAGCATAAGGATCCCATACTTTTCTTTGGAAAAAAGAATCCTAACTCCTTCAATTAAAACAGCCAACTAAAATGTATAAATTTCATTTAATTCATTTGTTTTCTCGTAATATTTTTCATGTTCATCGAAGAAAATAAAGTAATCATCCCATAAAATAACAAAATGCCTATAGAAAATAATTAACCGAATATATAATGTCACGAAGCAACAGCCAGTCTAAATAATGCTAATACAAAAGGTTTAAGCGTTAATCCATAACATAGCGCCCTGTGTGAAATATTTAATAATACAGTTAATTGCATTTTCATTGTTTAACACGACACATTCCTGTAATGCTCGTAATTTGGAGCATCACATATGAATTAGTGGTAAAACCAGATTAAGCGTGGTGAAGATTATCACAGAAAAAGTTGCCATTGTGGGTTTTACTTGAAACTAATTTTTATATACCAGTGACCTATATAATTTAGAAAATTTTTAGTAATATTAACATAATGAAATAGAATTCAATATAATGAAATAAATATAACACCTGTCGTGGCACAGAGACACAAGCATGCGGCTGTAAACTCGACAGGTTGTGGGTTCGAATCCCACTCCAGGAAAAGTTACTATTTTCATTTTCTGGGTTTGGTAACAAGGCAAAGCGCAGCGTTGACTCAACACGCAATGCCTCAATTCGGTGGAAAGTGCTGAACGGAGTGCTTGTTGTAAGAGAACGGAGAGTCTTAACACTAGGTTCTCAGGTTCCCTCTCCCTCCCCTGCTGATTGCGAGACTCAGCGTGAAGTTAAAAAAAAGTACCAGAGTATCGAGGTTGCAGAATGTCTGTAGAGTCAGATGAAAGATTAGAGATTATACGAGAAGATTTATTTATTTATAAATAATAAATATACTGTTTTGCACAAAAATATAATATCTTTATAATGAACTAACATACCAATGCTGTATAAAGAATCTCTATCAGCGAAAAAATTAAGCTGTTGTAAAAGTAAAACGCCATAATTTTACTAAAATAAATAAAACTTTAAGGTAAAACTATATATTGCAAAATATATATATAAAATTTCTAATGTATTTGAGATTCATTGGATTTTCTGTATAATTATATGTAAATAATATATTTTGTAATGCGTAAATCCATAATTTTACAAAAATTAAAATATTTGTCTGTAATTATAAAAGTCACGAGTTATGTCACGTCACAAGTAGATAGAGTTTTTTTAAGTGAGCAATTCTTTCAGAAAAGGACGTTCTACCAATAATTTCATCATTCGAAATCGCAGCAGCACGCTTTTTTTCCCACATAGTCAGAGAAAATCTATTTTCAAAATTCTCCATTTCGCCCGAAATCCCGACATTACGTGTTGAATGGTCGTATTTAGCACTTTCCTTTCCCGAGCGGGGAAATGAAAATAATTTAAAGATTACTATTCCACCGAGTGGGGATTGAACCCACAACCCAATCGTGCTTACAGTCATCACTATCCCATAACTCTATGTTGGCCTCGAAATTGCCAGCAAACAAAATAATATTTTAAAGTACAAATTTCAGACAATCCTCTGGCCTTCATGGGTGAAACTATGCTTTTGGCACTGTGAGATAGAGAAGCATAAGGATCCCATACTTTTCTTTGGAAAAAAGAATCTTGCTTTCGTGCTTCCGATAGTATAGGAACGGACGTACGGAAAAGCAAAAAGCCTCATGCAAAATCCCACGAGGCCTTAACAAATTCGATATTGATACAACTTCTTCTTTATCTTATTTAGTGATAAAATCTATTTATTATCACTGAGAAGTATATTGTCGCCAATAGATATCATATAGTGCTAATAGAAGAATCTGATTAGGACGTCACTTTGAGATTGTGAAAGCAGGGTAGTAAATATTTGGACTTGACTTCCGATATTACTCCTAAAAGGAATTGATGTATCTACTATTACACCAATATTCTTACAGTTAATAGGTTAATAGCAAGAAATCTTAAAATGCTGTCTATACTTACCTCTCCACATAATATACTCTTGTCCTGCCATTAGCACCATTTGTATAAAGTCAAAGTCAAAGTATATTTTTAAATATATTAATTTAAATTAAAAAAATAACGTTGTCATGAAAATATTTTAAAGGGCAATTAATAATTTAAAATATTATTAAAAAACTGTACACATAGATATACCTACTCATTTGCGCACAATGTTAATGAAGCTCGCCTTAACTTTAATGTGTAGACAACGCGATATAAATACAAACTTATTGTATAAAATCGTTATTTTTTTCATTTTCACACTATATCCTGTGGGATATAGTATATCCAGCAGGATAGCCAAAAAGAACCTAATATTTCCGAATTGGATTCGAAACATTGCTTGTCAAGTATCGGAACTCAGCGACGCCCTTTGTTTAACCAGATCGAAGAAATACAAATAATTTTAATTTCTCAACTGAGTTGAACCAATCGAGTTAAAAGTCGGTCTCTGACCATTGCGCCGCAAAGGCCTCAATGTATTTTATTGCTATTAATTTTAGAGTAGTATATAATGCAGATAGCAGCGATGGACAAATATATATATATATATATATATATATATATATATATATATATATATATATATATATATATATATATATATATATATATATATTTATTGCCTTCTACGTAATATATTTAAGTACTTGAAATTATCAATGAAATGTAGTAACGTAAATATACATAGTTGTACTCAAATATCTTGCTTATTAAATATTTTTTGATAAAAATTAATCTAAAATCGCTGAATACATGCGGTCATATAGCATTTTACGGTGCACTATATAGCGACATCTAATTATATAGCTAGCTCGTTAAAAATAAGCTCGCCTCATAAATTCATTTGACACATTAATGCCCGTATCATAAACAATAGTCTACTAATATTAATAAAATTAATAGACCCAATGAAGTGTAAAATTCACATTTTCTTAGCAACCTATAAGTCATTTTATTCAAAAGTGTATGCCAAACATATTGAGCTGATTATGTGAGTAATATTTGTTTTATTAATTTAAAGTATTTTTGATATTTTTACAGTCTAATAAGAAAATATTGGTTTTCTGCACTTATATCAATACTACTCCATCTACAAAGTTTTGAATAAAAAAAAGGAATCCAAAATGTTTTCTTATATGTGTTATTCTAATGATTAGATAGACATATGTTGTGATGTAGCCAAATGAGCCCAGTAACATATCGCTAGTTGTCCTCTTATAACTTATTTAGATCGAAAAATCTTGACATATATAATATTTTCGTGATATGGAAATTGTAGGAAATAATAAGTGATGATGAATTATTCCACTTGTAATTTGCAGAAAAAATCTTTATTTTTGTATTCGTTAAGACAAACCTAGCGAACCTAAACTCAATGTGCTTAACAGCAGATTCATCAGCCTACGTTACAGTTCCGTTATCAAGTTCTCGTTACCACAAGACATGAAGAGTATATGTGAAGAAGAATCTAACGAGCCTAACCTCTTTGGTTTTTGGATATTCTAGGGATTCGTTTTCCACCTTCGCATTTTCTTCATCAGATCAGCTTAATGTTAACAAATTATTGTGTTGTCACCTGATTTACTTATAATTGCCAAGTCTCATGATTAGAACTTATAAAATTAAACTTCTTAATTTTCTTTGCATAGCTTTCAATAAAAACGTGTTAAAAAGGTGATGCGCCACACATGCACTGCAAGAAGCACATTTTTCAAGAAAAATATTATCTTGCTCCATAATAATAATAATTTCATTTTCCCAACTGTAACGATGTCATTACGCGAGCGTCAACCATAAACAAGGACCCTAAATGAAGAAGCTGCCACATTCCTTATGTTCCGCCCTCTATAAATAAAGTTACATTTGATATCAACCTCTCATAGTAATTACACTTAGTGTTTGTTGTATCAGCATTTAAACATTAATATTTAAATTCGTTATTACCCTTTTTTTTTACAAAAATCAAAAATTGCTTTAACTACACGTTGTATCCCACATAGCAGGGTAGGCAACGGGAACCAGAGAAGCAAAAATCAAAAGAGAACGAAGTGTCTCAAATAGTGTTGAGACTTTCTTCTCTTTTGACATTTCCGTTCCCCAGTGTCCGTCGAATTGAAGCATGCCATGCTGAGTGGCGAAACTCAACGCCGTGCTTTGCCTTCCTACCAGAGCGAGAAAATGAAAATACTGAATATTATTTAATATTTTCATATCCTGGAGTAGGAACAACCGTAAACAAACCGTAAATAATTGTATTACTGCCAGTAATTATCCAAAATAAGTCTTATATAAGAGAAAATAACATTAGCGCACATAGATAGCAACAAAGATATTATAATTAAAGTTTTAACAAAAAAGGTAACCGACCGACTTCAAACAAAAAGTAAAATTATTACGAATAACTCAAAAACTCAAAAAGTTGATTTCTATCCAGTAAAATAGCTATGAGGCAACATACAAAAAATACAGTCGAAAACCACCACATTTTTTGGCCGTTGATTAAAAATAAAAGCGTAATACCTAAAAGAACTATCAATCTATCAATCTTAAAAGTTAGGTAGGTAAAGTAATGGTCCGGGGCGAGTTAATTTTCCGAGTCAATCTTACAACCAGAGTGACCGCGGTAAAGCTAGTGCAAGTGAAGCTCATTTTTCATTTGACTACAAGCAATTCTAACGGAAACTACAGTAATATAACTACTGTTGTTGGCTTAAGTTACAAAATTACTACAAATTGTATATGTTACAAATAGTATTCCTGAGATATCTGCATATTATAATATGTATAAAAAGTTTATTATTTCGTAGACGTAAGTGGATAAATATTATTTTGTTCACTCTACCTTTTGTTTCTTTTACTGTCCGTCAGCTGTAAAGAATTACATGTTATAATATTCATTAGAACGAGTTATTCTTTACAGCGAAATAAAACGAAATATTAATATAATAAGCGAGAGAAAACGAACAAATATTTAACGTTAGTGCATCTGTTAAATTAATATACACACGCTTTTGATATGAAATATTTAATATTGTTTATGAAGAGTGAAAAGAAAAGTTGACTTGTACAGTTCATTCTTATCAATTAACGAAATGAAAAGTATATTGTCTGTTTTACTGCTTTATACATAAAAGGAGCATAAGAGTTCCTTTTTAAATTGTAATAAACGTTTTTAATCATTGTTTATGGAAATTTTGCATGTTATACATACTTCTAACGTATACTTATATGTTAGTTATTGCAATAAATATTTTAAAAATGAATCAAATATTTAATAGTCCATTACAATTTTACAACAAATTGTTAGTAAAAAAAGGCAAACACATTTTTAAAACACCTGTGAAGGAAGATCTCCCTCTTTTTTAGAGAATATATAATATGTATCTATTACCTGGATGACAAAGATCATATAACATAAACACAATTACTGAGTTACTAAGCGTTCAACAAACAAAATTAAACGGCAGTACAAGAGTGCACTTAATTTAATCCGGTATGCTTAGCATTCCGTTGCATGCACCCAACTCATTTACCTTTAAGAGGGCGTAACAAGTTGACCCCTTTAGTCCAGGGTAGGGAATGCCAACGAGCAAAACTCTGCTTGTACACATCCTAAAGCTAATTGGAAGGATTTATTTAAAGTTCTAACTTTATTTTATAAATTTATTAAATTAAAAAACCTTTATTCCATGTGCTTATATGGAATATTGATAAAAGATTTTCGATAGATATTTACTGTTTACAATAGTTTATTTCTTGAACAATATTTTTTTTCTTTCAATTAATTAGTTAATAATATTTTTTTTTAACTTGTAACACGCTGTAACCCGCAGGGTAGGCAGAGGGAACCAAAGAACCTAGTGTTAAGACACTCCATTCTCTTTCAACAATTCCCCCATTTTTCCCAGAAAGTTAGTTAATAATATAAATTAAATAAAATAAAAAAAAACCATATTACGTTTAAGAAAAATGAAAATTTTCATAAACACAGCCTTAATTAAACATGCCTGTAGAATACAGTAGATATTAGCGACACGTAGTAGAGTTGAAAAATATTTCCTTTCAATTATAAAAGTTTTATTTCCATACAGTTTTGTTGAGCTCTTAGAATTTTTTACGTTAAGAAAATTGTAAGTTTATTTCCCGTTTATAAAGGGTAACTTTGCCCTAAGCTAGTCAGGACTTGGAAGCTGCAATTCCTGTACCAGATGTTATACCTAGAGTTGTATGTTGATATAAAAATGAATTTTTGTTTAATTTTCAACATAAAGTATATATTACATATTTTTGTTGTCAGTTACAGTAAACAAACTAATGACAATTATGTTTTCAGATTGCACTAGCAACAGAAAACTCCATAATCCTTCAAAACTTGGACTTTGCAGCCAGCGGGAGCTACTCGTGCGAAGTATCCCTTGACACACCAATCTACACAAAGGCTTCAAGTGAAAAGCAACTCACTGTTTTTCGTAAGTGTGAATAGGTTTATAATTGAAGGAGCGTAACACGAATTATATGGATTTTAATGATGGTCTAAGTATATGATTTATATAAACAGCATTATTTGTAACACAGATGATACAAATCATTTACATTTTTTAACTTTATAAAATTCTTAAGAAGTAATATAAATGAACTCTATAAAAATCCATCAATATTTTCAAATAATTTTCTCATAAAGATTATATTAAGTTTTTTTTATTTTTTGGCAGAGCAGGCAGAAGGACCACCTGATGGTAAGTGGATTACCTTCGCCCATGAACATCTACACCACCAGAGATGTTGTAGATGCGTTTGCCAACCTAGAGGATACTGATGGAAGGGGGGACAATGTAGTAGTCCACTATCAGAACCACCACATTTTAGGGAAAGGATGGGTGGGAAAGGGGAAAATCTGGCTTACATGCCATCGAACCGGAACACATCATTAGATATTTGGCGGTTCGTCTTTGACATGATAGTGGTCGCGAGCCAGTCGGAGGACGAACCTCCACCTAAAGAATCAACGATGGTGTTACATATTTTTATTACTATTACATCAATAAAATTTCTGAATCATATGTATGTGATATTTTACACTTTTCATCATTTTTCACATATTTCCTGCATTTTATCAGAAAAATTTAATAAAAAAAAATATTTTTAATATTATAGCAGTTGTTGTAATTTTTTTTTGGATTCTTGCAACATATTTTCGGATATTTTTTTCTTTAAAGTTTTGGACCTTTAAGAATTACTATACATTCTTATTAAGAAAACGAATGTGGAAAATAATAATAATAAAAGATGAAAGACTCGACAAGCAGCATGGAATAACTAAGCTAACAAGCTACTAGAACTCTAATAAAATATCTCATGCAATCTTTTCTTTTGCAAGTTACGCTTCATAATACTGCAACACATTATATTTCAAAGTAGTGTTTAATTTCACAAAAGTTTTTATTTATAACAATATAGAACTATTTGTGTCCAGCTTTTATGATATATACGTACAAACTAGAAACAAGAAAAGAAACTAGAGATAGATTCAATTGATATTCTAAGTTTGGTGGTAGGAGGTTCGTCGATCACTCCGTCTGGCTCGCGACCACTATCATGTCAAAGACGAACCGCCAAATATCTTATGACGTGTTCCGGTTCGATGGCCTGTAAAAGCCAGGTTTTCCCCTTTACCCATCCTTTCCCCCAAAATGTATGGGTGGTTCCGATAGTGGACTACTACATTCACTCCCTTTCCATCTGTATCCTCTGGGTTGGCAACGCATCTAGTACATCTCTTGTGTTGTAGATGTTCATGGGCGAAGGTAACCACTTACCATCAGGCAGTCCCTTCTACTCGTTTGCCATCAATATCCATAAAAAAAAAAAAAAAACCTATAATAATGCTCTATTGTGAAGTGATACATTTCAGTTATCACACTTATTTTAGAAAAATCAAATACAATAGAAATTAGTAGTCTTTCACACTTAGCATACTGAATTAAATTAAATATCTTATTTCAATGATATGACCAAAAAATTACAAGATATATTTCAAAGTTCAGTCATTTTAATACAATTGGAGTGAATGAGAAGGTTATTCAATTTCCGCATCACAATAAACCACCACACTCTGGATTAAGGTTTCTTTAAACAAATATACAATAGTAGATCATTCTATTGCTATAGTGATTACCAATACAATAAATTACAAATCATGTTTGCATTTATCACACTAATAGCTCACCCAGTAAAAGTTGTACGTAATACATAATCAAGTAACTGAATTGAGAACGTCCTTCTTTTCTGCTTGAGTGGTTAATAAAATAGATATAAAGTTTTTAAATGGTTTTGAAACGAAAAATTATTGAAGTAATTTTAATGGGATTTTAAAAAACTATACTGAGTTTTTTACTATAATAGAGTTTTTATATACAAAAAAGAATAAGGTGGTAGGAGGTTCGTCCTCCGACTGGCTCGCGACCACTATCATGTCAAAGACAGACCGCCAAATATCTAATGATGTGTTCCGGTTCGATGGCATAAGCCAGATTTTCCCTTCCAGCCCATCAGCGCTTTCCCCAAAATGTGGTGGTTCTGATGGTGGACTACTACATTGTCCCCCCTTCCATCAGTATCCTCCCTAGGTTGGCAACGCATCTACAACATCTCTGGTGTTGTAGATGTCTATGGGCGAAGGTAACCACTTACCATCAGGTGGTCCTTCTGCTCGTTTGCCGTCCGTTATCAATAAAAAAAAAAAAAAAAAAAATTTGATGCTTAAATATTACTATGTTTATGCTAGTATAAAAATACTTTATTTATTGCTACTTGTTATAATTATGGAGTTTACAAGCACTGTGTAAGTATGTTTATATAACATCTATATTTAGTTATAAAGAAAAGCATATATACTTTATATATTGCCATGTTTTTAATTCAAATCAGGTACAGGTGTGTGAAGTAGTTTTAAAGGAGATGTATAATATTATTAATATTATTAAATATATGAACCTGCCGACAACGGCAGTGTAAACTTGACATGGTGAAATTAAGACCTGTTATAATCATAACTTTAAATCTGAATAATCATTCATTTGGAAAACCATTTGTCATTCACAATGTTTGTTAACGCAAGCTAATGAGTTGCGGTGCAATGACCGTCATTACAAGTTAAGCTGTTTTTAACTACACAGGTATGTTTAACTATTTTATCGTTTAAACAATAGCTACTATGAAAATATTTTCTTCCAAATGCATTTGTTATACAATTTTTGTACGTATTTATGAAAACACACAATGAAAAAATATATATAAAATCTTAATTCAATTAATTGTTTCTTGTATAAAATTTGAGTGGTGAAAATGGATACTTTTAAAATGTTGAAAACATCGCTTCAGAAATGTTTCTCTTACGTACAAAGGCTGCAATTGTTTG
The DNA here is from genome assembly GCA_033558755.1 of Philaethria dido. Lineage (NCBI taxonomy): Eukaryota > Metazoa > Arthropoda > Insecta > Lepidoptera > Nymphalidae > Philaethria > Philaethria dido. The sequence continues at coordinate 152,304 of JAKGSA010000091.1, read as the reverse complement.
TTTAACTTCAGACTCATTTTTCAGTTGGGTTGAACAACAAATATTGTGGATTATTTCTATTGAGAATCCTTCCAGAGCCGTGTTACTCCCTCATTTTTATTGATACTAACAGGTTCTTGCATAGTAAATGAGACTACAAATGTTACGCTAATCATTTCTTTTTACTTAGAGGAATGATTATATAAAATAGTTTTCATTTTCCACTCTGCTAAGATAAAGCACTGACATTAAGTTCTGCCATATAACATGTAATGTCTTGAATTCGAGGAGAATACGGCGAATATAGTACTTGCTTGCAAAACTAGTTTGCAGCTCGCAATTTCGTTAGCATGAACTTTATAATTTTCGCAATTACTTATTAACCGCTTCCATCGATAATAGGGCCTAAAATCGTACAGCTTTTACAAAAGTATATAATCATTCCCCCAAGGGGAGACCGAACTCATAATCATCGCGCTTATAGTCAGACACTGACACTAACGGATAATGACCATAACTTTGAACAACTGTAATTAAGGCTGCTTTTCTAAATTCCTTATAGATCAGGTGGTCTATTATGGTTCTAAATGGAGTGTTCTATATTTTGAAATCATTTGCCTTACCTTAATCCCAGACCCAAGCCAACAAAAAATGTTTCATTCAAATCCGTCCAATAGATTCAAAAATGCGCACGTACAAACAGACAAACAGAAAGACAAAAATTTAAAAAAAATGATAGATTTATATTCTAGAACTGTTACATCCTAGACTATTTTTTTTTCATAAATATCTTCATTGCATAGACTTTTTTTACTATTTTATTGTATGTAGTACAGAAGATAGAAAATAGATAACTATATTGATATTATAAATATATACTACATTTTTTTCACTATATATTTTGTGCTTGCTTGATAAACAACAATTGTGTAACAATTTCAAATAAGTTGATTAACTTTTTGACTAATCATTATAAATACTAATACAATGAATATGCTTTAAGACGTCAATACACGATCTTCTTCCTTCCTATATTTTCACTTACGCCTGCCATTTTGTGTATCTTTGTTGCGATTTTTGCGATTATTTGATCAGGCAGCTGACGCCGCAATTCCTACAAAAAGATCGCTTTTCTACAGTATTCATCTTTCTTTCATTCTTCTGACAAAATTTATTAATACAATTAATGTCGTATCAAATTATAACATAGAAGAGCGAATACGCTAGTATGCACCTCTCTTAATCAAACCATTGATAGATATGGCGCATTTTTAGCTAAGTCGTTTGTGAAGAAAATTCTAAAAGACAAATATCCGTTCCTGAGAAACCATTAGAGGTGAGGAATAGAAAGCTTAGGAAAGCAAGCACTTAAAGTCGCTAAAAAATAAGAGAAACGCTGGCTAAGTTATCTAAGAAGCATACATTTTTTTCTCACCTAAATATTTAGTCCAAGATATTTTTTCTCGTTTCGTACAAATAACATTGTACGTATTTAAGTTCATAATCCATTAAGCCCAAGCTTGTTATGGTTGGTCTGACGATATAAACGTTCGATGAGAGATTTCTCACATGTCACTGAAAACAATTCTTAATTGTTAATTAAGAATATATAGTGTTTGTGTTCATTCCAACAATTTCTGGCTAATTAACCCAACAAGCTCTGCATAAATGTCAGAGGAATGGATGGAAAAGCAAAAAATTTTTTTTATATATACTAACCTAACCTAACTCAATACTAGACATTGTCTTACCAGAGCGGGAAAATGAAAATAAGTTAATCACTCCCCCAAATAGGAAGTGATCCCATTACCATAGCGGTTAAACGCTGTCCAACTACACTACAACGGACATAATGTTTTGTAATGTATAAGTAAAGCTTAAGTAAGTTGCTAGTTCGCATTTTAATTTGGGTTTCTCTTAAAAGTGGCCTCCTAATTTGAATCAACCCTGTTAACTCTTAATGTTCTGTACAAAAACAACAAAATTTAATAATAATGTAATTAGTTCGCGAGTGACAAAGAGATGTTATTTTAACATAAATTTTACACCTCTTTATGATAGATAAATTTTAATGTTTACGAACAACAAAATTGAAACTAATTAGAGCAGCGCTACAGCGGCCGCTACGAACTATCAAAAAGTAAAGTTGGCGAAACAATAGATAAAAGACAAATATGAAATATATTTTTTTAGTACAATAGTATTTTTAAGAATAAGTTTGTTCGACGGGATATTTACCATGTATGGTATATATGGTATTTACGGTACTACCGTCGGCTTCGCAGTATCTCCAATTTACCCGTGATCATGGTGCTTGCAACAGCATCGAAATATCGGGAGTCCAAAATAAAAACAATACATGGTAAATATCCCGTCGAACAAACTTATTCTTATGTATGTGACCATGAGAGTTTAAATTCATATAATAGTATTTTTTCTTGTATTGTTTCTGTGCCTTTTAATAAACTGTAGATAAAGTCACGGAGTAATAGATATTATTTTCATGCGAGAAATTTACACTTTTAGATGTTCAGAAGCATGTACGCTTTTGTTAAAATTTAATTAAAATTCTTATTTTGGATAAGATGTGTTCTTATAATTAAAATTACCGTTTGACGTAAATATGCTCTCGTGTATTATACCTATATACCTAGTTTGTATGTAAATATATAAAAATTACTAATAAGTAACTAGTAGCTGCATACAGTTTGTATTTTTAATTAACATATATTTAATTTTTTAATGTAAATATCCTGATTAGTGCACCGCCTACCACTACTTTATACAAATCCAATATCCAAAGGTTGCCTGGAAGAGATCGCTTTAAGCGATAAGGCCGCCTTATTGTACGCTATTACTACTTCTATGTTATTTGTTTATTTGTGTGCAATAAAGAATATTTGTATTTGTATTTGTACAGCAAACACTTACTATTAGTACACGGTATACATATATTTTTACACGTAGTATCCTTAGTTATTAATATTTTTATATTGTCTGCGCAAATCCACAATGCCATATTTTCTTAATAAAATGTCACGAGTTAACACAAATCAAAATTACGATATAACAAGCGTGATGAAGGTACCGGATCGTGGACCGTTATGTGTATTTTAGCAGTAAAACATAGTAAAGCTAAAATAGCTGTTTTAATAACACATCTAATATTATATCTTAACAATTTTTAAAGATGGGGAGTAAGCAACTTTTTTTTTTTTTTTGGTGGTAGGAGGAGTTCGTCCTCCGGCGTCTGACTCACGACCACTATCATGTCAAAGACGAACCGCCAAATATCTTATGATGTTTTCCGGTTCGATGGCATCTATAAGCCAGGTTTTCCCCTTTCCCACCATCCCAGCCTTTCCCCCAAAGTGTGGTGAGAAAGTTTCCGATGTGCGGACTACTACATTATCCTCCCTTTTTCCATCTGTATCTCTGGGTTGGCAGCGCATCTAAAGGTACATCTCTTGTGTTGTAGATGTTCATGGGCGAAGGTAACCACTTACCATCAGGCGGTCCTTCTGCTCGTTTGCCATCCGGTATCCATAAAAAAAAAAAAATTACTAAGTATTATACAATGATTATTCCATTGACAGCCTTTATTTGTCTAATAAAAGCAAAATTTTCGCTGGTTAGGCAAAATGCACGTCGCGTTATCCGAGGAAAATATTGCGAAATTGTAGTTGAACGCTTTACCGTAATTGGGGCATTGCAATGGAGGGGAAAAAATATTATTTCAGGAAATTCTCTAATGGATGAGAAAACTGTCTTGACGATTAATAGCTTTTAATGAAAATTTAGTTTGACGTGACCTTACGTCATTTATATAATACTGGTACTGTATATATCAATTTATTATTTTAAATCTAACAAGCATCATTATACATTATGTAAAATAAAACGCATTGAAAAATTATATATTAAAAAAAAACTTCCTAGGACATAATTGCAAGTTTTAATCTCCTCTCTTTTTTAATAAAATTGCATATCTCAACAAATTTTAACATGAAATACTCTACTGAGACAGAAAGAAAATCCTGGAAATGATAACAAATAAAGTAGCTTATATTATCTGTACGCATACAGTATTTACGGATATTCTTGTAGTGGATCTTTTTACAATAAGATACAGGTAGCAAACCTGTACATACAAATAGATCACAACTGCGACGTACACTATTATATATATATAAGAAAAACATAAATTTTTATTTTAAACCAAAAATATGACTTTAAGCTTTTCTAAGACTTGACTTTCTTTTAATAAATAAAGTAAAAGTATAAAAAGGTTAAATTAACTACAATTATAATGAATTAGCTACATCTTGAACCTTTAATTTGCTCTCAGTAAATACTATACGTACGAAGTTTCCGGATTTCCTAACAAGTCGTAACAAGATTTACTGTTAGATCTCAGTAAGGCTTATATTGGTACTAACTTTAAGAGAAAAGTAATTCGCTTGAACCCTTTTTTATTTACCTGCTCTAAACGTGGTACCTCATTGTTGGTGATCATACAAATCTTTTAGCTTTGTATAATATATACAAAGAAATATTGCAGTATACATTTCTAAACATTGATATTCCTAATACAGTACATTTTCATTTACCTGTTAAATGTTTGTAAATTAAATAAAAACAATAATATAAAAGTCTTTGTAAATAGAAACTTTAAAGATTAATTCGTTAATGTTAATTAAAAATTGTTACAGATCCTCAAAAGCATCATCCCCGTATCGACTTCCCAACACGGTATCTAAGCTTTGGAGAGACGCTAAAAGCTAACTGCACGACCGCGCCTGCGCTACCGGCCCCGCACATCACATGGTTTATTAATGGGAAAAAGGTAATCTCATACCCTTTTTCAATATTACTCTTTGCATGTTACGGATTAACATCGCAACTGTTCATTAAGCAGTTTGTAAAGTCGGTATTACGAATTCAACATGCGATAACGCGACAGTGTTTTAAATTGTTTTTATGTCAGTTTAATAAGTTTAATAATTGTTATAAGACATATAAATTCACCATATCCCTACTATAATTTATATAAATTACGAATAGTTGGTAATATCTTTCGTATATAAATGTCTTTCACTGCTGCGCCACATGTTCTGTTTAACTAACTTCAAAAGAGGAGTACTGAGTGAACCAATTTTATATTATAGGTAGGAATAGATTAATTTTTGAGTTGTTAGTAATAATTTTACTTTAAAGTGAATTTTATTGGAAGTCGCTTTTCTTTTTTAAAAAAATAAAATAAAAGTTTAAAAAAAACACGTTAACATTAACGGGATATCTTCATTTTATTTTTTATAACACAATAATAAAAAAGTAGTCCAAAAAAGAAAAGCAATTCAATAGAGCCATCCTATAACGTGTTAGATAGGTAAATAAAATTGTAGAATATAATTTTGCTAATTTTATAATACTGATTAATATATTATAAGTTGTTTTTAAACAGTTCCTAAATGGCTTTTTGAAGTTTTAAAGTATTAATCACATATTTAAGTCGTTTCTTAACTGCCGTCGAGACAGCATCGTTTCCGCGCGGTACTCGCTTAAAAAACCTTTTTCTAAGATAGAAACGTCACATAAACTTGAGTGATATACTAAAATAAGTGCAATTGAGTCATTTAAATCAATAGTAAAAAAACAAAAATTAAACTGGGGTGTTATACGCGATATGGACGCATCTAAACTTTAATAATTAATATAAATAAAAATAGAACACCCAATAAAAATTATATAAAAGACTATAAAGTGATTAAGTGTGACGTCGATAGTGATTTAAGTACAAAAAACAATAATTTCGATGTGAAGTTAATAAAAAAAAAAAAAAATAAATAAATAAAAAACATCAGATATTAACAGTTTTGCGTGCGGTATGACTTTTAGCATATGCAATAAACAAAATTGTAAAATGTATGCAACAATTTTTTAGCGAGTGTATTTGCCTCTGATCAGAAAAACAAGATGTATAAAATCTCTGGTTCCGCCAGAGGCCAGTGGGTCATTTAATTAATATATAAAAAAAAAATCACATATTTAAAAAACGAAAAACATATTGAACATATTTGAACGCAGTGGGACTCGAACCGCGCCTCTTGGAAACTGTCTGAGCTCCCTTAAAAATCCCTTTACAGAAATACTAACAAAAAAAATAAATTGTAACAACCTTATAAGAATTTCGGAGCAGCTGGCTTAGCGGTCAGAGCGCTTGGACGATTTCAAAGATCAATATAAAATAATAAAATGGGCTGTTCTTAAATGGGTTTTTGCTATTGTAGTTTTGTAAATTACAGATGGATACGGTAGCACATTCTCATAAAATTCGTGTACCTATGAATGAGCGTAACAGCAGACGCGGTTACCAAAGAGTAGAAGAAGCTGATCTTAGTTCTCCTACTCCCATCCTTACACTGACTCATGTGTCGCATATTGCAACCAGGCCTCCTGGCTGTCTTCATAAGGAATTGGATTACCAGGTATTTGGATTAGAAAGTTTCTTTGTCGAATAAAATCTAAATATAAATTATTGTATTTGTTGTTATTGTAAATTAATTTTATGATTACATATTATTAGCCTGTGTCATTTTCATTATTGTTAATATATTACACACAAAACATATCCGTCCGTATTTTTTGTAGGAATACAATTTGTTTTTATTATTTTTTAAATTTTCGATTACTTTTATTTAGCACTACTTTTAATTATCTCTACGTATTCACTAAGACAGTTCATTTTCTATAATGAGTCAACCTGCGCTTTGGAACTCTTGGAAGACCAAGAAGAGGTAAGAAGCCGGGGAAATCTTAAGATCGGATCGATAATTATTCAACATCATGACTATATTGGCTTTCTTCGTATAGGGTATCAAAAAAAATCTCTTAACGTTAGATTGGCATCACTTCATAATGATATTGAAATTTTAGCTGTGAGGCTAGCCTGTTGAGCAAACATCTCAATCATATTTAGAAATATATATAGTTTTGGGTTGAATTTTATAAAAACCATCAAAGCTCTATGACACCGTATACAGCAAGAGTTGCCAAAAGACATATTCTGGGAAAATCACAGGAGAGGTATTGTTATATAGTCATGATGGAATCCAGAACACATAAGTGCCACAGAGTTTAAATTAAGACTACAACTTCGTAAACAATTTATGGAAGGTGCACAATGGAATAGACCAGAACTAAGAGAGCGAATAATAAATTTAAGTGCCAAAAGACAATTTTACAGGGTGTCATTTGAAAATTCCTAAGATTATAATTTTATCATTATTCGAAGTAAATGAATCCTATACATAACATATCTCTTAAGTGACAGAATAATCCTTCAATTCAAATAAATACATCCTTGTTTAAAGGATTCTTTTACTTCGAATAGTAAATAAATTACAACATAGCTTATAGCTAAAGTAGTACTTTTGTACTTTTGCTAGTGTACATAAGACCCGTTGATAAAATCTGTTATTCGGCAAAACGAATGACAAGTATAAAGTAGGTACACACAATGCGCTTCGAAATGCAAAACGAGTGGCTAAACGTAGGAAAGTTCTGTATCCCATTAATTTTTAAATGGCGTACTCTAATTCATGATTATTGAAATTCTGTCTTTCAAATGACTCGCCCAGATCAAATTAGTTTAGTAAGATGAGGTAAAGTTACCAAAACGTCTTGCTATCTGTGTAGAGAGTGGATAGAAACAGCTAAACATTTGTTGATGTAACAAAACTAAGCTAAACATATGTGGATTCCTAGACAGCGGTCACTACTCTTGCCGACATGACAAAATATTTGTAATCATACGTAAAACAGTTAGTCGATCAACCATTAATGGATCAATGCAGTCTATGGAGAAAAACTTATTTAAAAATGCACACAAAGAAGAAAGGAACTCACAGACAAGTAATGAAGGAGGTAGACATCGAAAATCTGTTAAAGATCTTATACTCAACGAAAGTATATCACAAATGTATATAGTTCGATAGACTCCAAGGTTCTAGGAAATTACTTTTATGCAAATTACACTACTTCCATGTTGCCTTATGAGTTCCATTTAAAATACATGCAATTTGAATGCAATGATTATGCATGCAATGATTGTAGTTTATTTATAAAATAAAGTAAGATTTGATGTAAGCTTTTCGATCGCATTGTCATGTTTTGAAGGTATTCATTAGTATTTTAAATTCTTGTAAAGAAATATAGAACCAACTGAAATGTTACAATAATCATTTTGTTTAACTTCACTTGCCATCTTATGTACTTTATAAAAAATATATATTATTATTGTTTTATTTATTCACCACATCATGATTTTCTTCTGTGTATTTCACAATAATTATATTTGGTTGGGGAAAAAGAATTCTAAAAAGATTTCTTTTTCCCCAACCTAATAGGTACTTTTTACGTCACTACGAACACCTTGCTACCTACTAGTGAAAAATGACACAGCTTACCCAAATTTGAATAATCTTTCCTCTTTTGACATCAGTACAGATTTTCTGGAATTACCCTAAGCATCAATCTAAAATCAGTTTATTGGTAAATGTTTTCTTATTTCCGTCAAAATTTTTGCCGTAATTAATATTAAAAAATATTAATCTCTAAAGAAAATATTTATCTTTTCCTATTGTCAATTAAGCGATTTTCTCTTTTCAAAATCGAACCGTAAATATACCAACAACTTTTAAGACAATTTAAAATACAAGATTTTACAAAATATGTACAAATTATCTTTAATCAAATTCACTCACTAACGAGTATATTTTGGCAGCTTTATTTTTGTTGCTGTCTTTATTGTCTTCCTAAAATTTTGCAGTTCAATTATGGGCCTTACTCAGAATTCTAGCACCAAATAAGGCCATAGACATAGACAAAATTTTAAAAATCTTTTTTGTAAGTAGTAATGGCGCTAGGTCATTGATATCGTGTTTTCGATCAATCATTTTTCACTCGCTATAATGTCTTAATTAACACATTTCGCAAAATCCATTCTTTAAAATAATTTATCAACGTTACATAATTTAAAAAGTCCGTCTGGCTCGCGACCACTATCATGTCAAAGACGAACCGCCAAATATCTTATGATGTGTTCCGGTTCGATGGCATGTAAGCCAGGTTTTCCCATTCCCACCCATCCTTTCCCCAAAATGTGGTGGTTCCGAGAACGGAATACTACATTGTCCTCCTCTTCCATCTGTATCCTCTAGGTTGGCAACGCATCTACAACATCTCTGGTATTGTAGATGTTCATGGGCGAAGGTATCCACTTACCATCAGGTGGTCCTTCTGCTCGTTTGCCATCCGTTATCCATAAAAAAAAAAAATGCACATAACTGAAGGTCACACTGTTAAACCTCAAAGTAAAGAAAATTAATACAAAAAGAAAGAAGAAATTCAGGTGGCTAAATATACAATTCAAGAGCGTATAAAAATATTGACATTATACTTTATTATTAGACCTTATAAACCGTAGTTAGTCTGGTCATTATAATTGGAAACGATTTATACCGATGACATTAAGTTCATATTATGAGTAATTTTTGTATAGAGACACGACTCCATTCCAGTCCAATGTATACAGCGATTTTAACATACAAGTGCAAATCTAGATCTAGATTGTTGTCATATATTACTATTATAAACGATAAAAAACATAATTTTAGACAGATTCAGACCACGAGGAAGGCAACACGATTCGAGGATTAAACCGTCACAGGGGCAGGAGGCCCAACCGCGGCAGAGACCTCTATGTCACGATGTCTGAGTTAGAGTTAATTGCAACTGGAAGGTTAGAAGTCACCTGTGTCAGTACCATACCAGAATTTAGAAACATTGAGGATAAATTTGCAGATATTAGGAATGACACTGTAATAGGTAACAAAATATTTTGTTATTTTAGTAAGTATTTAATAAAATTCTTCATAATAAACATTTTTGAAAATTATTATTTTAAATTATTAAATGTTTATTTTATCTCCCTCTTTGTGTCTCCGCCATTATATCTATTTACTTTACATTTGTCTACCTCTTGACATCAATCCCGAGGCCAATATCGGTCTAACCTTTCTAAATCTAAATTTTAAAAATATACATTCTACCTAAAGAATCATACCACCAACTTCTTAGTTTTGATGAGATTGGTCTTGATCTTTACGTTCTTGTTTTGAGATTTTTACAATTTTTTTCTACTAAATACTAAATATGCGAATAAAGTTTATTTACACACTATAATATTGCTTCTTTCAGTGGACGTGATTAAACCTTCTACGTATATCCAGCCATCGATCAACGAAACCGTCACAAGTTCCAGCACTGCAGACAGCAGTATAGCAGTACCATCACTACTTTTAAACCTAATCGTTGTCATTATTTACCTAAATAACGTTTGTTAGCAAATTATATCTTTTTAAACTGAACGGGGCTGTGATATAAAATCTTTACACAAACTCAAAATACAAGTGTCAAGATTGTTCACTAGACGCTGTTATGACACTTGAAATCAAAAGAACGACCAACTATAGCATATATGATCAAGAATGCAATCCATTAATGAGTGTGTATGATTGTATGAATATATTTCTTTTCTATTACTACGAATAACTTTAATATAAGTAGCTAATTATTTTAATTTCTCTTTTCATTTTCGTTGTTTCATTCGATACAAGGCTAGTTACTAAATTTAACGTGTGGCGTAAATGCTGAATGAAATGTTTGGTTGCCGATTCATAGCGGTAGATATTGAGTGCTGCTTTTAAAATAATTACCATTATTGTGCCTAGATTTTATTGAAATCGCCAAAGTAAAAATACATATCATTCTCCTTAGGAGGCTAGAATATAAGACATCTCCTTATAAATATATTCAGAAATTTACTGTATATAAAGCTAACTAACGTGTTCTAAAAAGAAATCGATTATGTAACTTCTTCTACACTACAACAATGTCAATGTCAATTCTAAATTATATTTTGCACTAAACATAGTAGTGATGTAAAAGAAGTAAACGTTTAATGTACTTATTAATATATAATAGAATATATTGTTGAAACTATTACAATAATAGAACAAAATTAATTTCTAATATTCTTGTAATTAATCTGTCAATAACATAGCTTATTAAAATAACTTGTTACCTAAGGCTTACGAACAATTAAATCCTTTAAAAAGCAGATTCTAAATTTATAACCCTAAAATGTTATCTGTATTTCTTCATTAATACCTCTTTATTTATTTTTATCAAATCTTTCAAGAGAATATTAAATATGGAATTATATATTCAAAGTAATATTTCAAAGCACAGAGTGATTGAGGGTAAGACAAATTAAAATTCGTCGTCGTTTAGTCATTCGTCTATTGGTGATATGATATCTTATGTGTGCCCTATTTCATCATGTAACATGAAGCCGGTTAAACAATGTAGTTTATTTTGTTAGTTACAAAATATAAGTTTGATTTTGACACAAGGCCTTATTGTCAATTGTTATTTTTCACCAGAAAGATTTTGGACCAATTACTTACTAAAAACTACCCAACTCTGGTAAGCTTTTAATTTTTTTTTCTTTCAAATAAATTATATTAACGAATAATTTCTACAATAAGTGTTACTTATATTTGTTGTTTTTGAAATGTTACTTCGGATACATACCTACTTATACACCCTTAGGTACTTACAATAATGTAAATATTTACATTATATATACTTAAAAAATCCAAATTTAAATTTAAATAATAAATATACCTAACTCGATATCAAAACATATATAGTATATGTATGTTCACAACTGTTTGTAATGGCTTTATACATTATTTGACATTTTTTTAATTTGTAATTGCCTTATTTATATAACTAATTATTCTATAAATTTTACCGAATTTATATAATTTTAATTGATAAAGTTAAGGTAATTTAAATGATTAATAGACATCGTATGTATGAAATAGAAAACAAACAATGAACACAGCGAGCATATTTGCAATAATATTTATCAGTTTTGACATATTGGTCTACTCTTTTCCAGTTTGGCGCCATCCATTTATTTTTAATGGCCTGATTTTGCGACAATAGGTGCTAAATATTCTGCCAGTGTCGCGTATAATAGAGAAAAAAAAGATAGTTCTTACGTAAGATAACAGAAATTTGGAGAATTAAAATTTGAAAAATAAAATCTATAATAAAAATATCAAATATACTTTCATTACTCCTCTAGATTTTAGGATGGGCCAATTCTTATTCTTTCTTACATTAGTGAAGGGTTCAAAAATCGACAAAAATCACATGTACGTTTTCTACATTATTTTGTCTGTTATTTAAAAAAAAAAAGAATATTATAAGATATAATGATCTTCACAGTTAATTTTTTTTCAATTATAACCATCACATTCTTATTAAATCGTATTTTTTTATCCTAATAAAGAGATTTAGCCAAGAAATTCGGTCCCGGATAACCGTGTCCGTCCGTTTATATACCTATTTTCTACATAACAACGGGTCCCATGTACACTGCTACAAGGCCAAAAGCACAATTTCACTCTCCAGGAGAGCCATTACAGATTCCTACTACCGGTTGTAATTTTGTCATTATTCAAAAGATTTATTACTTTTGTTCTATTATCATTCAAGGAATTCATTATTTAAAGAATTTATTTACTTCGAATAATAACAAAATTCCAATCTTAGGAACTTTTAAATATGTCTCTTGAAAAGTTGTGCTTTTGCACTTGTACCACGTAAGACCCGTCAATAAAGTTCATATGAATAAATAACTATTATATGAAAATAAACATTTTTTTTTCTAATTATTTTTAAAGTGTTGATCGCACAACTTAGAATATAGAAAAAAATTTAAGAAAACGTAAAATTTTGTTAAAGAAATTTTTATACAGTTGCACTAGGCACTTGGACGATTGTTTTCACTTGATTGTTCTCAGAATTTATCTTTAGCAGTTTGCTAATAAATGCTAGCAACAAAAATATGTATTATATATAAAAATTCAGAGTGCGGTATCGGGATTCCAACTTTTGGAACCCTTAAATGGTAAAATTCGATAATTTTTTATACATTTTCTAAAAATGTTAAACATTTCTTATATAGCAATCTTATTTAAGTGGCTAAGTATAAAAAATGTTTAATTTTTTTTAATTTAACGAAAAATAGAAGCGGTGCCTTTGTAATAATATATCCCATGTCCATAACTAAAAAATCTTTAAAAAAGCTTCTCAATAATTTGCAAATTATTATCATTTTCAAAAGGTTGGTCTTGTCTATGAAAATTTATGTTCGTGGTCGCAAATCATAAGCCTGAAGAAAGAAAATAAAAAATAAAAAAATGTCAAATGACGTTTGTTAAATATTTCTATCTTCAGACATATAAAACACATTTAGCAGGATAGTTAGAAAAGGTATAGTCGCCGCGATCTTCTATCTAAACTGGAAAGGAGCAATTTGCTTAATTATAATTAATGGAATATATCATTCCATTAAATGGCAATCGACTCTATAACTTTTATAGATTAACACTTTATTGTACCACGTACTTAATTGATGGCGTCAATTCTGACTAATATTATATTTTACTAAAATTATCTATAATTATTCATTTTGTTTATTTATAACTTGTTTCTCAATACTTTAAAAAAATTAAAATATGAATATATCTACATATATATGTATCAAGTAAGAAAACCTACCTACGCTATTAAAACTTGTAAAGGTAGATTATAAATACATTTAATGCCCTCTTAGCTATGACTTTTTATTTTACGATTGATTTATGTGATATGACCCATTTAAAATACTTTTATCGCGATGGAATTTAAATCTGCGACTCTTAGTAACAAGAGTTAAAAAAGGGATGTAAGTCCTAAACTCCAAATATATTCCCTTTTATAAAAAAAAAACAGTTTTACGCTTTATACCGCCTAGCAGGGTAGTCAAAGAACAGTGTAAAAACAAAAAAAAGCATTGAGTGGCAGAATTCAATTCTAGGCTGTCTGATCTCTAGAGCGGACGTATAACAATAATTTAAATATCATCATGACTCCGAGTGGGAAATGAACCCACAACCAATCCACACCAAGCGTTTACTTAGTTTAGTCTCTGCTACACTACCCCACTGCGCCACAATTTCACAAAAAAAACACACATTATTCGAAACAATATTTTAATGGAATGAATGTAAATAAATTATATAATACACTTCTTAAATCTAAGATAGTAATCATTTTTTAACATAAATGTATTATTTTTTTAAAATAACTGCAAAATAAAATACACAGAAGAATCTCGTTTATTATTAGATATGTTACTATATAAAATAAATGGCTATGTTTTGCACGTGCACACATTAACCACATTTGTAAGTAAATTAAGAATACTCAGTGACTTTGATATTATTATCAATCGAAAATATTTAAAAATTAATTTGAATTGATAACCATTTGAATTGAAATGCGTCCTAATTACATCAATACAAATTTTCATCAACCAATATATTATTATTATAACGGATTATAAGAACGCTTTGTTCTTATAGTATGGCTAAATGACTTAGAATATAAAATGAATGAAAATTAACTTTTTCTATGTAACGTTTAACGTTCTTTTCATACATTAAAAAACAATAGTTATTAAAATAATATACTTCTGTAAACACACAATCGAAATCGAAATGGAATTTTATGAGACCAGAATATATAATTTGTTATAAGTGGTTGCAAATAATATACAATTTTAACTTTTAAAGGATCATAAATAATCTAATTAAACGTTAGAACTCAAAAAATATGTGGCGCGACTAATGGACATTTTTTTGCTAATAAAGCTTTCACTCACTTCATGCGTGCAAGACCAAGCTGCAGCATGAGCACTATTACACAATATATTGACAATGTTTACTTTCAAATGAAATCGCTGCCAAAATTTATCATATAAATATATAAATCAGTAATAATATAAAAAAATTGTGCTATATTATATGTAAAACTAAATTGCAATATCACAAGAATAAATCATCGCGATCATAGAACAAACAGGACTACGAAATATATGGAAATAAATTTCCGCTGTTTTAGATTACACTGCATATCCTCATATAAAATTTATATTAATAACTGCAAATCTCATCTGCAAATTCGGATAAGAGTCGACTCAACTATACTCTACGACTATGACTGCATACAGTGCAGTTAGGAGACATATTTATTCCAAAAAAATGTCCAAATTTCTTGAATGATTTCAATACGTAAGTTTAGTTTAAAAAGTTTATTAAAAATGCAATAACAAAAAAAAATAAAGTAAAACAGACGTCACTACTATCTATGTAACGATATTTGATACAATTTTACATAAGAAATTAAAAAAATATTGTGCTATAAAAACGATAGAATTAATAGATTCACAGAACATTGTTACCAATTTTCTATAACTAATATTTGTATGCAAATCAAGCTAAGTTGTTTAACCTATCAGTAACATACATATGCTTCTCTTGCTAAATAAGTATAAAAAAGCTGTGTAAATGTGATTCTCAGATAAATATTTAGACCTAATTTACTGAGTCCATATTTTACAGTTAAATATTTATATATATTCTCACCAAATAGGTATGATTTAATTTGTGAAATAAATATATAAATAAACAATGTTCATAGATTAGTATAAATCTAAGTTAGTACTTAGAATTATAATATATTTATATTTATATTTATACAAATATATTTATATTTGTATAATAGGACTTTTAATTTACAAATTATATAAAAATAAATTAGGTAATTCTTAATTACTAAATGAATGTTTTATAAGATTAAGTGTACTTGTTACAAGATTTAATTAAAAATTTAGGTAACCCACTACAAAATAATCAAAAATAAAATAAAAAAAATCTATGCCAAAAATGCCATATATTATTTTAGAAAAGAACTGATTCTGACTCTTCAAGGCCTAGATAGATATATATATTATTAGCAAATAAATTAAGAGAAACTAAAAACCACTGCGAGAAAACAACATCTAAAATGATACTTCCCTTTGACAAATATAATACAAAACCAACAGACATATGCACACATAGACATTGGAAGTCAAACTTAGAACACCACTCTTATTGCGCCAGGGGTTACATAAATATGAAATGACATGATTAAAATTTTTAAATAATACAATTAAAGAGCACTACTGTCCTAGTCCTAGGCCTAGCTTAGCTTCTATTAAATTGTATAATATAAAATGAATTCAATCATAACTCTAATCAAAATATGAAACTAGTTTACATAAACAACTATCTGTATGCATTACAAATCTGGAGGGATATTTATTAGGCTGCATTTAACTTAAATTTTAAACCAGCAAATGCCAATATTAGAATGATAAGTGCTATTTGGTGTTGACAGTGCCTAAAAGATAACAAATTGTGTCATACTATATACTAGATTATTGTTTCAAAGTCTAGTATATAATATATATATAATCACTATCATTTCTACTTGTGGATGATAAAATTCTATTTAATTAAATTTAAATATCACTGTAATTTGTTATCTAATTGAGAAACAATTTGATTGGATACTATTTTTGTGGCTATAGTAGCATTAGGAATGAGAAATCTATCCATGTCTTTAATTAATAAATTATCACCATCTGGTATGCCATATTTGAAAGTGATCAACTCTGGGTGTCTTTTTTTGGCTGTGATTTTTACTATTGTCGAAAGTGGCCTTCTTGATAACACTTTGGCTAGGCCTTTTTTATTTGGTATTTCCCTCAATATAATTAAATGTGTCTCTGTGACAACTAAATGGGAATCAAACATATAGCCATTAGACAAAACTTCTTGGCATGAGAAATTATCTATAACATTCTGAATTTTAAGGAAAGATTGAATTTCTACAATTTCATCAACATTATCAGCATTTGAGAAATCTCTACGATGGTCAGACTGAGAATCTTCTTCTTCATCATTTATACTAAAAACGGGAGGTACATTTCTATATCTATGTTCTTTTCTATCATTTGCAGAAACATGCCACTCACCATTATTAGCTGTTGAATTAGGATTCACAATATATTCTATTAACTTTCCTTTAACTTCTTGACTTTTAGCTTTCATAGCTGAAGATAATTTACTAAATAATTGAATGGCTGGTATGTTATCTCTAGGTCTACTGATGGATTGTTGCCCATCATTATTGTTGTTACTTGGTGCACACACCAGACACTTTAAAGTATTATGTTCTTCTAAGCAATCTGTCATATGAGGACCAAAATAATCATGTATAGCCATAAAGCCACCATCAAGCATAGACACATGTTTAATATTTCTTTTCAGAAAGGATGCAACAACCATATGTGCATAACTGTCTTCTTCTGTCCTACCTGAACTTACAAAGCATAAATGTTCACCTGCAGCTAGTGACCCTGCTGCTAATGCTTGACGTTGAGCATTTAATAAGCCTTGTACAGCAGTATTAAATGCTAAAGGCTCTTGCAACATTAAATTACAATCAAGGTGAAAAGCAGTAGACAAATGTCCTGCATTATACTGTTCAGCAGGCCTACAATCAACTAAGAAGAATTTTACTGTGTCAGAATCTCCCACATCAACCGTGGCACTTTCAATCAATTCATGCACAGCAACAGGAAGACATAAAGCTTGTGAGTATAATTTGGAGTTAATTTCTAATCCGCTTTCAGAAAATAATACTTCAAGTACATCTTCCCTAAAAGATACCGGAGTTTTCAATGAGTAATAATGAGCTAATGAGCAAAAATCTGAAACATCATTAGCTTCGAGATCACCTGGCATTTTGCTAAGCTCTTGAATTATTGTACTTTTATCCTCATTTTTCATTTGCAATAGCTGTTCTCTAGCATTAATAATCATAATTAAACACAGGAAGAATATGAAGAATGGATCAGACCTTTGAAAATATAAGTCCCACATAAAAAGTACCACTTCCAAATTACAAGTTCCAGAAAATAATGATCTAAGCCATGGCATGCAATATTGTTCTGGTGTTATGCGTTTAGTATCCAAAAATGAGCACAGTTCAGGATCATGATATTGTATTATCAATCTAAGAATGTGAAATGGTACTCCATTAGATACACATCCATTAGGTACATAGAGATTTAAAACTTTTTCAAATAGATTGTAAGTATCAGACCTAGGCAGCTTTAAGCTTAACAAGGGATATAATATTTCTATCCACCCATTGTTAGAGTTATAAGTAATAGATTTTGACTTACAGTAAAATGTGAGAATAGATTCAATGTCTGAAATTACAGAAAGCTTTTCATCATCATCATTATCAAGCTTTGTTACAAATTTTTGTACATCATCTCTCAACTCATTTTGATTTGTTAAATCAAATATTTCATCAAATAAAAGGAGTTGATTACCCATATCTTGACAATTGAGACAAACAAGCCAAACATCTGGTCGCAAGCTTTCTGGAATTCTTTTTCCTTTAGTAATAGTATTTATCTCCCTTGGTGTGCATCCATCTAACAGAGCTGATTCTAGTTCTATTAACCTGAAATAAATATGTAAGAATGTTAAGATCTGATAACGATATTTGCCATCCTAAAGCAAACAACAAGAACATCGATTTTATTGCACTACATAAAATTCATAACAATTACCAAGTGCTATCATCTTCTTCTTTAGCCATTATAGAGTTATTTAATGAATACGCCAATCTCAAATGATAATTTTCTCAAACTGAACAAAGTTTTCAATGTTGAATCTGTTATTATTTCTTTATAGTTAAAATTACTCCTTAACGGCGACAACTACAATCTAGGATTTATTTGTTTACAAATATATAATAATTAGAATGGAATACAGGAGATACAACGCAACAATATATTTTTAATAAAATAAATACAATAAACAGTCAATACACTGCTGAGGAAAATATTTTATATTGACATTTTTTTGACACATGTGAAAAATGACGACGTCCTAAAATAAATAGGAATATATTCCGTAAAACATAACGTAGTTTGATACTTATTAAATGCAAATTATACAATAATAATAGGCATCTAAATGCATTTACCTAAAAATATATTCTTATATGATGTATACCTATTTGTTGGCTTGGTAAACTATTGGTTTGCATCAAATAAGAAAATGTATAATAATTAATAATTAAAGTATGTAATAATTGCTAATGAAGCTATTTATTAACAATTGATAATTTATGTGATAAATAATATAAAATTTCTTCTATTTAAACAAAAACAAAGTATTATAGATTAAGAACTACAAAATAATCTATTACAGCGAAAACATTTGCGTTCATTCAGGAATATTATTAATCTGTAGACTGCGTTGTCAAATAGAATTTAGAAATGTCAATACTTTACACTGTATTTATGTACTAGATAGAATTTCTGGTACTTAGAATAAATTTTGTAATTATAGTTTCACTAGTTTTTAATTTAGTGTATACCGTAGTTTATATACGTAGACAGAAGTCATTTAAACCAAAGATTTTTAGATCTGTCAAAAATTATGAATACTTTAATAACTCGTTAATGTAGTTTGCAAATTGGTTACTGCAATGTATAGTTAAAATAATTTTAAAGTACCACATACTAAGCTTGTTTTACATCGTAAACTCGATTATTTTGATACAAAAAAAAATAACCCAAAGAAAATGAAACATTGGAATAAACTGTTTCCTAATAAAGAAGCGTTTATTGTTTTCTCTTTATATATCATATTATTTGTGTTTCAAGGTAGATTAAAATAAAATCTTTAAAAAATATCAAAATAATGATGCTGATATGAATATGTACTGCATTATTATTTTCAGGAGTTTTTATAACAGCATCTAAGACTGAAAATGGAGTATATGATTATAATACAACACTTGTTGTGTTTCTTTCGGAATTGCTAAAACTCATAATATCAGGAATATTATATACATGGAAAAGACAGTATGTAAAAATCTTGAAATAGAATATCAATATATTTTTTTTATTTTACTAATAAAATATTCAAAACTTTCAGGAATAAACCAAATATATTTAAGGCTGTGTTTATTAACTACAAGTTGTTGCTTTACTATTTTATACCATCATTACTGTATTGTTTTTATAACAATTTGGCATTTATAAATCTGTCACACTATGATCCAACTACTTATTATATTCTTCTTCAGTTCAGAGTGGTCTTGACAGCATTCATATTTCAGGTATGTTTTAAATTATGATGTTTTTACTTTTAGTATAATAATATAGTATCTTAATTGATTTATTGTATTTTTACAGTTCCTTTTCCAAAAGAAACTTACTTATTTACAATGGATCTCATTAGGAATTCTCACTTTTGGCTGTATAATAAAAAACTTAGATGCTACATCAGTAAATACAAAAGAAGAATCTGATATTTGGTCTCAAATATTTAATATATACTTTTTATCAATAAATTTCCAAAATTTTTGCTCTTGTTTAGCAGGCACATATAATGAATACTTACTTAAAACCAAGGGTTCTAATGTTGATATTTTTTTGCAAAATGTTTTTATGTACTTAGATTCTGTTATATGTAATTTTTTTGTTTTGTTATTTAAAGGAGAATTAAGCATGATATTTAACGATATTGAATCATTATTTGATATATTTGTAATACTAATCACAGTGAACAGTGCTATAGTGGGTATAGTGACTAGTTTCTTTTTAAAAAATCTAAATTCTATTTTAAAAACTTATGCCAGTGCTTTGGAACTAGTTATAACTGCAGTTGTTTGTTATATTCTGTTCAATATAGTGATTACTTGGTACACAGTGACATCTATTTGTTTAGTCAGTATTGCTGTTGCAATGTACTTAAAAAATCCAGTAAACAATACAGGCTCTACCCAAAGTGATACAAAAGACAAAATACCACTTCTTGAAGTTGTGGAACGAAATTAATATTATATATATAGTAATAGTGCTATTATTATGGTATGAAATTTGCGACATACTCATTTTACTGATACTGATATTTATAAATTCACCTATATTTAGATAAATAGTAAGTCTTATCAAGATCCAATTTGAATAAATTTGATTTTATGCTTCGTATGCAACCTATAACAAGTAAGGAACTGAATGATAACTAAGTTCTAGTTGTATCTTCTGTCTAATGTAGAAAATATTAAAATCATTGTCACAAAGTACATTTTAAAATATAGTTTCCTTGTATTCATAGTAATAATTTGTAAATTTATATGAGCAGTATTATAGAAGATGCCATTATAATATATAATCTTGTGAGTAATATATATAAATATTTTGTTTAATGAACCTATTTAAAACTAAGTGTATTTTTTATTAATTATTTATGGTTAGGTTTGTACATATTTTATATGTATTTTATATAATATTTCTCAGTATAATAAATACATGGACAATTTTTTCTATATTTTATTCCCTCTATCAATGCCACATGAGAATTAAAATAAATGAGAAACTAGAAACAGTCATATATTATATTTTACATATAGATATAATTCATTATTTATTAATAACTACCTACAATAGGCTACATGATTGATCACAAAAATATAACTTAAGCATTACCTAAGCCACAAACAAATAATAATTAATATATTTTATATGGGTTTGTACAGTAGAGTTGTCACATATTTCTTCCTATACCTATGTGTTGCAGATAGAACCATAACACCATCTTTTATAGATAATGCATACAAATGATTTAACATAACATGGTTTGGTTCTGGTAACAGAGTAGGTTCACACTGAAAAATAGAAAATATGGATTTAATATACAATATCAATATTTCAGTTATTAAAAAATTATGTAGATTAAAGAAGCATGATAACTAAGATGTATCGCATATACAGTAACTTACAGATAAAGGAGTGTCCTTATTTAAAATAACTTGCAGAAGATGGGGTGGTAATATTGGAGGCCCCGAAACTTTTTCCCAAGGTTTGGATTGTGGTATATCCTGAAAAAACATTAACTGTAATATTGATTCTTAATTTGCACAAGTTAACATAAGAAAAGTATATAGTATTTTACAATATTTACCTGAGAATATTCAGTTTGAGCACTGCTGTGAATTCCTTCACTATCTTTAGCGAGAGCTTGAAATACTTCAAAGTCAGACATTTTTACAGTTACTAAATTATTTTTAGAGCCCATTCCATTATCTATAACTTTCTGAAATAAATTTGCTTTACTATGTGTTAAGAAAAAGTAAAGAAGTTGGTAATAAAACACAACTTACAACAGATGGATCATGGCGCCATTCACCATCAACAAAATATTTATATTGATGTTCTCCTTCAGGCAAATCAATAATAGTCACAAAGTCTCCATGTGATTTAACCATTGGAATAGTTTTCCAATCAGTGAAAGTTCCACTAATAAAAACCTAAAAATATTTTTTTATGACATAAGAAATAAAAATATATAAATATCAACAATAAACTTAAAGAATTTATATAGGCAAATTAAAAATAAAAATATAATTTTAATAAAATCTCCTATGTAACCCTACTACACTAACTCCTACACTAATTTTTATGAATCTTAAAAATTAAGAAATAGAAAGAATATCAAACATAATGAAAAATGAACATTATTGTATGTCTCATATCATTTTACATATATAAACCATATGAATTAATGAACTAATTGCTAACAAAAATTACAAAATCTGTGTTTGTGACAGTAAACAACAAATTTGGTAATTTTGTCACACAGTAAATTAGTCACCTGTTTTCCTCCACCTTCCCACTTAAATACAGTGGGCAGGACTTTTGCATCCTCATCTACTTTATTACTATCTGTTAAAGTGTTAGACCTTTCTCTCATAATTGTTTCTTCAATATCACGTTCAGGGACAGCCTTTGTATAATAAGGAGCCCCATCTTCAATATTATTGTCATCATCTCTACGATCATCGTCATTTTTTTTGTCAAAAGTAAACGCTTCACCTTCTTTTACAGGAGAAGATGAACCAATTTCAGGTTGTTTAGCAGAATGATCTTTATGCCATTCTTTTGGTTGATTGCTTCCCGCATTACCCATTTTTGTAGTGTCTTGATTCTAAACTTATAAACAACCACTATCTGGTGTCAATGTCAAAACTTATGAATGCATAGGAAATATCAGTGCCACTAATAAATAAATATATTCTTCAAACAAGAAGTTTAGTATCATTGAAACGAAGGTTGCCTCACTTCAACTACAAAAACATTTCATAATTTGAAATTCAAATTTAGATTTGCTTTACTCGCCATTATATCCTAAATCACTATGGAACTAGTTAACAAAAATTAGTAGTGCTCAAGGTAGTTTTCCAATTACAGCACATACTGTTCCTCAGAGGCCAACGACACTGATATATGTCAATGCTTACACATACATACACACAAACATATACACAAATACATACACACACACTAACATACAAAACAATATTGCGATTATTTTGTTTAACGTGAGGAAATCCTGTTACGGATATCCCCGCCCGAATGGGAACTCGGGCGGGATGGAGCCAACTAGGCTCGTCTTGGAATAACAGATGGAGAAGGCCCGAGTAGGAGCCTCAGCGCGCGCATAATCAGACCAGATGACTAGATGATCTGTTTCCCAGCCCCTTGCAGTCGATGTCAAATTGGGAAACCTCAGCAAAAAAATCCCATCATTTTTCGGAAAGGTCTTCAAGCTGCACACTTACAGATTTTTTATAGTATTAAATTCGAGCACCAACTAAGAGTAGAACTTTTTCAAAGAGCTTGATTCCTTGAAGCGTTCCTGTACTTGAAACTTTCACAGTTAAGTAATAAGCCGCATAAAGTAATGCTGTAAATGGAAAGCTACCTAAGCGCATAGTACGTCAAAAATAAAACTGACATTCAATTGACAAATGTAAAGTGAGGTACAGTACATACGCAAAAAAAAAACAGTTAATCGTTGCTTATAAGTTTGCAGCTTTATTAAACTGTATTGTAAAAGTAACCAAATAAGCTATTTAAAAATAGCAGAGCTATTTAAAAATGCTTTATTAGATATTTAATACAATTAAATATATAAGTTAGTTTTCTAATGAAAAAATATTATTATAAATCACAATATAAAAAAATATATATTATGAAAATAGTTACGAATATTACATATCTGCAACATATATATATATATATAGTATAGTATCAAAATTTATTGATTTTGTGATAAACTGACATAATACGGAGTATCGATGGCAAAAATGACATTGACATCTTACTAAATAACTTGTTCTCGGCGAACAAAATTGATTTATTGTTTATTGACTTTGACCACTTCACAATTCACTAGTTTCATGTTGATTGCTACAGTATCAAGCGGTGTGTTGTACCCGGTTCGACTTTTTAGCTTTGTCGTATTTTGACCATTTATTAAATCTTATTAAATAATTTATCTGTTATATATAAAGCGGGCTTAAATACGATGTAATTATTTTTTGTATAATCGTACAAAATAAATTATATACTAAAGTTGTGGTTGTTACAAAAATGAGCGATGAGAA
This sequence comes from Philaethria dido, assembly GCA_033558755.1. NCBI lineage: Eukaryota > Metazoa > Arthropoda > Insecta > Lepidoptera > Nymphalidae > Philaethria > Philaethria dido. The sequence goes on along the minus strand of JAKGSA010000091.1, from coordinate 127,776 downwards.
GCAACCCCTACTCACGGGACCCAATACTCCCATCGATAATACAGAGGTTCAAACAGTAGAGTTAGTGACTAGTCCCTCAATTCACCTTTCACCCTATAAAGATGAAAAGCCGAAAAAAACAGAATATAATCCTGCATCTGAGCGGTACTTGGAACATCCAACATCGAATTTTGATACTTTGATTCATCTTTTGAAAGGCAATATAGGCACTGGTATTTTAGCTATGCCTGATGCCTTTAAAAATGCTGGTCTTGTTTTAGGTATTTGTTAATTGGATATTCATAATATATATGTATACCAAAATATTTACAAATGTAGAAGTATAGCATATTTATATTTTAGGTGTGTTTGGCACACTAATCATGGGGGCGATATGCACACATTGCATGCATATGCTTGTGCAATGTTCACACGAGCTTTGTATAAGAAATCAAAGGCCAGCAATGAGTTTCGCAGAAGTTGTAGAAGATGCATTTGCGATGGGCCCCATTTCTTTGAGACCATATGCTACAAAAATCAGGTAAGTTTTAAATATACATTTATCAATTTTCATTATTTAACTATTTTGATATGTATGGTAGCTTAAGTACTCTCTAAACTATTTGTTATATAAAACAATATTGTTTCAGGAATGTGGTTAACATATTTCTGGTGATAACACAATTAGGATTTTGCTGTGTTTATTTCTTGTTTGTTGCTACAAACTTGCAAGATACAATGCATTTTTTTGGCATAAATCTTAATGTACACAGCTATTTAGCATTATTATTTATACCATTATTAGCTCTAGGTATGGTGAAAAACCTAAAGTACTTAACACCTGTGTCTCTTATTGCCGCTATAATGACAGCCTGGGGTTTAGTTGTTACATTTTACTATATTTTGCAAGATTTGCCTCATACCAGCAGTGTAAAAGCATTTGCAGGCTGGCATCAACTACCCCTATATTTTGGAACAGCAATCTATGCATTTGAAGGCATTGGTGTGGTAAGCCATATTATATTTTTACTAATTAATAAAAAATCATATTTTTCTTATTTGTTAATATGAGTTATACTAAAATATAAAAGAAAAATATCATATATAAAATTTTCATTAGAAGAAAATTTCACAATATAGGCATTAAATTCTCAGTGTAAATGCTTTTGTTTTCTAGTTAGTACATACTCATCATAAAATATTTTTTATTGTATGCAACAAGCAAAAAGCCATCTGCAATTATTTAGTCCTTATTCTAATATAAGTGTAAAAATATACACGATTTTTCGTACACAGGAGGTAGTGAGGGCGAACTTAATGTCAATACATTTCATTCTCCAGTTCCGCCTGAAATTGAGATGTTACGTGTAGAGTGACGGAGCTCAATGTCGCGACTTATATTACTAGAGCGGGAAAATTAAATATTCTCATAACCCCTAATATAGGAATCAAACCCACGACCGATGCGTACATTATAATATATCAATAATTTTAAGTTGTTTTTGATTTTTACATTTTTATTTAATTTTTAGTTATTTAACTATGATTAGTCATTATATATCTATAAAACAATAAATACAGCACACGCAGTAACAACTATTTAGTTATTTTTAATTAGACTTTTAATATATCCTGAATGATTCCGAATAGTAATAAAGTACTTACAAATAATTAAATAATGTAAGTCCAATAATTCTGAAAACATCTAAAATCGCATGTTCAGTGAAATCAGTCGACCTCTATTTCTCTTCAATGTCTGGTGTATTATGATAACATTCTGGCATTTTGTTTATAATAACAAATAACTACAACATTATCTCTGTTATCAATCTAGAACGCACCCTAATTTGCATATATATTTGTGAAATTATGAATTTTATATAAACTTACTCTACCTTTGTTATATTGTTAAAACGTCACTAGCTGTCTCGCGATTTCGTTTGCATGGTTTAAAAACCCTATAAATCACGTTTTTGTTTTTTAGGATTGTACATGCCAAATTTCAGCTTTCTACGCGCAGTAGCTCAGTTCCTGTACGTTGTCTGTCAGTCATTTAGCAACTAGAAGGTTGTTCAGATTTTATGAAATCATACTTGAAACACTCAAAATATTATTATGTTTATCATATAATACATGGGGAACGGAATTGTTGAAAGAGAATGGAGTGTCTTAACACTAGGTTCTCTGGTTCCCTCTGCCTACCCTGCTATATGCAGGTTACAGCGTGAAGTTAAAAAAAATATATATAGTACATTTCATCGTATTCGTAAAGTGAAACGTCATTTAATTTTAGCAATGACTTTAATGCAATCTTTAGGTTTTACCATTAGAAAATAATATGAAGACTCCAGAAGACTTCGGGGGATGGACAGGCGTGCTAACTACGGGAATGGTGATCGTGGCCGCCCTTTACACCGCCATAGGCTTTTTTGGCTATTTAAAATATGGAGATCATGTCCTGGGCAGTATTACTCTTAATTTACCTAACGATATGTAAGTGTTACATTGTGTCACAAATATTTATATTTATACAAATATTTTGTCCATTTTTATGATATGTTTAGGCACAGACTATTTATTGTAGTATACAAATTGCATTTTTTCAATATGCCTTGTCGGTTATTTAATATGTGAATATTATAAACTTAAAATATAATAACAATATTAATATAAAAAAATTCTTTAGAAATTTACGTACTAGTTTGACATTTCAGTCATATTTATTGCAGCATTCCGACAAAAAATCGTCATACATTTGAGTATTATCGAAAGATAAACGCAATTTTTTTGCCTACAGACTAGCACAAAGCGTCAGAGCTGTAATGGCAGCCGCTATATTTCTCTCATACGGCCTTCAATTCTACGTTCCTATGAACATCGTTTGGCCGTATATTAAAACTAAATTGAATTCTGAAAAGGCCTTGGAGTACGGAGAGGCAGTTACTCGATTTGTTCTTATTTCTATTACGTGTAAGTATAATTAAATATGTGTTTATTAATAAAATAGGAAATCGAAGATTTAATTTAATAACTTCTTTAAAGTATTTACACAGGGATATTTTGTGTTATGTGTTTTGAAATGTGGGAGACAAGAACTTAAACTGCATCGTTTAAAACTGTCAAAAATATATTGTATCTGTGATCAGTAACTTTATTTTTCCATCCTTAGCAATTCCTGGTCGTATTTATTCACTTGTTACTATGTAACTAACCCAGTTTCTCTACAATAATTAAGTTTAAGAATAAAAGGCATAACAATACGACTGTGGACTACTTAATATCGGTCAGTTTATCACGTCTTAACCTATCGCCATTTTTATTAGCACTCACAATCGGCCAGACTATTATTCCACAGTTACATTTCATACGAAAATTCTTTATTTAAAGTCATAACAACTGAGTTTTAATATTTTTTTTACTTAAGTAATAATGCGTATATTCAATTATATTACTTAAATATTATTTGTGTAAATATAGGATCTTTTTCAACATTTTTTATTATCAATAATTTATTTTTGAAAAAAGTTTAGTTAAAAACTAAATAATCTTTCACTGGGGTATTCTGGTCTACTGCACAAAATGCAACTTTTTATATCTTTTTCTTTATTTTTAGAGCAGAGAGAATCGCTTATTTTTTACTCCGCATTTTCCTTAGTTTCGCAAGCTTGAAATATTTAAAAAATGGGATTATGTTCCAAGTCCTAAACATTGCGTACAGTTAGTAAAATATTGTAAGGTACACTTTCAAAATAAGTACATAGCACAAAGAGAATAGGTACTTTTAATTATGCACTAGTATCACAAATAAAGTTTTTATTTTCTGATATCGCCAATTGACGCACTGTTTTATAATAAAATCAATATCGCTCATAAGCGCGGAAACCAAAATGTTTTCCTGCGAGCCTTACTTTTATATATGTATAAATATTATTGGATTGCTCATTTACTAATATCAGTAATCGTAATTCATTGTAGAAAATATTAATTGCCAAATAAACTCTCTCGTCTCATTTCAATAACATGGATAAGATAAAAACGTAAAATTTTTGATTAACACGCTCCAAGTCCGTGTATGGTTATAAATAATTCAATTTGACGTTCCAAAAAAATGCTAATTTGCATGAACGCGTTCGATATGAATGACGTCATTTTAGAAATATTTTATTTTACCTTCTGTCGAGTATTCTATCGAGAATAATAATAAGTAAATGAATTATGAATATTGTTTATTTATTTACATAAAAAGTGATTTTCATATTTAATGGATCTATATATTAAACTAGAAACAAACATACGGTTTAAATACATACTTAATAGGTGATTATTTTTAATGGGATTTTTCGATAAATAGGTACAATAACATGCTTATAATCATTCGCTTGTCGCTAGTTACGGCCACTATATTAAACATCTAAGAGTTCATTTTATAAAGTTATTTATGCAAATGATTTTTATCGATAGATTGGAAAATTTTCAAAATATATTTATATAAAATTTATTATAATACAGTCTACATACGAAACCTTGTCGTAACATTCCTTCGCAAAAGCGGTTGGGAATATTTAGACGTAATAAATTTTTCGACCATTAAAATTTGCCTATTTTGAAAAATATTATTTGCTCGTAAATAACTCTTTTTTCTTAATAACCTCAATCAGTTAAAATCTATTATGTTCAAGCAAGTATATAATTTACCTTTTAATTACTTAATGAGTCGATATTGACAAAATATTAAGGAATTTTACTCGCTGATAACGTTAATTGTCCCACGCGCGGAATAGTCCCAACCCGATAAAATATAAAGCGTCCGATGTACATTTTACTCGACAATTAGTCATAGGATATTGTTGTTTACTTTCTACATTATTACAGGGAGGTATAGTTATATTGTTTGAATAAAAAAGCTGTTAAAATGAGATGAATATTTAATGCGCTAGTTCATGAACTCAATGAACGAAATGCTTTAATAGATAATATATGGTTATATGACATACCTATCCAGCATTTTTTTTAAATTAATCCTAGTTTTAACATGTACGAATCATATCTGTTCAATGGGAAAAAAATAGAACGATTTATTCATAAAAGGGAAAATATCCTTTTACTTTTTATTCTTAATTCTCATATTATATGGAAATGTTGAAACTAACATTGCATAATAAACGATTGACGACACGTCGTCTTACTAGATAGAGTTAACCTAAACTTGCTATAAATATTAATATTCCTGCATATAATATTTGTGAGGTCATCGTGGGCAGACCGTCCGACTATAAACGCGAAGATTGTGAACTTGTTTCCACTGGAATGTGTAATTTAAATTCTTTTCATTTCCCCGCTTCGGTAACAAAACGCGGCGTTTTCATTGCTAGTCTGGTGAAGGAAAATTAACACGTTGTCTCGAAATTAGGTCGTATTTTATTTGATACTAAAAATAATCGATTTGATGATTCCTTAGCTTTTCATTTTAAACCAATAAATAAAAATTGTATTAATTAATAATCATGGTGCAATATAATGAAAAAACATATTTTTTGTATGAATTAATCATTTCATTAAAAACTATACTGAAATATTGTAATGGCGATTATACTAATATCTAAACTTATTTAAATATTGTATTACAGTTGTTGCAGCATTGTTGATACCTAACCTTAGCAGTATCATATCTTTGGTGGGGGCGTTCAGCAGTTCCGCATTGGCTTTAATATTCCCGCCTATCATAGAAATAATCACTTTTTGGCCGGATAGACTCGGACACAAAGACTGGATGCTGTGGAAAGATATCGCCATTATTCTCTTTGGCATAACCGGTTTCGCTTTTGGTACTTATGCCAGTATCGAAAATATATTTAAACAATCTTAAGCATACCACAGTTATATTCCGATTTTATTAATCATGACAATAATATTACGTAGATGTGACTTGATATTTAAAATATGATGTTTAGACGATAGGCGTAGACAAAATGGACGTGACGAATATATTATTTTTAATTTAAGAGGCTAGTATTAAAATAATAAGTTATTGGTATATAATTTTTATAAAAAATATTTATTTAAAATTAAAATCATTAAGATCTGATCGTGGTTACATCCTCACTCAAACTTTTGTACTTACAAATTTCTGAGTTATTGACACAAACAGATATGTATTAAATAATATATGAAGCTATTTACAATTTAATAGATAATTGTATAAATGTTACTGTACCTGTAATTTTTTTTATACTTAAAAGTACTAATATTATTATTATTAAAAAAAAATATGTGATATGTATATAAAATATTGAAAGAGGTAGCTATTTACTTAAATGTAAATTATTTTATTGTCAGAAGCTTTAATTTAAATATTGTGTTACCAGTTGTTTAAGTCATGTGAAATAATTATTTATGGACTACTGTTATTTGTTGGTCTGTTGTAAAAGATGAATATGTTACGTTGGTTAATATAAATCTATAATACCGTTCCGTTGTATAAAAAAGAGACATTTTTTTTATTTAATTATTACTGCCACTTTCCAATAAATTACAAAATAATAATATATAAATATTTATACAGATATATGTAGATTATATTGTAGGGCGTAAATTTGTAACTGTTTTAACTTAAATGTAGTAATTTGAAAAAAAAAACATTTATTTAAAAGATTATCTAATGCTTAAAAACGTTACAGTTACCATTTTGCATTTATTAAAACAAATTTATGTCTGTAGAGCACAATTCCATAGTACCTTTCAAAGATAGTTATATTTCTTGCTATATTAATATATCATGTATATGCATAAAAATATTTAATAAAGCTTTTGTGAAATGACGGTTTTATTTTATTTAATAATTACTTGTACGTATTTTTGTTTTGAATTCTGGTAACAATCTAATTAACAATTGGTGGCCATTGCAGTAATGTGTTAGTTACTGCTGCGACGTATCTGTCTTTCTCGCAAAACAGTCGTCTAGCTTTTTATGACCATTAACAATTTCCTTCAGAGAAAAAAAAACAGTCTTAACTTTGTATTATATTATTTTATAAAATTAAAAAACGCTCGATTTTTCTTTGACACTATAATTGTATACTATGACCGATAATTATATTCTGTGACAGTATAAAATAATTATACTGTATAATAAATAGCTAATTTCATGAAGTTTGAATTTAAAAGTTGAATAAGCAAACACGCAAAATTTCGAAACCTTTTACGTAGTAGAGAAAACGATACGCAATATTTATTACTAATAAAATATGAAATAAATTGGGGACCGATATAGATCTAAAATATTAAAATAATAATATTATTACTTTTAATATTTTAAAGAAGTTGAGTTCTCCTATTTCTCTCGAGATCTCAATATCTTTTAAGGGTATGTTTAAAACTAAGCTTATCAAATTACAGTGTATGTTTTTTGTCTGCATTGTTCTTTAAATTATTAAATATTATAAAAAAAGAAGTAAAATTAAATATTTTTTAAAAAATGAGCTGAAGTCATATTCAAGTTTTGCACATTTAAATTCTGAACGAGACTGGCATGTAAACAAGCAATCTTAAATAATTCGACACAATGGTTAATGGTTTGAAATAGGTATTGATTTACTTCATTTTGGTTTATCAGTTTGTATGTAATTACTATTATAATTTTTTTCTTTATTTAAAAAAAAATCACAAATTACGTTTTATATCTTTTTGAACGAAAATCTTTAGTACGGGCAACATCAAGTCTAAAATGTCATTCCTAGACAACAATTAAAAAATGTCGGAATCGTGTCAAGACGGTAATTGTCATGGAAATAATGAATTTGGCCCTGATGAATCACCTACGAAGCTTATCGTCAATTATATTCCTGAAGTTATGACCCAGGATATGATGTTCTCACTATTTTCAACAATGGGTAAATTAGAAAGTTGCAAATTGATAGCGAACAGAGGGTACGGTTTCGTCGAGTACTCTCGCCCAGAGGATGCCGTCAAAGCACGCAAGGCATTCAATGGGTTGCTAATGCAGAATAAGACTTTAAAAGTTTCACATGCCTTACTCAATCCAGAACTGAAGCCTCCTTCAAAACCGGAAGCAGACTGGAACCTCTACGTATGTAACCTGCCTAATGAACTGACCTTGCAAGATTTACATGGGCTGTTCGCACAATTTGGTAAAATAGTTAACTCTCGTATTGCTTCAGGCATAGCCTTTGTTTTATATGAACATCATTATGAAGCGGAGAGAGCCATCCACAATGTAAATGGCACTACTCCACCTGGTTTTCTACATCCATTAACTGTTAAGTATGCCAATAAGAGTAATCCCAATAAACATAAAAACAATAATAATAATTTTTCAAAGAATTCTCTTGTGAAGCCTTATCATTGGATTAATCATGTGGGTGCTATAGGTGACCATAATTCCCCTAGTACATGGTCTATATACATTTATAATATTGCTCCTGAAGTAGAAGAACTGACTCTATGGCAATTATTCGGTCCATATGGTGCTATTGTATCGGTTAAGATAATAAAAGATCATCAAACTAATAAGAGTAAAGGTTTTGGATTTGTGACTATGAGAAATTATGACCAAGCTGCGATGGCAATACAAGCATTAAATGGATATGTTCTACATGGTCAACCTCTATCCGTTAGTTTCAAAACACAGAAGAGATAATGTAAAGACTATTATCTTTACACTATCAGTACAGTAACGAATAGACAAAATGACTCCTTTTTCATTGATACACATCAATTAACACAATGTAAGGAAATAGTGCTGAGACATAATCCCATTTACAAGATTATCTTAAGTGCAGTCTGTCAACTCTTGTTAAAATATATTACTTTGAGCTATCAATATTGTTAAGTTTGTTTCTTATTATGAATAATAATTTATTCAGTTTGCTCGTTAAATGTTTCAAGTTTACTAGAAGTTTAAGATTTGTATTGAAGATGATTGTTGTTTGGAAGTTCAACATCAGTTGTGAGCTATGTGCTTTGATTATTATTTTTATTCTATTATTTAAGTATAATATACCATTTTAAAATGTGCTTTTACAAGATCTTACTAATATAAGCCACATTGAGATGTTTAATCAGCTACTAGTTTTAGTTGTACACTTTTTATAACATGATGTCTATTTAGGTAGTGAAAACAAAATCTAGATTTTATCATATTTATACATTTAGTATAAAATTTGCTGAATTAAAATTCATTTTCACAATTTTAAAATGTGTTTTCATCTCATCATTTTATAAATGACAATGCAATTGTTTATACAAGAAGAATATTTTATTTTGAAGTACTTAGTATCGTTAATATGATCACTGAAAAGCTTTTATTTAGGAAAATATTGATTGTTATTGAACTTTAGCTATTAAAAAGTTAAAAATAAAACATAATGTCAGTCAAGTCTCAGTAACACAAATATTCTAATACATGACCAGCCATTTTATATCAATATTTTCTTAAGTATAACTACTTTAATTAAAATACAAATATTACATTTTCTACGCATTCCTAAAAAAAGGTAAGTTCAAATAAGAAACTAAGAGAAGATAATAGTAGTAAATTATAACATAAATTTCTTTGACAATCTTTAAAACAAAATAAATTTAAAATATTTATTATGAAAACCAACTTTGTAATACATTGAAAATAATAACAAGGAGAAAGTACTATTACTTTTTAGACATGATGATAAAAACAATGTACTTATTAAGAACATTTTCACTTCTTACATGCAATACTATTGCATGAAGAAATGGTTATATTTATAGAAAGTGAAATATATAACATCTTTAATAATCGCGTATAAATGTTTTATCAAAAATATTTATACAAGCAGTTTAATATATTCTTTTTAATGATGTTGATGAAAAAAATATGTTCTTATGACATGTAATTTTGCTGGAATATGGATAAATGTAATACAGCTAAAAAAGTAGCTTATACGATGTGTATATTTTTATATAAGAATACTATACACACGAAATAACTTAACCAGCTCATTTCAAACCACCCGTCACCCATGTTATTGAAAATCTTAATTTGAAATGTTTCTACATTTTAATTATTTACCTACATTGACAAAAAAAAACATTTGTTTATTTCCTAAAGTTCTAAATTTTGAATATTCGAAGCACGCATGTACCGCAATGTTGATACGTCAAGGCGCATGCTCTTTTAGTAATTCGACTTTAGAATCAATATATAGGTAAGCTACGGATATGGTAGCTGTAAGATTGCGTCTTTTCATTATTAAATTTTTCAAATAAAAATAAAGGAGTGGGTTGCTCTTAAGGATATTCCAGTGTGGAAAGTTGCAGTGGCGGAGAGTGAGGGTTCAGCAGTGGCGGGAGGCGTCGGCCTCACCGTGAGTAGCAAGGTAAATAAATGCTTAACTTATCTGACTTATTAATTTATTATAGGAAAATCAATATTAATAATTTATTATATTATTTTATAGCTTATATTAATTCAAAATATTAGTATTGTAAATAAATAGATACAATGCAGTGAAGGTACTGCATTGCGCCATATAGAAATATAGTTAATTCGTTACTTATACATAATATGTCGCCAGTGATAATTATATTTTCATTACTATTTTAAAAATAATTTTATAATACTCATAATTTATCCAAATACTTTCCTTATATCCATTGTAGCTAAAGATATTCATAACAGTTTTTCTGCTAGTGGGTCAATGTCGAAGATTATTTTTTTAACCTTATTAAATTAGCATTCCTTTTTAGGCTTATTTTTATGTTCGGTTTTAGCTTCATTCTCTTTGATATGTAAAAAAAATCAAATAACTAAATTTTATTAATATTTAACACAAACTATATGAAAATGCAAAACGAAAGAAACACATGGATGGTTACACATAGAAATAAAAATGATGTATGTCGTGGCGTTTCGCTAATGATAAAAACATTAAATTTTTAACAATGTATCCTTGTCATTACAAAAACTAAATATACCTACATAAATGTATTTATTTAATTAAAAGCTAAGTAATAGATTATTCTCAGAATTGTGTGACTAGAACGTGTTTTTGTTGATGAGCACTTTCTGATAAGGAAAAATAGGTTTTTCATGTGCGTACCATTTAATTTAAAAGATTTTATCTGTATATATTTTATTTATCGTTACATTAAAAACTATGCATACTAATTTTATTTGAAACCTTACCATTTTAACAAACAAGATTAAAAAGGTTCAAGTTCATTTATTAAGGGTTATGTCAGTATTTCGATTAAATGAAACCTTACTAAAAAATTAATATATAATAATATAATGTCTTAATTTAGGTATATCCAAGTCCGGGGGCGGCGCGCGGCGTCTGGGCGCTGCCGCAGCCGCCCCCCTGCACTATGGCGGCAGAGGAATCCTTGCCGCCGTGTTCGCCGATGTCGCCCGACGCACCTGCAGCACAACCGCGTATTACCACCAACCTGAGCCATACATCTGATTTCCATCAACTTATATTTGAAGCCGTTAGATCAGGGTATTAAATTATTTTGAAATTAACTATTTCATTTATAAGATACCTTCTTTACTATTACGAAACTATTACGAACTCTTGTCTGTAAGAATCTAAGGTCTGCCCTGATAAAGAAGTGACAATTGCATTGGTAATGTAGCTCAACCCGTGTTTAAGATAGCAGCTAGGCTGCGTTGTACCTACTATCGTGGAGTCATTATCCAGCTGTACTTTAAAACGCTGTGAGTTTGCATCTCACTTGGACAAATATTTATATTTAAAAGGTGCTCTTTTCCCAGTCTTCTTTGACAAAGAAGAGAATCAAGTAATCACATGATAGGTAAACTAGATTTGCTCTGTCTATCGCGTTAATTCAACATTGGAGCTAAGTGATATGTAAAACATTGATTATATTCTGTTTTTTGCGTCATAGAGAAGTATCAGAAATAGAAAGATTAGTAGAAAAACTTGGAGTGGAGGTGTTAAGTGCACGTGACCAGCACGGCTACACTCCAGCCCATTGGGCGGCGTTGGACGGTAGTGTTGCTGTAATGAGATATTTGGTGGAGCGAGGCGCGCCGGTCGATTTATCCTGCTTGGGAACTCAGGTAACAACTCTTCACCAGAAAGTTGTTCTTGACATTAATAATTAGTTATATTAATACGATTAAGCATAATAAGTATTTTATGCGATTTTAGGGCCCTCGCCCCATTCACTGGGCCTGTCGGAAAGGACACGCATCCGTCGTACAAGTGCTATTGCAATCGGGTGTAGCGGTAAATGCTGCCGATTTTAAAGGTAAGTAACACGCAACAAAGTAATAAAATAATGATGTCGGCATATAGCTAATAATCTAATAAGGCTCATAATGTAAAATCTGTTTTTAGGTTTGACTCCACTGATGACGGCCTGTATGTACGGTAAAACCGCAACAGCGGCGTACCTGCTGGGTATGGGCGCGGCCACTCGCCTGTCCGACATCAACGGCGACACCGCGCTGCACTGGGCGGCGTACAAAGGCCACGCGGACTTAGTGCGATTGCTCATTTACTCTGGCGTTCCGTTACATTGTACGGATAACTTCGGCTCCACTCCTTTGCATTTAGCTTGTTTATCCGGCAACCTGACTTGTGTTAGGTTACTTTGTGAGAAGGTAAAAACAATTTGAAATATGTACACCACAAATACACAGTGTAAATATTTTCTATGCGATACTTGTTTATTAGCTTAGTTCAGCTCTTAAATAAAGGGCTTCGGGCGTGCGTATACATATACGATTTTTTTATCGGGCAGAATATAGAATACGATAAACAAAATAGCTTAATTTTTTCCTATTTTTAATAAACGTTATAAGAAATTTTAATAGTTGTATTAATAATTCCTTATTACTACGGTCAGGTTAAAGCAGAACTGGAGCCTCGAGACAAAAATGGAAAGACACCATTAATGCTAGCTCAAAGTCACCGTCATGTAGAAGTCGTGAAACTACTGCAAAAAGAAATGAAACGTAAATCACATTGGATGCCTCCGCTGTCTGAACTATGGGCTTTACTTTTCGGTGGCGCCGGAGATTCCAAAGGGCCGCTTTTATTTTTCCTTCTCTCTGTTTTGTTATGGGGCTATCCAATGTATATTATTAGGGTATGTATAGTTTAGGCCTAATCAATATAAAAAAAAATGAAATAAATATGCTCAATCACTATACTTAATATTGGTTAAATATTTCAGTGCGTTTCACTCACTTGGAATACATTGCGTCTGTCACATTATTGTTTTCTATACTGGAATGCTATTATGTGGATCAGCTGGGTGATAGCTAACCGACGGGATCCTGGCTACATTCCGCAAAACTCTGAAACTTACTACCGTGCTATAAGACAAATACCTTACTATGATAAATGGAAGAAGAGGAATATTATACTATCCCGCCTGTGTCACACGTGCAGGTGTTTGCGACCGTTGAGGTAACATTGCTATTAGTTTCAACGCTATTTATAATAACATATACTTCGGAAAAATGTTACTGTGTTTATAAATTTTTAAGAAAGGTAACGTTTTTAAATTTGTCATTTTGCATTATAGGAGGGTGAAGATAAAAAGTAAAACATGCGGTAGATGATAAATGGGAACACACCACAGTGTTAATTGGTCCTAAATTATTTTCAGAGCCAAACATTGCCGCATTTGTAAACGTTGTGTGGCGTACTTCGATCACCACTGCCCATTTATCTACAACTGCATCGGTGTGCGGAACCGGATGTGGTTTTTCTTGTTCGTGATGAGTGTTGCGATTAATTGCACGCTATCTATATATTTTGCGTGCTACTGCCTACTTTTAGAAGGTTTTGGAATTCTCTACTTGCTTGGACTTTTGGAAGCTATTACGTTTTGTGCTCTCGGTTGGATATTGACGTGTACATCTGTGAGTTATATATATTATCTATTTATAATAATAATGAAAGGGTAATATTTTTAATAAAGATGTACTTTAGCCTTATCCATTCATATTGAAATAATTTAAAATTGTTTATATATGATATAAACTGAAATAACGATTTCATTACAGATCTTACATGCATGCATGAATTTGACAACAAATGAAATGTTCAACTACAAGCGTTATCCATATTTGCGTGATAAGCGAGGACGATACCAAAATCCCTTCTCACGAGGTCCCATAATGAACTTGATTGAATTCTTCGTGTGCCTCCCCGACAAGTGCGATGAGCAAGATCTATTCTATGAGGAGAACATTTGATGCGAGTCTGTATGACAGAGCGACGTCAACATGACTAAAAGACATGATGTAGTCGTGTGGACGCCGCCTCTGCAAACCAAAAGTGGAAAAGTGAATTTGGAACTGCGTTATAACTCACAAAGTTAAAGTTCAATTTTATCTGCTAAATTCTTGTGCTATAATGGTGTTAACTGTTAAAGGCAAAAGAAAAGATACGCCATAAAATATAATGGATTTCATGTTTCAAAAACTTATGCAATGCTCTTAAAAAAACTAAGAAAATTACAAAAAATATTTTATTATAGCTTTATAGAGATGTTGATAAGATGATGATACACGATGTTAGTCATCAAGAACAAAGTACGAGTGCATACTTTAGCCTAATACAGTAATATTTAATTATTATCGCTTAAAATATTATTATAAGTGTAAGAAGTATGAAGATATGAATCTCACCACTTTAAATCTTGTATTAAGTAAGTAGTTAGAAATACCTACTTAGTTCTTTATTTGTCCAGAACACACTTAGGAGATGGATCGGTAAAGAAATGCAAACAATAATAGATTGTACCTATGTTAAAAATGGATCCAGTAAAAATACAGCCCTCACCTTTTAGAATAAATAACCGCAAATTATGATACTATTGTTTTCTTTAATCACATTAATTTCCTAATAAAATGTTGCATATATATTTTAAATTAGTAAGCTACGTTTAATAATTATAAGACAATTAAAAAATTGAAAGAAGCTGTTGAAACTTAGAATGCTTTTAGACTTGTGGTTCACATCTAATTTCGCCCTACATGACTATACAAATGTAAAATAACTATAAAAAAACAATGTTAATAAGTGAAGCCTATTGCTCTATTCAATATTTAGAATATAGGTGGAATGAAAATAATTTCAATTTCATACAAAACGCATTTTTTTTATATATTGACAATTGAACTTTAATAAATTTGAGATGTCCGCTCAATTCGGCGAAACTCCTTTTCGACTAGATGTTAATCGTATGTTCATTTGACAACTCAAAAGTGATTGCAATACAGTAATAACCCGTTTTACACGAGGGAAAAAATAGCTTTAAATGAAATTAGCATAAATCGGGCTTTACTATTAAAACAGGACTGCTGGCCAAGATACACATGTGGAACAATTGTTTGTTCAACAACAAGGATATCCCCATAGAAAAAAGTTCACGTAAGAAATTCACACAATGCGAGGCATTTTTGTGATTTTTTTAATTCGTATTATAGTGATTCTGTGCGTAACGTGATAACGGGGTATCACGTCATGGTAAAACGGGATAATACTGTAGTCTATTAAAAAAAAAAAATTTTGAATTTGTATATAGCTCACCATCTAAAGTAATTAGAATTGCTATTTTGTGTATTATTAATTAAATAAATATTGGTTAATAATAGAATTTGAAGGCGTAACCGAAATAAAACACGGTTTGTATTTGCACTGTTATAATTTTTAAACAGTTAATAATGTTTTATGTCCAGCATAATAATTAATGTTACATCAATTTATATAAATCTGTAAAGCCCACTCCACACAGAATGTGCCGCTACATCCTGATATAGCTCAAGTCTACATTTTAAATGTGACTATTCCTCGTATCGTATGGAGTGAGCCTAACACCGAGCAAGGAAGAATGAGCTGACAGATAAAACGTCTACTTTTTACTTATTAAAAATATTATTGTATATTTGTGCTTCTGTGTAGATGAAAATAAGTTATGGAATTCATTCGATGATACATTTCACTTCTAGTTAAGTTACCCTCCTAAATATCACATTTCCCTTTACACATCAGTCAGTTATAGGCGCGACGACTGTCACCTTGTGGTTACTGGCGCTGATCTTAAGTTAACGTAAAATGGAGCTTATTTAGTGGTATATATAAAACATATTTTAGCAGTTACATAATAGTTTTCATTTATATTCCTAATTTATTACTTCCAAATATTATGAATCTAGAAACTACAAAATCTCGACTACATATAAAATCCTTCAAATATATACATACAAATTACCTTTCGAAACTAAAATTCACAATTATTGATTATGTTGATAAAGATCAATGTCAGTCACCATACAAGCCTATATAACATTATCCTTACAAACCACATATTGTATCCTACAAAGCGTACAACTAAATATTAAATATTCCAAAGATAAGAAAATAAATAACTGGGCTTCACCGAGTTCTATTAAGACCTCTACAAATGCAGTCGACTAGTTAACACATGCTCATTTTTATATGTGGTGTATAATACTGACGTGTCTATCATTATCAAATCATGTATTCAGATTCAAACATACTTATAATATATTAAATAGCAGTGCTTGTTGGCATAAGCCTAGTTTTACCAAACCTTTATTTAAGGTTAGTTATAAGTAAGCAAGAGTGCACCTTAAAGATATGCAAATCTATGTTTAATTCTATTTAAACCTATTCTTTTCATGGGAGCAGTATTAGGGAAGCCTAAAACACTTTATTAAACAACAACTTTAACACTTTCTATTCAATCCAACAGCTAATAAGACAATAATTTAATGACATATAAATAATATATCGATTATAGACCTATGTCTTGTATCCTAACATTACACAAATGCAGGAGACATTTTCCTTAAATTAAGAAACGAGTCATTAAAATTGGATTCATTGGATCATAGCAATCTAAATTTAGCAAAAAATATGTATATAAGAAATATCGATGAAATGAAATCGATTTTAAATTACTATCAATTATAATCGTCCACCCTTGAATTCGAATTATTCGAGTTTACTCATCTTTGTCCTCTTTAGGATTGATTCGGATAGCGGCATTCTTTTCATCAGCCGAGTGGTCTTTGTCACCCCAACCCCACAGGTGGTGAGTTCCATCGCCAGTGCGCTTCACTCTTTTCTGAACTATTTCATCAGACACCGTCTTCATATCGTACGCCCAGCCGATTTTAGCAAAGAAATTTATAAAATTAGTGGTGAAATTGAGTCTGTTGTTTCCGAGTTCAGCAGTTTTGTAATCCCATGGGAATGTATGGTGGTAGTTGTGGAAACCTTCGCCGAGCGCAAACACTGATACGGAAATGTTTTCAGATGGCTGGATATTTTTGTCGTAAGGTTTGTCGCCCCATTTGTGAGCTGCAGAGTTAACGAGCCACGTCACGTTCAATATGAACGCGTATCGGAACATGGCGGCTACGAAATAGGCGTTTATGTAGGTCTCGCCCCACATGTATACGGGGATCAACGTCGGCAGGATGAAACAGGCGATCGGCATCAGAATTAAGTAGTACCTGAAAGGATAAAATCGTTAATAATATACAGTTGAATCTTTATCTCTTTTTTTATTTGCAAGAAACCATTCATTTATTTGAAGAAGAATTTTTATTAATTTGAATTTAAATTGTTTAATGAATTATGAAACATACAAAAATCGAAACTAACTTTTTCTGGAACCGCAGAATCGGATCAGCGTATAAATCGCTTAGATCTAGTCCTTTGCCTTTTTTCTTAAGTTCAGGATGTTTCCGGACTAGAAGCCAACCAATGTGCGAGAAAAAGAAGCCTCGAGTAGCATTATGTGGGTCGGCATCAGTTTCGGAGTACTTGTGGTGCATGCGATGGTCACGTGCCCAGTCGATTGCGGAATCCTAAACGAAAGACAATATCATACTGTAGTAACAATATGTTATATGAAATATAAGTAAATATTTATGTTTTCTTTTTACATATAAAAATATATATGTAATTGTTGTGCAATAACTTTTTTACAAAGATAACTATGCGCATTCTACAGGATAATATAAACAGGTGTTTTATATGTATTTTGAAATTACCATAATGATCATCTCATCATCGCATTTACGCTGTCGCATCAGACTGTAGTGATGGTTGTCGGTCCGATCCCAACTCGGGGGAATTTTTTATTCAAATTACATTAATATTTCCAATCTCGTAAGATAAAACATAACGTAAAGTTGCCTGACTCAACAAGCAACACTACAATTCAAATGATAAGCAAATGGTGAATGAAGTGCCTTAACACAGGGTTCTCTGCCCACACTCGTAAAGCTGAAGCTGTTTTTATATAATATGATCGTCGTTATATATGTATGTAATCTATACAATCAACACAATTTCACAATTGACAATAATCAAAATTGTACTTTTTACTTGTTTTGTAAATGATGTAAGAAAAAATAAAATTTACAAAATATTATATTTTTATTTGCTTTTAACTTATTTAAATATATTTTTAGAGAATTCTTTTGAAATCTCGCAAAAACATCTTGATATATCAAGTCCAAGACATTTTATTCTTCCGAGAAGATTTTATCTTATCGAAAAAGTTTCCAACCGATTTAAACAAAGTAGCGGAACGCACGTGCTTTGTCAAATACCGTCAAGGTTCATGGAAGATTAGGGATAGTCCTCATGGCCCCGCCTAGAGGTTGACGAGGAGCACTGTGAGATTTATGTGGCTAATAGACCGGTCCACTAATTGCCGGCTTAGGAGCCCCACATAACGTTTCCGAGTCTTCAATTGGACGGGTACCTCTTAGAGGATTTACTCACGAAAAAAAAGGGTTTACTAATAAAAGATTATTTTTATATTAGAGAATTTTAATGTCATTAAGACAATATCTTTTCAATTGTAGTTTCAAAACCAAGACTATCTCAAATTTAATAATTTAATAATTATTTATTTTATTTTTATTAAAAAACTAATAACTAAGACATGCCAAATATTTTAAGGATTTTCCTTATGACATTTGAACTTCCTTTTACGCATATATCTGAATATTTGTTACTTACGTTGCAAAAATAAATAGTTTACACACCTGAAATGCCAAGGTATTGAAGATGATTAGGATTACTCGAAGTGGCCATTTTGCTTTATAAGATTTATGAGCCCATAAACGATGCGCACCTGCCGTTATTCCAAGACCAGACATAACATACAAGATGTAGGCTAAAATAAGTTATAAATATATTTTAATTACGAAATATGATAATTACTAAATGTTTAAACAAAAATATAATATATAATACAAATATATTTTTTTAAGTGAAAAAACTTGTTTATTTCATATTTAAAATTAAAAAAATGTATTGTTAAATAAATTAAGTGTTTCTAGGTAGTGAAGAGGAAAAAGGTGTGAAAAATATATGACTCATTTATGTTTCCAATGACAATGTACTAAAAAGGATGATTGTTGCATTTTTTTTTTTTTTTTTATGGATACCGGATGGCAAACGAGCAGAAGGACCGCCTGATGGTAAGTGGTTACCTTCGCCCATGAACATCTACAACACAAGAGATGTACTAGATGCGTTGCCAACCTAGAGGATACAGATGGAAAGGAAGGATAATGTAGTAGTCCGCTATCGGAACCACCACATTTTGGGAAATGGATGGGTGGGAAAGGGGAAAACCTGGCTTACATGCCATCGAACCGGAACACATCATAAGATATTTGGCGGTTCGTCTTTGACATGATAGTGGTCGCGAGCCAGACGGAGGACGAACCTCCTACCACCAAACAATTGCATATAGTTTAACAATCAACACAAAATTTAATATATAGGGAATTAACCAGGTCTGTCAGTATACACTAAGTCAGGCATAAAACAGGTAAAAATAAAATATTTTTTTAATTTAAGCAGCAAATGGAGTCTTGTAGTGACAAGACTCCATTCAAAAGGTTCACTTTGACTGCATTTCTGTATAGGATAGTGTAACTAGTAGTAACTACTAGGACTCTATTTTATTTCAACTACTTTTACAGATAGAATCTTAATATTTATTGCTACATCAAAATTGTTTGAATATATTATCAGAGTGATCTTCACAACTGACTTCATCAAATTGACTAGACTTCAAATTCAAAAAAAAAAAAAAAAGAGTTCAAACGGTAAAATAAAGTTGATAAGGTCTAAAAATCTACTTTTATTCATTAACACAAGTTCTTATTCAGGGTCCTACTCGATATTATTTATATTTTGTGATACTCAATATTATTTATATTTATATTTTAAATTAAAACTATTTAGTTAAAACATTATTCAATATCTATGTAAGTACATAAAATGATAAGTAGATATTTTAGATATCAAACGGTGTACAGTATTTGGATAAGTATAATGGTTTATAAGAAAATCAATAAACAAAATATACAAAGAACTTACCAAATATATCTGTCTGCCACTTAGCAGAAAAAAGAAATAAATAGCCTCCATATAATGCGGCTATATGTAAATATGCAAATGCAATAATATTTCTCCAAACTAATTTTCGTGGATAAGCATCAGCTTGCTGAATAGGAGTTATAGGTAAAGCCATATCAGGAGTTGATGCATCTGTTTCGAATAACACTCCATTTGCATCACCAGAATTAGGTGCCATTATATTTTCTATTCTGTAAAACATAATTATACATTAAGCTTTTTGTGACTAATAATAGTAAAAAGTAAAAATATTTCTTTATTATTAAAATTCTTATTCTATTATCATTTTCGAATATGATATTACGTAAAAGCATTAACGGTATCGCAGTTTACATACAATATATGTTTAGAGGTCATGTATAGTTCAAAATAATTTTTTACAGAAAAATATTATTGCAACTGCACTGAAATGGCTGCTGTTATTTATTTAGCTAGCATTAATCCCTTATAAATTTTATATTTACATAAGCAATGTGAATGTATTATAATATTTAATACTGCAATTTCTTACACCCTTACGAAGTTGGCTAATAAATTATAAATGCAGGAAAGAGCAAAGAAAACACTTTCACAATTAAATTACCAATATTAATAATTTAGTCGCAAATGACACTTTGACGTGACATGAGGTACACTGATGACTGAAAATAAAAGCGTTTTCCATAGCCAAAATGTGATACGCGACAGTCACCACTCACGAGATGCATTTTATTTTTGCCATGAAATTAAATAAGGTATTATTATTTAAGTGGTATAAAATTGTGTATTGTACATTTTATGGTACTGTATGGTGATTTGTTATTTGTTCACAAAACCGGCAAATTCTTGTCTTACAGTGTTTATCGGCAAATATTACTTTAAAATATTTATTTTCCTTTACTTTTTAAATCAGTATTAAATACACAAAATATTTTTAGTCAGCAATTAAATTGAATCCATTACTAATACCTACTAATAATATAACATGAATTTATATTTATATGAAATGAAGTAGAGCTTAACGAAGCGAACGCTTTTTATTACTGCCATTTTCCAAAATAAATTACTAATATAACATGATAATAAATAAAAATTACTTACCAATATTCTATGAACAGTAGTAAAATAACAATGGTATAGCACTGTATAATATTGATTTATTTCTACAACAAGATATTTTTCACGCACACGTATTTTAAGCAAGGTTTATTTAGATGATGCGCCGGTTACGTTTGTGATAAGAATATGAAATTATTCACGTGTCTTAAACTATAAGAGATACAAGTGCGAGACGTGTTTCAACTCGGTTTCGATATGTGCAATGGATAGCGCGGAGCGCCGTAGCGGTTAGAAATGAAGTGGAAGGCAATGCGGCAAGCGACCCGTGGATTGGACGGTAAGGTGGCGCGATACTGGGACACGTCATATCCAACCATACGGCAAACTCCATGGCGAGCCACGAAATGTATTGTTGATCGGGCGATTTCGTTCATTTGTTAAAGTACTGAAGCTGAACTGAAACGTATACTTATTTATATTACTTACATGTCCTCATGCACGTATGCATTCTTAAGATATAGATATTTAAAATCCTCATGTATTAAATATTTTACATTTTATGTTATTCGAATTTGTAGAATAATGGTGCGTTATTAGAGTTTGAGTTTTAAATGCTAAACTACTAAACTATTTTTTTGTAAAAATAACTCTTATAGATAGGAAAATTAGGTTTACAAGGTATGCGTTTTGTATTCATGGAAAATGTCTATTGTTGGCCTTCGAATTTATATATGAACCTATATTAGTATTTCTCTTTAAAAGCTTTAATTTAGGTTTGAAACATACACTGTAGATGCTGTAGATACAGTCACCTGATATATTTATAGCTATGTTTTTGCTATCTGTTTAGCTAATTGTTTTGTTTTAGTCTAGTCAAACTATATCAGAAATATATCATGTAAGTACACATCACAGTGAGATCTAAAAAATGTTGTGTCCATTCAATGATTAATAGCTTCAGACGAATTATACTCAATAAACGTAGTCAATTACATATCAAATCGCGCACAATAGGATCATTACAGACTGATGGAGCTGATATGAAACCTATATTGATTTACGTTTGAAACCTATATTCATTTAACTTTAGGGGCCTAATTATTGTAATACGAAATCGGAAGAGGACAAATCTTAGTATCGCTAGTACAGGGAGAGAACTTCAGAGCTCTGGAATTTGCAACTCGAGTATAAGCTTAATTCCAAGCAACTTTTCCTTAAGTAACCAATCTTGATATCCTGCCAATGCCGTATTTAAAACTATATACGAACAGATGATAGATTTAGACAGGCTAAGATCTTCTAGTAGATTATAGAGAGATTTCACTGTTAGGTACCAATTTCCAACTTTTAGCGCGCACAAATTAAGTTTAAGCCAAGTAAGTGGTAACACGAATTTCGCAGATTTACTGGTTTACCTTGAAATTATGATGTTTAGAAATATTCGTTTTCCATGAAGTTCTAGTACACGGTTTAAGCTTCTAGGTTGCCCATGCACCTTGCTTAATTATACCGGTACAAAACCCTGTCATTAACAGATAACTCAACTCAAATAGGATTTGAATCCACTATTAGAGGGTATTACCCTGACTACAATATAAAAGATGTCAGTAATACTACAGTAATTGTTTACATCATCAGATAACCATTAGGATTGAGCCATCTTACCTATGAGAGACAGGTGGTAAGTATAAACGTTGCAACATCTCTGTATATCAAGAGAGATTTACCAATACATGCTTACATTATTGAAATGTAAGTAGGAACTATGTCTCAATAATGATCATATCAATTATAACACAAATTTTCTTTTTTACAAAACAGCTGTTTATACATAGGTTTCTATCCAGTCTGGCGTGCAATGAGTTATTAGGACCCGATCGATTAAAGGTTTAGATATGAGATATGTCGTTTATTCAAGAATTTATTCATGAATATCACCAAAAAGGAAATGAGTTGCCCCAGAAATTAGCAGGGTTTAGAAATATAAACATAATATAACTTGCTCGAGCATCTCTGCTTTAACTTCAAGGATAAAAACTTCCAAAAGACGGGAATTTAAAAATAATCGTTGTGATTTTGATTTTTTTTCGTTCCTCACTTTATTAAACAACAATGGTATTCTAAAAATATTAATTACTATAGTTAAATTTGCTTAGTATATCCAGCTATCTAAGAGAAATTATTGTTTTTTGTTTTGATAACTTATTAAACCTTAAAAGTTTAAAGTCTAGTGTTCTATAATACTGATGACATTACTAAACGATGATTAATATTGCGTGATAGACACGTGCAGCGTATTTATTTAGTAACTATATCTTTAAACACATATATCGGACCAACTACCAACATATCTATTTACTTACACGTAACCACTGTATAAAGAAGCTCGGCAATTTAATTGAATTAACATTTAAGGTGATAATTCTTGGCTTCATTATAAAATTAACGCCTGTCGAGGCGCAGTGGCACAAGCGTGAGACTGGAAACGAGACAGGTTGTGGATTCGATTTACACTCCAGGAAATGATGCCACTCAGCACGCAATGCCTCAATCCGGCGGAAATTGGGAACGGAATTGTTGAAAGAGAACGGAGTGTCTTAACACTAGGTTCTCAGGTTCCCTCTGTCTACCTACCTGCTATATGCGGGATACAGCGTGAAGCTAAACAAACATATATATAAAATTAACGACTAGATTAGAGTTCAATTAGGAAAATTCAAAATGTTTCGAGAAAAAAGCATTTATATTAATAAGTATAGGTACCTAATTTATAAGAACGTATTATCTACTTTTACTATGAACATGAGGTTAAAGTGCAGATGACACGAGAAATATCATCAATAAGTAGCTACGTAAAGAAAACGTGTGTCATGATCACGCCATTTCCTTGGAAACGATTAAAATTGAAAAAAATTAAGCATCTATTAGCTGATGCTTACTTTAATTAATGCTTAAAGCATCTCACCACGTGGAAAATACTTTCAGTTTATTATACCTATAGGAACATGAATCTTATTATGAATTGAGAAGAATTTGAGACCATCGTGGCGCAGTGAGACAATGTTTGACTGTAAACGCGATTGGTTGTGGGTTCGATTTTTACTTGGCGGAATGATTGTATACAAATTATTTTTGCACTCTGGTAAGGAAAAGGCGGCGTTTAGGTGCGCCACTGAACAAACATGTCTCGAATTCGCGCGAAAAGCGGCGGTCGGACTGTCTTAACTCTAGGTATTCTCTGACTTTCCACGGATGGTTGTGGCAGTTTCCGTGGTCATCGGCCAGTGGCGGTAGAGGTGGAGCACCGTAAGGTTTTAATGTGTATATGGACGACCTCTTTACAGCCGTCCGGAGGGCCACATAACCCGCCCTAGTCCCCGTTCCGCAACGGATTCACGTTAAAAAAAAGAATGCTCTCTGACTACTCTGCTAAACGGGATAATGCATAGGACCGTCAAAAAAAAGAACAAAGTGATATTACTTTTAATGAAGTTTTATTTCTATATTTCATATAGTTAGGCTGAGCTTTTTGTAGGTAGGGATTACTTTAATAGACACGTTGTGAGTTCACAGACAGAATAAAAGATGGCAATCATTAATTATTTTCCCGTAAATATAAGTAAGATTTAGTGTACAGACAATGTTTTATTATAGCTATTACGGTATTAAAGTTTTATAGGTACAGGCACTCTTTGTCATGTATTGATTGGTACCAGAGGCAAGGGGTAAAAATTCTAAAAAGGTAGATTTAGGGAAGTTGGCATATTTAGAGACGTCGGTACCAGCCAGCCAGTACATAGAGATAAGTTTTTTTGGGATCTCACATTTTGCTAGCGATCGTTGTTTTAGGTCTTATATTTTTGTTGAGTTTATTTTTTTTGCAATATCACTTTTCATTTTTTTCGATTTAGTTTTTTTTTGGTTTCCCAATCTGCTAGTAAATCTGCCTAATCTAATCTAATTCTAATTTATTGCAATTTACAAAAAGTAAGCCGGTGGGAATCGTGTTATATGGATGGTTCGCCACTGGTGTGTAAATGTTTCATTGACTCGACAATCGTGATGCTGATTCGAATAAACATTGTGCACCCATATTTTGCTATTTGCACTACCTTTTTAACTGAATTCAAAAAAAACGGAGGTTCGCAATTCGGGTGCATTGTTTTAATTGTTACTTTATAGCTTTATACTGGTTGAATATGATAGTTAGATATGCTAGCAAGTGCTAATGATATGGTCCCATTTAAATAAGATAGGACGGGTATTTTTTAAGGAATCGTCATATTTGTATTTTTGTGCATTTTATTTCCAGTTGGTTTCGTTTTTTTTTAAATCTTAATTATATGCCTATAGGTGCAATTTGTTATCATATACGAATTAAAAGTTAGTCAGTTTCAAATACCATAGTCAAAATAATAGTGGGTAACTATGTCTCTTCTCAAGTAATTGTAACTTTTACATGAGTAAATAAACCATTTAAATTAAAGAAAAATTATTTATGAATAACTAAATAAATATGGGATAGATTTGATTGTAAATATATGACGATAATATTACCTAACCTTTTTTTTTTAAACAATTCTTCAAGGCAGTGTTCATAAATGTAATAACTAACATGTGTACATAGAATGGGCGAGTATTTATGACGTATGCACTTATCATAACAATACTCGTACTTTGTTGTTTTGGTTCTATGCAATATTTATATAAGTATATGTTGTTATGAGTAGGTATGTAAAATTAAACAAAATATTATTGTTCACAATGTTTAATCAAAATCACGCAACATTATCTCCGACGGCCACTTCTCCGTGGCTTTTGGCAATAAACTAACGGGACATAATAGTAATTCTTGAATCGAGACCAAAGTGTAGCTTCCCAAACAATTGAGCACCCATTCGTAATTCACCGGCACCACGTTCAGCTTTATGGCAAGATCTAGAATGAAGAAATTAACAAAATAACATTAATAACTATCATTGTCATGATCAAATTTGGAATTCTCCCATCTCTCAAATTACAAACATATCTATAGGAAATTTTTTGTAAACTTATGATAAAAAACTAACTAAAATCTATATAGGTATTTATTAAAATTTTGTCATTGTTATCAAATTGACCTCTTACTATTATGTCCTTCGACACTACGGTTTCACAATAGTCTGAGCACGTGCAAGTAAGTAGTAAATGAGGAAAGCTTGCCAAAAGTACTTTATTAAACGCTTCCCCCACGTATCGATACGCCTATGGCCTTCTACTACGCATTTAGAGACGAAAACAAATAAATGATGCCAATCAAATAATCTATTTCTATATGAAATACTTGATATAAATTAGTCCCTGGCCTGGTCCCTAGTTTATTATTAACAATTGTATAAACTTTATGTAATAATCGGAAAGAAAATAAGCACAAAAATTTAAAAGATTTTGTTATTTTTTTATGGATAACGAATGGCAAACGAGCAGAAGGACCACCTGATGGTGAGCGGTTACCTTCGCCCATGAACATCTACAATACCAAGATGTACTAGATGCGTTACCAACCTAGAGGATACAGATGGAAGAGGAGGACAATGTAGTGGTCCGCTATCGGAACCACCACATTTTGGGGAACGGATGGGTGGGAAAGGGGAAAAATAGGCTTACATGCCATCGAACCGGAACACATCACAAGATATTTGGCGGTTCGTCTTTGACATGATAGTGGTCGCGAGCCAGTCGAAGGACGAACCTCCTACCACTACCGCGGCGGAGGGGAAATGTATTCTAACCCCTCACATAATAACTCACAGGGAAGGGAGTTTTCATCTTATCAAGTAATTTCTCTTTCTCAAAGGCTAAAGTGAGTTTCTTAACATTCTATAATGTATTTTTCCATTACAATCTTCAATTCTATGACTTTTTAATCAATTTGGATTTCAACTGCAATGTTAACTTAGTTTAGCAACTTTTGTCACTTTTTATATTTTTGTACAAAATTTACTATTCCTTGGTTTTCAGTCTGAAATAACTTAAACTCCAGCAACAGTACTTATATAAATGTAACAATAAAAACTTTTGAATTACCACAAAAACTCCTTTTTCTTTAAAAAAATCATCTATAATATGTTTAAGTTCTTTTATTATAATCTAATCAATGGAAACATAATATATAATGCAATAAAAAGAAATCGCGTGATTTACGTAACGTATAATAGCTTAATTAAATATTTCATATTTATTATATTTATAGAATATATAGGATATTTGTCTTTATTCTTTTACATGATTTTTCCTCAATATGATCAAGAGCCTTATCCGTTCAATCGAGGTCTTCTCTACCTCTCTTACCACTAACTCTTGTATCTCATTAAAGATAAAAGCCAATAAAGATAAAAAAGTGTTTATCCGATTATTAGGAAATCCTATATAGGTTTTTTTTTAAATCTTCATCCTTTTTTCCGCAAGACGTTTTGGTCTCCACTTTCTACTCGAGACTTTGAAGTACACATCGTTACGGAACATATAGTTTCTGGTAAAACCGGAATATAAATAATTTAATTATAATTATGAATTATTCATCGAATTATTCGAGCAGGGATCGAATCCACAACCCATCGCATTTTACAATAAGACGCCGTCCATTGCGCCACGATGGCCTCTAATTTCAATATTATTGTTATATTTTGTTGTTCATTGCTTAAAACTATATTTATATTTTAACGTCTCTTCGGATTTTTTTTTTGAGTTAGATTACATCCACGGGCTCGCACTTGCCCGTGCCTTTTGTTTCTTTTTTTTTTCGTGTGCATACTTAAATAGACTACCTTGTCTTAAGACTATGGTGAGATCCTCACCGACTGACAATTTTTTTTTTTTATAAATTTATGAGCAGGTTAGACAGTTGCCAGGGCGTCTCATATCGCTGACGTTGCTGGTCACTGCCCCCATGACGGCGTCATCACGTTTGGCGATGGCGTGTCTGAGGCAGTGCTCATCGTCTCTTCGGATTACTAATTAGTAATATCATATTAGTAATATGACAATAGCGTAAGCTATAATAACTAGACATAATAAATAGCTAAAGCTATTATATTTTTACCGACTTCAAAAAAGTTTTCGATTCAACTATATTTTTTTATATATGTGACCGCACAACTTTTTACTAGTTGCACCAATTGATAATTATCTTTTTGTAGATAGCTTGTGCTAGATGAGGTTCCATTTTTAATTTAGTTACGATGTGACGAGTAATTTGTAACTTAATCATAATAATTTAAATCATCTATCATAATAATTTTAAACTGTAAAAAATTTAATTATTTTATCAGGAGATAATTTTTTTTTTAGTTTCACGCACACCACAGGGTAAGCACAGGGAACCAAAGAACCTAGTGTTAAGACACTACGTTCTCTTTTCACATTTCCGTTCCCCACTTAAGATAGAATATACAATGAAATTTTGACACATACAGACAAATCTATCTTCCTGCGTGTTTTCCGGTTCGGCGAGCAAGAGTGCGGGGCGCGTGACGTCACTCGATACTTGCACTCCTTCAGGTTCCTCCACTACGACACCACCAGCACTTCGCAAAATTTCCTAAAATAATAAACAGAATAAAGATTCACTGCAATATTAATAATCACTTATTTTATAAGGATTTAATTATTAAAAATGGCAACAGATTGATAATGAGACATTATGTTACAATATAGTTATAAAAGATGCAAAAAAATAATCATAATATAGAAATTAGAGGTCATCGTGGCGCAGTGCGACAGTCAGAAGCGAAAACAACATTAATAGACGTAGATTTTATCATTAGAATATTTGTATCTGTATAATCTGTTTTTTTTATTTTTTTTTCGACTGTGTAGTATGCTGTTGGCCCTATTGGCCTCGACAGCGTCACCGGGTTTTGTGGGGGGCCGAGCTTGAAGAGCTCTGACCCTGGCTTGGCCTCCTCGGGAGGAGGACCACTGCTTGTAGTGGGGGACTTTGCTTTCGCTCGGCCCATATATAATCTGTTTGTAATTTAAATATTATATTTTTCTAATAATTATTTAATCAGCGTATTTATTTTTTAGTTGACCAAGAATTGAAAAATAAGAATTCTTATCTATTATACCATAGATTACAAATTTAAACATTAATATCGCCTTATATTATACGTAAGTTATATATATTGTTACATTACAGAAGATGAATTGTACAAGAGAATACAAAGAAAATACCTTTAGTGTATCAACATCTAAAACGCTGAAGGGCGGCATGCAATAAAATGTATTCCCTTGAAATATCTTTTGTTTGGCGATGCGCGAGCGACGAGGGCCGGGCTCGCCTGTGCCGTCAAGAGCCTCGAATTCTTCCTATTAAATGTTTAATATAAAAATTATAAAGCAAAATCTCCATTATCCGGGGTAATGATGGGTTCACGGATAATCGAGTTACAATATTTTATTAACTTGTTTCTAGAAACTTAGACTAGCAGTTACCGGAAACTTATGATACCGCACACCATGTTTTTCTATTCAGTATTTTAGCAAGTTATTTTAAAGAAGAATTACATACTTCATGTTGTAATTGTAAAATAAATAATCTCATGTAATAATTATATTATAAAATAAATATTATGAATTATAAAATATATAGTGTAAGAATGTTTAAAAAATCCGGCCTTTTTAAACGCTGGTTAATCGGAACCCCGAGTTAATCGAAAATATCAGGTACTTTCTTAGGTCAGATGCATTATAAATGTATGTATGTTCTAATATAAATAAAAATTTGTATACAATAGAAATATAAATCAACCTATTAATAAATTTACAATAGTTTTTAAGCCAATTCAACCAATTGTTTATTTAAAAATATGTATGATTTTTATAGGAAATCGCTAATAAATTTCATGTGTGATCACGTGGGTGGTAAACCACTGTATTAACACGTTCAATGCGGCGGCCATTTTCGTGGTATGCACTATGGGGCGACCGAATGTTTTTTTTTTACGTGAATCATTATTTATTATTTACGTCCTGAATGACGTAAAAAATAATAAAAAAAATGTCCGAGCACTATTTATCGGCAAAACTATTGACCTCTCTGGAGAGGGGTGGCCGCCCCACGGGCGAGTATTTACGTGAATAACCTTTATTTACGTCCTGAATGACATAAAAAATAATAAAAAGATTTTCAGCGGTGGGGATAGACCATGGCCATCTGGAGGGGCGCTGATGCGTAGACCCGTGCGCGCACACACTTGTCCCTTTTAGTGAGTGAACTATTTTTTTTAGCAACGCGCATTCCATTCAAATTTTGTTTTTTTTGGCGGGTCACTCTTCTTAATATTTAAAATTATATTATATAAACAATTTGAAATATTTTCCTATAACTATATAATATATATTTTTATAACTATATACATATTTTTTTGGCTATGTACTCTTTTACATAGATAAATTTTATTGTTTACTGTATTTTGTTGAAGTTTTTAATAGATAGTTTATATTTTAAACAAAAGTAATGTAGGTGTCGGAACAACAGTTTATTTTACATGATAAGTTAGCCTTTAAGTGTGGTGTATAGTGTACCATATCAACATGTTTAAATAATATTATGTACGAAGAATATATCACTGTATACTATGTTGGCTTCCTAAAATAAAATAAAATAAAAATAAAAATAAAAAAAACTTCTAAATATTCGTATATGTTTTGAATGGTGTTTCAAATTTAACTATGATAAAATATATTTCCCATATTAAACAGACGCAATGCCTAAAATAAACTATAGACATTTAATAAGTTAGTAGAACCAGAAAATATATTGGTTGAACTGAAAATATTTGAAAAAGCCAAATTTAATAAAAAAATAATAAAAACCTCATCAACAATGGTTTCAGTTTGTAAACATCTTTCAACCCAGGCGTATGATATGATCCACTTGGCTCCGGCGAGAGCACACATATACTTCACTGTTCTAAAAATTATAAATATATATAATATATTACATTGATAAGAATAATAAACTCGAAAAGCACTTTCAATAAAGATAGTGCTTTTCGTGTTAGACAGTGATTTCTTAAAAGAAATGACTTAAAGCTATCATTCTAGTTTCCAAGCATTCTAAAATGATTTGTATTCACATTTTAAATTTCGCTATGTTAAGTTGAAATGGATGTAGAGCGTAAAATGTATGACAAAATGTCATACAATAAAAGTATTAATATTAAAATGCCCTATAATTAATACTCATTTGTAATATGACCCCGATATTTGTATAACCATCCACACCACCTGGATGCGTGGCACTCCAGTACTGTGCGGTTTCGAAGGAATTTCCTTCCACGTGCCACTCAGCTGTGGAATGGCCTACCTGCGGCAGTTTTTCCAGGTCGATACGAAATGGGTACCTTCAAAAAGCGCGCCTACTCCCACCTCAAAGGCCGGCAACGCCCCTGTAGCTCCTCTGGTGTTACACGGGGCCGTGGGCGGCGGGGATCACTTACCATCAGGTGACCCGAACGCGAGTTTGCCTTGTCCTTTCCATAAAAAAAAAAAAAAAAAGACATTGTATAAATAATAAACCTACCGCTGAGATTTGTTCTCATCATCAACACCAACAACAAGATGTGTAACATCCTTTGAATATTTATCAACATACGTCCAATTTCTTTGAGAACAAAGAAGTTTGAGCCTTGCTTGCTCAGGTCCAGTCAAACAAGAACCAGCTAAACAAAATTTGGCAGACCTTTTAAGAATTTGATATTGCGAATAGAGTGTTTGATCAAAAGCTTTTGACAAAAATTCTTTTTCTTGTGTCGTTTTTGCTGCAACAAATGAACCAGAGCAAAGAGTTTGTTCTAAATTTTCTGTATTGTCATCTTTCATGCTGTTAAAGTTAAGAGACTTTCTTGCTGCTGGTGTAGACTTATGTTTAATCTGGCCAACAAACTTCGTGATTGTGAGAGGTGTGTCTAGAGTTGGCCTCCTTGTATCAACGACTGTTATATTTTCACTATTTTTCGAAGATTCTTCAATAACATCTGACAGGCTCACAATATTTGAAACATCTTTACCATCTAAATTTTTCGAAACAGGTGTAGATGCTTTTGTTACTAACTGTTGAGTACTCTGCATGTGAGTTGTATTTTTACTTATTGCAAATGACTGAACTCTGAAATAATAAGTAGGGGTAAAATTATGCATTTATAATTTTGTTTGTCTATCTTCAGGTATCATGTCCATTATAAAGAAGAAACCAGTGTTAAAAAAGAAAAAGTTTTACATTTTTCTAAAATTCATTGTGAGTTACATAGCAGGAACTAACGCCTCCCTTCTAACCTGATAAGTCGAAATTATTTTCGTAAAAAATAGCATTACCATTCCAACTAACATAATGAGAGAAATAGTTTATTAAATATAGATATTGTGTTTTAGTTTTACAAATCTTTCGCATACAAGCTAAATCAGCCTGTTGATTAATGGTTTTACACTGCCCATCGACTTACCAGAGCGCTGAAATTATAATAATTTAAATGTAGTCATACCTTCATAGGATCACACCCTCACCATTTTTTTTTTTTTTTTTTTTATGAATACCGGATGGAAAACGAGCAGAAGGACCGCCTGATGGTAAGTGGTTACCTTCGCCCATGAACATCTACAACACAAGAGATGTACTAGATGCGTTGCCAACCTAGAGGATACAGATGGAAAGGGAGGATAATGTAGTAGTCCGCTATCGGAACCACCACATTTTGGGGAAAGGATGGGTGGGAAAGGGGAAAACCTGGCTTACATGCCATCGAACCGGAACACATCATAAGATATTTGGCGGTTCGTCTTTGACATGATAGTGGTCGCGAGCCAGACGGAGGACGAACCTCCTACCACCATATGGTTTACTTGAGGTACTGCTATATACAGGGACTGACGGCCTCAATTAATTTGGTTATTATCTGAATTATTTGTATTTACTTCTAATAGTGTTAAAGACAAGATAAGTAATTCACAACCACATACTTTTGAGGTGTATCTTCTACAACGCTTTTATCGGAATCGTCATCATCATCTTTTACTGGAGTGCTCATTTCAGTATCATCCAAATCAATTACTTCAGGTGACATTCGACGATTACCTTCGTTATTTATTTTATTAACTTTTTTAGTCATTTCTAATTCTTCACTTAGTTTCTTATTCTGAGTTTTCATATTTTCATCGTAAGTCTGAAATATTTATTTTTAATTTTATTTTTCAAAAGTTAGTTAAATTATGATATAATATAATTATTTGGGATATGATATAATATATTATTTGGGATCGATAGGTTGTGGGTTCGATTCCCACTAAAGTACAATGCCTCAATTTGGCGGAAAGTGACGAACGAAGTGTCTTAACACTAGGTTCTCAGGTTCCCTCTGCTTACCCTGCTATATGCGGGATACAGCTTGAAGCTAAAAAAATAAAGAAAAGAAAATTTGTTATACCTTAAAATTTGTTGTCGTAAATATTTCTGAATCTTGACTACCTTTAGAGGAGGAAAACATATTTTCACTATTTTTGTCATTTGTAGCATCCCTTCTATCTAATATTCCAATATTTTTTGTTGAATCTATTTTATCGATTTTATTATGTGTTGTTGATTTTCCCATATCAGCATCGATATTAGCAAAAACTTGGCTCATTAATGCATCATAATTCATACTTTCACTGTCAATTTCATTTATAATGGTTTGTTTCATTGTTTTGTTTTTTTGTAATTTCTTTTCAATGCTGCTCTCTGGATGGTCACGGTCATTTTCTTTTTTCTCATGTAATTTTCTTCTCTTATTAGTGGGAAAATCTTCTGTATCACTAGAGTCCCTGTCTCTTTTATCTTTCTGATTTTTTGTTTTATTTGATTTTGTGTTTGACGTAAATACTGCAGAGGGAGTATTTTTTGTACTTTTAAGAGTCTGAATATTGACTTCTTTAACAGATCCACTATCAAAGATCTCAAAAATATTCATTGACTCTATAGTTTCTGCGTTATTATCTACATTTTTAGTATTATTATTGTGTTGAGTACCATTTTTAATGAGAGCCTCACTACTTTTAGACTTATTTAATAATTGTGATGCAGTCCGAGTGTGTATGGAATGCATACCATATTGGGCATTTTCTGTGTTTGCCAATTCTTTTTCATTACTTTCTACAGTTATTTCATACTGAATTGATGTTGTGTCAGCAGATGCTGTGTTCTTTTTTGAAGGGGTTGAGTTATCAATGATGTGTGGCATTATAGAATTTTGTCTAATATCATCTTTCTTTTGGAAATTATTCATATCAATGTTGGGCTTATTACATAAATCTAAAATACATGAAGTCTTCTTTTCTAAATTTAGGTCATTTAAAGAGGTTTGAATTTCTTTATCAGAGTTTATCTTTAGTTGGACATCATTTTCTTTTTTCTTTATGCAAATATTGGTTAATGTTGTACCAGCTTTTATTGTTATCAGAATGTCATCACTATTATTTGTAACTATTTGGGAGGTCTCATTTTGCCTAGAACAAGTTTCATTAGTTTTCACTGAACTATAGCTGTTACTAAGTGGCCCCATCCGAAAGAAACTTACATTAGGCTTATTTAAATCTGTACAAGATTTTTTGTTATTAAGTTGATTTGATTCATCCTTATGTATTTCGGAAGTATTTTTTATTGAGTTATTATCTTTTGTTACCTCTTTACTAGATGTAACTAACTTTTTATGAAATACATTTGTGGTTGTTGATGGAACTTCCTCATCATTTTTATGCCTGATTTCCTGTTCCGTTGGACTTTTCTGCTTCAAATCAACATCTACATGTCCAATATTTGAAACATCTTCTGTTATTTCAAATAATTTATTAATTTGTTTATTAATTTGTGAGTTTTTAAACTTTTCAATAGAAATATTTAGTTTATTTCTATTTTTCTTATTCAATTTACTAAATTCTTTCTTCATTCTTTTGACATTATTCCAGTTTTTAGTAGTTTTACTGGGATTATTTTGAGAGTTTATTTTAGATACTGTAGTACTATTTTTCTTTGAAGATTTTTCATGTAAGACTCTATTATTATCTATATAATTTTCTTTTTTTTGGGAAGATCTAAGATTTGGAGGTGGAAAAAGGTTTTCATCATTTAGAAACCCAAGAGAATACAAACTTGAATCACATTTTTCATCAAATTTATTGGAATTTTTTTCTACTTCTGGCATCTCCTCAATTTTATCCCAATCATCTTGTTGTGGTGCAATGTGAATAATATTTGTAGAGGATATAATGTTCTTATTCTCAGAGTGAATTTGTATATCACTTGTAATTTGTTGTACAGATTGTCTATCTATTAAACAAGAAGAATCTCTGGGGCTAGGAACGGACTCTTTATATTTTCTAATTGTCAATACATTATTTTTATTATTTGTTAACTGAGCTTTCACATTTTTATTGAAGTGTTCTTCATTGGGACAGTTAATTAAATAATGATCTGAAAAGATTATGAAAAAGAATTATAAAAATTGTCAGTAAGTAAATAAACAAAGATAAACTATGAAAATGGCAAAATATACTTACAATTTATATCAAAAAGTTCTTCAAGCGCTCTTATAAATTTTATAACATTTTGTGCATGTTTTTGAAGAGGTAAATTCAGCATTAGTGTTCTTTTATCTATCTCGTAACCACAATATGGGCATGTTCGTCTTGCACGCCAACACCCATGACATAAACTATGACCGCATATCGCTGTGTTAGGTACCGTATAGTATTTACAACTGAAAAATAATATATTTTTATTATTTATGATAGATCTTCTGAAAAATAATGATAATAAAATCGTTAATAATATTTACCACTCCATACAAGTTATGTCATCGTCGTACGCAGAAGTTAATTGTAATAATTGTTCTACGTTTATATTCTTCAAAGTCATGTTTGTTTATTTGCCTTTTATTTTATAATTTTAATCAGAAATATTATTTAGTATGGGTTAATCTAAATTCATTAATAATAGCGGGAAAATACACAAATAGTATAAATAGTGTCATAGTTTTATACTCAATTACAACAGATAATAATACAATATGCAATTATTTAAGTGTTAAAGAAAAGTTAATATTTTAAAATAACATTTGGGAATTTTTTTTTCGTTTAATTATTTTTTGTATGGTAAATAGAATAATAATTAATTACTTGCAAGCTTGATTGGAGTTGTCTTGTTATGCAAGGTGAATGGGTATAACATAAATTATCTATATTTTTATCTATCTTGGATTATTTATATTTTATTTAATTGTTAGACGATATACAATTTTTATAATAAGTTTCTGGGAGATACCAGTACTACCAGTACAGGTTATGGGGTAGTTTTCCTATTACGGCAGTGACGTACAACGCCGATATATGCTAATGCTAAATTGGAATGTGTATTAATTATCAAATCCACCATCATAATATCATAAAATGGTATCTGCAATATTAATATCTGGCCCAAGATTTAAAGGTTATTTAAAGTAATGTTTATTTTTACTACGACATCTAACGTACGCATCACCCGAAAGCAATAAAATTTTAAAGTGCTTGACTGTGCGAAGCGTTGTTGTAGTTGAAAAATGAAAAACCTTGAATAACTTAATTTACGGGCACGTATCTCAATTTTTATAAACTTATTAAAATATTGTTATAAATGAGTATACAAAAATTTTGCCTACTGTGTTTTTCTTGCTGATGTAACCTAAAGTGGTATCTAAGTAGAATGAAATACCGAACGCAGTTCTTCGTAAGAATGCACAAATGTCAACGTCATTTTGACAGCATCCATCGATCATTAGGCTTTGAATTAGGAGGTATTCCGAGCCGAAAAATTTATTAACACCATTATATTACCCCATTGACTTAAAAAGTAAGTATGATTTCAGTTTTTAGTTATGTTAGTTTATAAGACAATCTTTTAAAGCAATAAATAACATCGCGATTTATGAAGGAAATTATTACATAATCTATGTTGTCAATATAATCTATTAATTCTATATCAAGTAAGTCTTTTATTTAAGTATAATTCGGTTAATTTAAATTTATTTTAAGATAAATTCAATCGTATGTAGCTAATGTATTTTTTAAAAAAATTTTTTTGAAGTGGATATTTGTAGGTTATGTTGAATCAATACTAAAAGTGTTAATATGACTGATAGTTCTAATTTTGATTATGTATATTTTTCCCCAGAATGGCTTTAGCTCTGCGTAATTTACTGCGAGGAGTAGCCAGGAGGGTTCAAGCTCGTGGTTATGCTGATGCACCTAAAGAAGGAGAAATGGCCTTTACTTTCGCAGCTGGCAATAAAGTATGTCAAAAGCATATTATATAAATATTTTTTTAACTTCAC
Source organism: Philaethria dido (assembly GCA_033558755.1). Classification (NCBI taxonomy): domain Eukaryota; kingdom Metazoa; phylum Arthropoda; class Insecta; order Lepidoptera; family Nymphalidae; genus Philaethria; species Philaethria dido. Next base: position 89,924 of record JAKGSA010000091.1, on the reverse strand, counting down.
GCTGTATCCTGCATATAGCGGGGTAGGCAGAGGGAACCAGAGAATATAGTGTTAAGACACTCCATTGTCTTTCAACATTTCCGTTCCCCACTCTCCGCCAAATTGAGGCATTGCGGGTTGAGTGGCGGAACTCAACACCGCGCTTTGCCTTATTACCAAGCACAAGAAATGAAAATACTAAATTTTACATTTCCTGCAGTGGGAATGGAACCCACAACCTGTCGCGTTTTCAGTCACACACTTGTGCCTCTGTGCCACAACAGGCATTGAGATAATATTATATGTAGAGTTTTTAAAGTTATCTTTATTCAGCTTCACGATTACCCCCCTATAGCAGAGTAGTCAGAGAACCTAGATCAAGACACTCCATTCTTCACTTCCTACTCGAAATTAAGCAATGCTTGTTGAGAGCTTGGACTAAATGGGAAATGATTTTTTTTTTACTCATAATTACATAAATTATAATCATTTTCTTAAATGAAAATTGAACCCACAACTACTTGTGTTTACAGCCAGACACTGTCCTACTGTGCTACAATTATGTCAATGAGTGCATAGTATTTTAGAGCAATTGTAAATAAGCTAATATTTTTAATATTTGTGTTTCAGGTATTTTATGATAAGCAGATTGTAAAGCAGATTGATGTCCCATCGTTCAGCGGAGCTTTTGGTATCCTTCCGAAACATGTCCCTACGTTAGGCAAGTTTACTAAGATATCATTTTATTTTCTTATACTACAATGTTACAATACATTGTAAGAAATTCTAGATAAAGATATTTTGATGTAAAAATAACATATAAGAATTTAACACCCTTTTTTGCGGCAATTTAACAATTTTTAAAACAAGAGTACAGTGTTTTCATGAAATTGTAGAACATTGATTACAATTGTTAATATTTGCAGCTGTTCTGAGGCCTGGTGTAGTAACAGTGACAGAAAATGATGGTAAACAAAGCAAGATTTTTGTTTCCTCTGGAACCATCACTGTCAATGATGATTCTTCAGTTCAGGTAACACTAAATTATTTATATTTATTTCTCTATTAATACTTTAATGTACAGTATAAGAAAATAAATAAGCCTCAATTATAATTCAAAATTGACAAAAATACAGCAAAAAGAATATTATACAAGGATCTTAGCAATTTATGTTGTGGTGCAATACACCCGTTATATTTTTTTTTTTTTTTTTATACCACGACGGTGGCAACAAGGCACACGGCCCACCTGATGGTAAGTGGTTACCGTGGCCTATGGACGCTTGCAACACCAGGGGCATCACTTACGCATTGCCGACCCTTGAAAAACCTATTTATTCCCCTTTTGAAGAACCCCATATTGTAGCCCTCTGGGAAAACCTCGGCAGGGAGATCATTCCACAATTGGAGAGTCCGCGGAAGAAAGTTCCTTTGAAATCGAACTGTTCGGGACCATTTAGGCTCCAAAGTGTGAGCATGAACTCCCTGTCGATGGCGATGATGATATTTTATCCTGATATGCCAAAAAGCTTGGAAGCTCTTATATTTAGAATTATTAAGTAAAAAATAATAGACTATGAGAATGACAAATGTTTTGTAAAATTAATGAATAATTTTGAAATACAACAAACAGTAAAATAAAACAATTTTGTCATTTATTGGATGCTGTAGAAATTTACTATTTATTTTGATGGTGTCACTTTGATTCCAAGTCTCCTGCATCTAGTACAAGTATTTTATATATATTTGTACTAAAATATATTATTAAGTTACTTCATGGAGCTCAATTCATTCATATTGGTAAAACTCATATTTTCATTTATACTTTCCAGTTAGAACAAGACAGCATTACATAATTTATTCTTTAAGAACTTTCTACTTTTTTTAAGAACATCCTAGACATGTTCCAACTTCTGTATATTTTTTATTTGGATAGGAACTCTGTGTATTCATACATTCATATTGTAAAACACAGATACCCATAAAATCGCCAAATAAGTATTACGCTCATAATAAGTATATAAAAGAAATATAATATAAGATTAATGTTATAATTAGTAATTTAATGAACTAGTTGTTGTCCGCAACGTCATTCGTTTCGTTTCCATTACTATCTTTCATTGTTTAGACAGTATATAGTTCTGTGGTTGACCTTTCCTGTAGAAATTTAATGAAATTCTCGGCTTCGGGTTTTCTGTCGATAAGTCATTGACTAATGATAGATTTTCATATATCTATATATCAGTGGTGAGGCGTCCAAAGTTATGAGACCTAAAAAAAAGGTCGCCAGGAAAATGTGGAACTCGAATTGTAATAAAGATAAATCATCTCAAACACCTAAAACAAAAAAAAAGGTCATTCCCAAAATCCGATAGTGAAATGACTAAATACCTCCCATCTTGTACCGGCTTCCCTAAATATACACAGGCTTCTCTAAATTTACCGGCTTGCCTAACTAAAATTTTCACCCCTCACCTCTGCTATATACGCGAAAAATATCAAAAAATAATGTGCTGAATTTTTCTTGGGTCTTTGTTTGTACTAGTACAGCAAATGTGCGTTCACACGATTTCAGTTTTTTAGTATGTATATCAAAAATTTATTATACGAGCTCTCAATCAGAGGGGGCGCACCTCCCCAAAGGGGGCCTAGAGACATATCAAAGGGGGGTGTAAAGCATTGATTTTGTTTATTTTTATTCGAAAAAAAACATTTGATTAATTTGAAGTATGTTTATTAGAATTAAAATGTGTTTTAATAAGGTACGTTTATTATGTATGCACTTATTGAAAAAGTAAAGGGGCCATGAAAATAATATATATAATAAAATATAGGTTGGAAAGCCCGGTTGTTATTCTATGAAATAATTATAAATTAATAATTAAAGAAGAAAATAGGATGAAGAATCGGGATATATCGTCAATATATGTGTGTATAAATTAATTATCTTTCTGATGCTAACTGGTTGGGCGTGATTCATGAATTAGTGAATTTCAATGAGCCTGTACTTCAACGGTGTTATTGTATATAGATTCTATTTTACATTATCATCTTTCTTTTTTCTGATTTTTGTATTAGGTACTTGAAATCAATGTAGCGTTTTTCGCACTAGATTAATCAATCGACATCACATTCTTCAAATTCGTATCATGGTGTGAAATAATTATAATAAATATTTTAGGTTCTCGCTGAAGAGGCGCACCCGTTGGAAAACTTGGACCGCAGCGCGGCGCAGGAAGCACTCAGCAAGGCACAATCTGAACTAAATTCTGCTGCTAACGATCAGGTACTATCCACATACAGCAATCCCACATAGAGCTAAATACTATTTTTATTTTGGTCCTGTGGATACTCATGGGTAGTGCCCATTTCTTATTTAAGGATATAGCGTGCTAGCTGACGTAAATTCTCAGTTCTAATTATAACTATTTTTTACCATTAAATATTATTTTAAATATACTGTTACAATGTCAGATTAAACGAGTTACAATAAATGTTTTTAAAATTTATTTACAACATATAATCAAAACTTCGGCATTCTAGTTCTACTTAGCTTTATAAAAATAGTTTTTACTTGGACTTTAGCTGATAAGCTAACCTTATTTATCAACGGTTGTTATTTTTTTTATTTTACGCTAAGCACTATAGGTGTAGATAATTGTACCTTATTGCTTATATTTTTTAGGCTAAAGCCGAAGCCGCCATTGCTGTGGAAGTCGCTGAAGAAATCGTAAAAGCTGCCTCAGCGTAAATACGTTTCCAGTTATTCAAGAATGTTAGTCTAACAACTATTTAATTTAAATCATGTCAACAAAATAAAAACCATTGTCGATGTAACACTTTGTTTATTATATTTTTTAAATGATACCTTATGATAAGGACACTATGGTCGAAATAAAAGAGGAATTCGTAGTTGAAATATGAGTAATTTATTCAACACAATTCAAACACTTTGGTACAAATAGTTACTTGCGATTAGCGATGTCATTTTGCGATTATAAAAAAGTAATGAAATAAGCCGCAAACAACACTCGAAACAAGCTAAAAAGTTAAAATATTAGAAAAAAATGAACGCTTTATTTTAGCGATGCTGAATTAAACGCTTATAATAATTTAATTGCCGAAATGGTTATATTATAATAATTTTGAATATCCTTATTTAAATTTTCATATAATTTTAACTATAATTTAAAAATCCAAAATTTCTAATTGGAAGGTTATCAAGAAGAGATCGGTTGCTAGGAAGTCGCGAAAACCTATCTACAAGCTACTTGCGAAGCTTACACGATGCCACAACATGTAAGAAGACATCTAGAGTGACACGCGCGTGTCTTACATCTAACACTTGCATATTACATACGTAGAGAATAGATTACGATTACGAATAAAAATGCACCTTAATATATTAGGGTAACGTTATGACGTATAAAATGCTTTCCGAATTCCGTATCCTATTGTGTTACAGGAGCTCGATGACTGTTGCCAATACACAGTGAACTGTGTTGTTCTTTTTGTTCATACGAAGTATGCTGGTTACTTAGTATACGTACGGATATTGAATAATGTATGGTCTTACATAACTAGCTACAGATTACATAGTTATATTCAAAAAGTTGATTAATCAATAAGATGCCTTAAATCTAATCCTTATCTAAGAAGTACAGTAAACGCAATCAAAACAATACACGATATCAATAATGACGTGGCTATAACATAAATGGTAAAAAGCATCACGAAACTGTTAACATTAAAAGGAAGCATTGTACCAACCTCGCGGTCGAGTATCACTAAAAGTTGATCGCCTTAAAAGTAAGCAAATATAAATAACAATGTAATTAGTACATTTCACATAAAATAAAATGAGTAAAAAAATTCAAAATATCACATAATTACATGTTGAGCTTAATTTAAATTGAATATCAATGAGTCCACCCCAGAGCCAGCACTTGTACATATGCTTTCATACTTTTAAATTAAGCTAAACAAATAAGATCGAAATTCATTAAACATTTCGTCAATACGCCGCCACAAGTACGCAAAGTCGGGTATGCGGCCGTTCTATTCGTATTAGATAATTTTCAATAACACGTCACTCCCCTAAAGGAAAATATATCATCTGAATTAACTACCACAACCATAATTTTCTGTTTGACATGGCAACGCTACACAGAGTGACGTGGTGAGAACTACGGGAGGGCATTACACGAGCTTACCCGGCTTTGTACCTTATTGCGGGTGAATAAAAAAACAAATGAGATAATGGCACTATTGTGCTATGGTAAATGAAATCCAGCCAACGCATATGAAATGTCGAATGAAATAATAGTGGAGACACACCTAGTCAAATGAAAATGAGAAAAAAACATACAGCAATACGACCACATCCTCGTTGAGCGTTGTCGCAACAAAATCGCGTAAGCAAAGCGAAACTATTTAATTGTGCAATAATCGTAATAAGTCGGTAAAGCGGCGAGCAGCTCAACAGAAGCGTGGTCGTTTAGGATGGGGGCGATAGCGAGGTGTGTCACGTGTTGGCAGTTTACAGGTTACACTGCCACAGTATCGTAGGCTGTGAGTCCCCGCCCGTGGACTGCTTGCTGGGGGATTGGGGTGGTTGCTTCTGGTCTGTAACACCAACGTCGGATTACTATCACGTATTAACGTTATAAAGCGTTATGATTACTACGTTGCAAATAATTTCATGTTAATAACTGTTGATCCGTCATTGTTTGCGAAAGTTACTTCGGCAAATATTTATAATCACGACATAAGAACCGGGACAATGATACAGGTTTATCTAAGATAAGGGTATTTATTACTTAAGTAGATTTTTTTAATTGAAATTGATATCTGAGGAAGCAAGTGGTAGACATTTATTTGAAATAGTAATAATATAAGTTGGTGAGGAAAACACATGGGTTACACAACGTGAACGCTGACGGGAAGTGACCACTGACAATTATTGCAAGTGTCTAATGGTATTCTATATTATACAATGATATAATGTAATATACAATGAAATTGAGCAATTAAGAGATAGCTTGTGCGGCGCACATAAATAAAATTATCGATATTCGATATAAAAAATCACTAATGTTATTTAAATAATGTAATATTAACTACATCGATAATTTTAGTTCATTTTAATGCGGGTCAACTAGATTTAAAGTTATCTGCTAAAAAGCTTACAATGTATAATAACTGAATTGTTCTGCGGTATATAGGTAGGTTGAAGTGATCTTATATCAGGTGTAGGCAGACTATGGTTACATTTTTAAAAATAAAATAAACATTTGGCTCTGAAATTTCATAACTCAGCAAAACAAAATTTTAGTGCAATGGTTTAACTGTTAGCCACATAAGGTTAATGATTAGGTACATAAAACATTTCAGGCAAAATTAAATAACATTCAGCAAATGATTATTGTCTTCACATACATTGACTTACTGTTTCCTGGAGACCATGGATGCAGAACATAGTACATGCTTAATATCGACACTATTCATACAAATAACTAGTATAGAACAGTATCGCAATTGAAGATTGCGACGCATATAAAATAGCGCACACACAAGGAGTCGGCAATTAGTTCAATTTTGTGTAATTTGTTAATTAATCACTGATGATTGCATAAATAAATATCCAATTTTTGTTTAGGTTTTGTAAAACTCTAGATTTTGATTTGCTTAATGTGATGTTAAAACTATACACATGCGTTTATATTATGAACAAAGTTGAATCGAGATTCGAATCTATAATGTTCGGTTTTCATGAATATTACTTTATGACACAAAAATATTATTTATTATAATAAAAGGATAATTCAAATTAGAATATAAACATCTTAATAAAAAATCTCTTTAACTTGCATTAACTCAGGGATTCTTGAATATATTTTATTTATTAGAGTAATTTTAAAAAATACTTTGGGTAGTATTTTTACAATGAAAGAATAATTATGAATAAAAATAACCTCCTTTTACCAGGTTAAAGACTAACGTAATAACTATGATAGTTGAAATATCGTAATTTTAGTAAGAAACCCTGGATTAATCACAGTTACAGTTCTATGTGAGTGTGTATGTATTTGTGTAATGGCCTGATAACTAACCTGTCAATGAGTTTCCTCATTTCGTCGCTGTGCAAGCCGTCCTTGGCAGTGTGGGCCCTTACTGCAACAACAAGTCACGACGTGTCTACACTAGGCACGACACTCGACCCTGCCCTCTACTCATTTCCTCACTCAATGTCCACTAAGCACTTCCTTCATTCCTTTTTATTTATAAACTTTCACAAATTATGTAATATATTTTTATTTTTATATAAAATATATTAATTTGCAAAATTTTGATTATTTGGATAAGATAGATACTTCGTACCAACCATTGCATGTTGATGTCTTTGTCTACGTACCTATAATTTATATATTATCCCCTTACACCTCCATTACATTTATATACTATATATATTAGTTTAGTGGACATTGCTGAGCGTCAAACACAAGGACTAAATAATCTACATAACCACTTCAAATAGAAAGAATTAGTTAACACAATCACGTCTAAGCGATGTTCAATTTCAACTCGATTAAAGAAAAAATCTTTTTTAAATAAACCTAGTGGGTACTGAGTAAACTAAAGATTTTGTAATTTATTAGCCAAAAATTATGATAGATTTCTTATTTTTAATATATGTCTATATTGAAAATCTTTAATTTACAAAGGAAAAAATAAGAAACATTTAAAAAGAGAAATTTTGAAATAAAAATTTAAGCCAATTGCCAGAACTTCTAAAAGCTTGGAACATTTTCTTTATGTTATAATTTATAACGGAGATGCATGCTGTCAGTCACAGGTATTAATCATAAGAAAAGAATTAAAAAAACTATTCAAAATCGTTTTACCGTCTTCTGTTCAGTCGACCCCATGAGCGCATGGACCAATTTCACAATTAATTTCAAATTAACAATTTTTACACAGATTTATTTAAATGATAGGAAAATGATATCGATATGGGGAATGATGAACAGGGTGACATACAAAATGAATTTTTGCTGCTATTAAATATTCAAACATACGCACGGAGAATAAGTAGCTGTAATTTTAATGAGAATTATATAGGTCGGTACGGAGTCCGGACTGGGGACAGAGTTACTTAAAATGAATATAGTTATTATAAATTTAGATTAACGATTAATTAAATTTAAAATATCTGTAGAGTATAGATTAATGATAATAAAAGTTACTGTTAAAATACTACACTGCCACATGGAATATTGATAGATTTACTGAAAGTATCCTTAAATACAACTAAGTAATGTATTACTAAACTCAGTTCTTTTCTTAAGGTGTTAAAATTATTAAATTTAAAACGAGTAATGAGCTTGTAAATGGAAAATTGGTAGTTAATGATATGTCCATGGATGTGCGAGTTTACACTGAAACCGTCCCGTGAGTTCTTACCGGGGTAGTTGCGGGGCTGGTCGCATTCGGCTTCGGAGATTTCGTTAGAGTCCTTGCTCTCGTTGAAGGAGGAGGAGCAGTTGTTGTCAGTGTTGTTGCGTGGGGGAGGTGGGGGAGGCTCGGGGGATCCACCGCATTTGCGAGTTCCTACATGGATTATTATTTACACAATATAATGAAATGAAAAATACTTAGAATTATATTTAATATTTTTTTAAAATTTTTATACATATTTGAAGACTGTAAAATATTCCTTAGTATACATATGACAGTATACTTGTTGTAAAATGCATTCGATATTGGAAAATGTTTCAAAATAAAAAGAAAAATAAACGATACCAATGCTGGGACGGGATCCGTAATGATCAGAGTAGGGAGTGCCGTAGGCGCCGGTGTATTGTTCGTCCTCGGGGGCGCAGCACGCGGGCTCGTCGTACTCGGGGCCACACGCGTACATCGGGCGGGAGTAGCGGGCACGCTGTCCACACAACATATATTAACTTTTTTTACATACATACATAACTTCATGCTTTAAGTCTAGCGGAAGCTGAACGGAGCACCAAACGCTACAAACCCTGCATAACTTTTTAATATATGCTATTCGGAGAGACCTCGTGCTTTTTATGTCACCGTGACATTGACCTGAGCATCACGCTCACTTTCTTTCTTACTATATAATATTCTCGCTTACACCGGTCTTTCTGCGTATATCTTATATAGGGTGTCCCAAAATTAACGCAAGATTATATATATATATAGAAAATGCCATTTTAGTCTTTTAATAGCGAATGAATAATGAATATAATAGCAAATGGCGGCAAAGTCAAATCTTGCGTTAATTTTGGGACACCCTATATTAGGTTTTGTTTTTATTATATTAAAAAATAATATTGTGTTTGAATTAAAATTACCTATATTTATTTATACATAATATATTAACTTGGTTAGGTTTAATGGATAGTACTTACGTATTGGTCCTCTTCAGCGCAGGTAGCGGGGTCGTCGTACTCGGGAGCAGTAGAGTAGATGGCGCTCTGTCCACCCTGGGAGTTCTTGCGTGCGTAGCGGCTATTGGCTCGTGGCTATCATATAAATATTATTTTTTAGTTTCACACTTTATATGAATTTTAGATATTTATGTTTTATTTTGCTTCATGATAGCACATAGTGGGGTGGGCAGAGAGAGAACCTAGTGTTAAGACACCATTCTCTTTAACATTACTGTTCCCCACTTTCCGTCGAATTGAGGCATTGCCTGCTGTGTGGCGGAACTCTACGCTGAGCTTTGCCTGTTTACCAGAGTGAGGAAATGAATATATAATACTAAATATTATTTAACATTTTCATGTTCTGGAGCGGAAATACATTGCACAATCTGTCACGTTTGCAATCGCACGTTTGTGCCGCGCCACGACAGCCCTCTTGTGAGGTCGTGTTAGCTAAGAGACACATAAAAAACCTGTTTGTAAAAGCATTACAGTCAGTAGTAGTAGTCTTACCATGCTCTGAGATCCGGCGCGGGAGTGGGCGGGGTGGTGAGGATGGGGGTGGGGGTGAGCGAGGGTGCCGGCGTGGGATGGGTGGTGGTGTGGGAACGCGATCGCCTTGCTAGGGTCCATCTCTTCACGGAAGCCAAGTAAGTGGAACGTTGCGTAGGGGCAGATTTCATCTTCCATGCCTGAAAATTATTCAAACGTTATTGGAGAAAATCTTTATTTGAAACAATATGTGTTGGACATACACTTTTGTTTCAGTTACTAAGGCAACATGTATTTTTTGCGTCAACGAGTCCATCAGTTTACATTTATGTTAGGTAGTTATTTTATATTTGAATAAAATAGAAGAAACACGTTCAATTTGATGCATATATGTATACCTATGTATAGAACACTACATAAAACACACTCGTATATAAAAATATAATATGTTAACAATAAAATGATATTTTCAACAATGTCATAATATAATAAAAATAAATATATATTTTTTTTATGGATAACGGATGGCAAACGAGCAGAAGGACCACCTGATGGTAAGTGGATACCTTCGCCCATGAACATCTACACTACCAGAGATGTTGTAGATGCGTTGCCAACCTAGAGGATACAGATGGAAGAGGAGGACAATGTAGTATTCCGTTCTCGGAACCACCACATTTTGGGGAAAGGATGGGTGGGAATGGGAAAACCTGGCTTACATGCCATCGAACCGGAACACATCATAAGATATTTGGCGGTTCGTCTTTGACATGATAGTGGTCGCGAGCCAGACGGAGGACGAACTCCTACCACCAAAAATAGCAAGCTTGTTAAGGATTAACTAAATATAATAATATGGCACCACGCTAACTCATCACGCTTTGTATGTAACTACACTTACCAGTAAGTTGTGTTAGTAATTCACTCGTCACTCTTATAATACATGTAAGTAAATATAAATATTATATAATATACCTATTTAATAGTAATTATACAGCAGTAATTGTGACTAGGTCTATTTAATACTGTATTCAATATATAAAAAAAACAATCAGTACTCTTGGTTACATCTTATTCTAGTTATAATACTAACTAATTGCACAATTGCGGCTGATAAAGTTTCTAAAATAACCAAGCAAGCAAATTGTACTATGTATAGGGAAATGAGACTTTTCTATTCTATACAACGCTTTCAATATAGAAAGAACGCACGAAAAAAGCAAAGGTCTCATTTCCTAGTCACGGACTACAAACTGACCTGTAGATATGGTATCTCCTGAACCGGTTCTGCGCATGCGCGGGCGTCGTACGCGCTCATAGTGGTGCCTGCGCGGGTCCCACGTCGAATGCGCGCCCACTAAACCACACTACTGCGTTACATGCGCTAGACTACCCTACCCACTCGCATATCATATAATATCTCACTATCAATAGTCCCAGCAATCAATAAAACATCGCAACTTCGACACAATATATTTATATTACAGGTTTTCGAGTTGTAGCGTGCAACTTTGCTGCGTGAACTACACGTGAAATCTAGTTCATCCGTTTCAGTTTTAATTACTAGAAATTCTTGTTAAATATTCTCCTAAATGCCAAATTTTTATTTTCTTTGCTCATATCTATAGTGAGATACTATTTGAGTAGCGCTTAGTACCGTACACCAAATGATGAACCATTAGACATACCTGTATGTTTTGACGTATCCCATATTTTAGTTTTTTAATGATAAAGATAATATCGAAAGAAAATATAAAAACAAAATAAAGGTGGAATAAGCCAAAACATAAAAGAGGTAAAATTAACACTAAATTATTTAAAGAAATATGTTAAATAAAAAAATAGCTTGAACCACAATGTAAATGTTACCAAAGGTATAAAATTATAGGGGCTTAAAATTATTAAAAAAAATGTTACTTTTAAACAGCTGAAATAATTTATTAATCAATATTTTTTTATGTCAAAAGCTTAAAACAATATAAAAAATAATAAATTAGGAAAAGCTAGGCATCATAATCGTGCATGTTAAGAATTAGGAAAGCTCAATCTACCTTTGTACGAGTATATTGTAAGAAAATCAATATATATCTATCAATAAGACGTTAAGTGTAGAATTTCTTATGTAAGTAAAATATAACCTTGTTACCACTGCGCTTGGTATAAACTATCAACCGAGTTTTTAAAATCATTATTAACTTGAATAGAAATGAAGATAATAGAATAAATTTACTTAAGTACAATAAGTTGTTTCTAAGAAATATATTATATATATTTCAAATATTTAGTACAAAATAGAAATCTTCATCTGTCCTGTAATATTTCTACTGTTATGATACATCTCTGTACTCTTTGACAATTTCTCAAATTAATCTGTTAATTCAAAATAATTATGTCATTGTTTTTCAATGACAATTTTTGATAGCTTAAAATTATTCTTGTCTCACAGGTTAGTCCCACTACTTTAAACAAAGCAGTCGTTTGACTTGCGCTTGTATTATATTGTGTATATTGTCTAACATTAATCTCGGAGGCGATAAACTTAGCAATGTGTGGTTATTATGATACATGAATAGATGGGTGTTGGCATGTTGGCTTATGTTAGCTTATGTCAGTATCTGCTGGCATGGGAGTCCCACATAACCCGTCCGATTCCCCAATCGGGAAAAAAAATGTAAGTTACCATAGTGGTAAGGCACTCACTAATAACCGCCTGTCGCTTGACGCGGTCGCAGGTGTTGTAGTTGGAGCCGGGCACGGGGGGCAGCTTGCGGTTGGGGGGGGCGATGTAGCCGAGCTCGTCGCGCAGTCCGCCGCGCTTGTCGAGAGTGCCGCCCGCGCCGCCCATCGGCGCTCCGGACGTATTGTACACGGCGTCATCTAGTTTATATTAATACTTTAAACTTAAGAGATTCATTGTTTCTCATGTATACACACATTAGAAATTAAATTCTATAATTGTCAAGCAAGTCAGCTTCAAAACTTACGTTACACGATGCATGAGCGCGTATTGTATTCGTTTTAATAAAATAAAAGAAACTTTTATTCAAATGAAGGAAATTTTATGAGAATCGGAACAAGCATAAAGCTCTCCATTCCGAGTATAGTCTATATATCTTACTTTTGAGACAGCTTTATTTCAGAATTTTATTTTTTTATTTGTTATATTTAAAATCATCATGAATAAAATCTTTTTGATATAAATACATTTACGTTTTAACACATTGTTGTGAGATTTATATTTAATAGTTATAAAAATATTTTTTAAGTAGATATATATTTAACAACATAAAATATACGGCCAGTGCTCAATATTGATTAAGTATCAATCAAATAAAGTAAAAAGTAAAAATGACAACTAACAACACCTTAGGGATCACTAGCAACAACATAAAAATGACAATTACGATGAATAAAGAAAAATAAATATGGGGCGTATTTACATGCTTATATAATGATTAGCGTATGCGTACAATGAGCAAACACTAAAAAAAAACTAAGCTCTATCGCTTTCAATGGTTATATATGCGAAGAAGCTTTTCTAAATACATCATGATGTCAAATAGATTAAAAAAATATGACGAATAAAATTTTTATCTGTTACCTGATTCAAATACATTTTTGTGTTGTTTTAAATATGATTCATATATTTCAGATGACGAATTATTTTCAATATATTAGAATAGCGGGATATTCAAATTTATTATTTGTTAATATAAAATACTGACAATGCATCTTGTCACTAAACTTACACTCTGTTGACAGAGCTATGTGACCGTTAAACGTTCAAATCGTTTTTGTAAGTATGATAAAAATAATAAAGTAAGCGAACATGCTATACATACAGTACTCGTCCTTCTGACCTCGCAGGCGGTGCGGTGTATTGCGGCGCGCGAGTGTCAGACAGATCACCACCATGCCTACTATGAACACCACGATAGTTGCGAGGATTGGTACCAGCACCTCGGGTTCCAGCCACGCCTTCACCCATGGAGGCAGCTCCTTGTCTCCTTCCGCGTTGCCAGGCAAAGGCGCAATGGTTCCTGTGCGATCACATGGTAACATGGTCACATAAAGCTAATCTAACCTTTATGGTGGTGATCCCGAGCTCCTCGAACCACGCATACGACAACAATCGCGATGATTATAACCAAAATGGCGGCTACGACCGGCACGATCAGATTCAAGTGGGAAAGAATAATCTTGAGCGTTTGTTCGGGAGTGAGCGATCCGTCGCCAACCTCTCGCGCGGGGGCGATGGTACCTGAAATGCAAGCCTTCAATTATTACACGGAAATTATGATTTATGTTACAATTCTAGAGCGATATGACTAGGCAATGCATTTCAGGTACCTTATAAATTCTTTATTCTAATAATAAAAGACATAAAGAGAAGAAATTAGTAAAGTGAAAGATATACTGGACATATGGTAAGTTGTTGTATACTGGCTACGATCATATTTATTAATATAATTCCTTATATATCTTAAGTAAGCAAAATCTATGCTATTCACAATAAAATAATTTACGTTGAAAAAAACTATTAAAATTAAAAGGCATTTATAAAGTATAGGTGCTAACGTACCTCCAGTCATAGTTAGAGTGGCGAATTCATATTCGGCGACGTTAAATCCAGCGTTGTTGTGAGCGGTGATCCTCAACACGTACCAGGTAGCAGGATCCAAGTCTATAATATATATTACCACTTATTATACAAAGCAAAGTCCACAATACATGATGATATGAGAATAATTAATGTTTGAAATAACTAGAAACGACTTAATATCTGTTAACAAAATATTTATAAAGAATGTTACTCACCAAGTACGACAAAGTTTCCACCGGGTTTAACAGCGTTAGAGATTTGGTTCCATTCAGCAGCTCCCCTACACATTAGGTTATTTTTTACTTTCATTACGATTTTTCTTAATAATAAAAATATATATATTCTTTGATTTTACAATCGTATTCTATCACCGAAAATATTTTATAAATGCACTTCACAAATTTTTGATACATATCAATTTTAATCCGTCATTGTGAGTTGTTTAGAATTAATTAAAGGTGGCAATCTGTCAACTTGTAATTAATATATGAATATTTAACGTTTGTAATCCAGATGAAAATATTAGGTTCTTGTCAAATACTTCAAACTAAGAAAAGTAAAAATCAAACCCAGACGAAAACCATGCCTTTGACTTTTTTTTTTTTTTATGGATACCGGATGGCAAACGAGCAGAAGGACCGCCTGATGGTAAGTGGTTACCTTCGCCCATGAACATCTACAACACAAGAGATGTACTAGATGCTTTTGCCAACCTAGAGGATACAGATGGAAAGGGAGGATAATGTAGTAGTCCGCTATCGGAACCACCACATTTTGGGGAAAGGATGGGTGGGAAAAGGGGAAAACCTGGCTTACATGCCATCGAACCGGAACACATCATAAGATATTTGGCGGTTCGTCTTTGACATGATAGTGGTCGCGAGCCAGACGGAGGACGAACCTCCTACCACCAAACAAACTTTGACTCTATATGACTTATATGTCATACTTTATAGCACTCAGAAAAAAAATATTTACTAATGTAAGTAAGATTTTTTACCATTCCAAAATTCTTTTGAAATCGTTGCCTATATGGACACTATACATACTTCTTCTTATTTTCAACGACAAAGTGGCTCATGGGGCAGCCGCCGTCCAACCATTGCTTGAGGTGTAGTGTGACAGACGAGGAGCCCACCTCGATGAAGTCGGCCGCGCGCGGGACCGGCGGCTTGGAGCCGCGAGTGCGAGCAATCACCACGTCTGAAGCTTCACCAGTGCCGATACTATATACATATATATTTAGTTATTACGCGGGTCTTTATTCGAATGAAATAGAACGAAAAACTTTCAAGTCTATGAATTTTGATCTATTTCTTAATTGTTATATAACTCCGTTAATCTTAATAATATAAATTTTATTTTTATTAATAATATAAAGGATTTGTAGAAAATTTTAATTGCAGGAAGCCTCACCCATTGTAAGCAGTAACGTATAGTTGATATCTGGATCCGCAGAAGAGGTTTTCTAGAGTGTATGTGTCAGTGTTGCTTGGAATCTGTAAATTTAAGTATAGAAATGTAAAGCTAATAGCATTAGTTAATTAAAAGTAGCGTAATCGTGATGTATTTAATTGCAACGGACGGTTGTATGCTTAAATCTCAACTGGGGATATATTTATGTTTGATAAATTGGTGTTCTTCTTGTTTGGTTAGACAAAGTCTGGGGTTGCGTTTTGTTTAACGCAAAACGTCTTATAGAGAGTTCGAAAAAGAGAATTATGTGTTAATATGTTTTCCTTTCCAAACCTTAAATATGAACATAAAAAGGTGGTACCACCTAACACCTAATTTTATAAGTTACCTGAACGGTTTCCCAGTCTCCGAACTCCTGTTTGTAATGGATAGTGTAACCGGCAGCGGGCGATTGTTCCGCATCTAAAGAGGGCTTCAGGCGGAGTGTGAGGGAGGAGACAGACGACGATGCGATGTTCAGTTGAGGAGGGAAAGGAGGCGCTAGAACACATTTTT
This sequence comes from Philaethria dido, assembly GCA_033558755.1. Taxonomy (NCBI): domain Eukaryota; kingdom Metazoa; phylum Arthropoda; class Insecta; order Lepidoptera; family Nymphalidae; genus Philaethria; species Philaethria dido. Next base: position 73,430 of record JAKGSA010000091.1, on the reverse strand, counting down.
CCATTTATTATTTATTGTTTAAGCAAATCTTATATTGTATATAAAAATATATTCATTAACAAATTTTAACAATTTAAATCAATTACAAATATAAAATACAAATATGTAGAGATTAAATGTTTCGCAAAAGCGTCTTAAAAGACGCTTATGCTTATGCACACGAAATAAATTTCGTGTGCATAAAACATTTTCACTAGATCTGTTAATAATTTGTTTAGAAACGTACTCTTTTAAAATTAACCAATGTATTTTATATAATAATTCATAAGGAATACATTTTCTTATATTACCTAATACAGAAAGGGTGTGGGTCACAGTGTCGGTTCCGAATTGGTTGTCGACGTGGCAGGAGTACTCGCCGGCGTCCTCGCGCGCTACGCCCGCTATCTGAAGAGATCCTTCGGGCAGTTGGCGTACACGTTCCGATGCTTCAAGAGGCTGACCTTTTACCTAACAAAGGAACAATTAATTATTTTGATGTACCAGGTAATGCATGATAGTATGTATGAATTATAGCTCAAAATCTAAGAAGGAAAAGTCTATTTTTAAAATATAAACCGTTTATTTATCTCATACTAGCTGACCCAGCGAACTTCATAGCGTCATTAAATATGACGCTTTGCGGCGATTTGTTCTTATTTATATACTTGTTTCTGTAACATGTATACTTCTTTTTTTGACAATTGTGAATTTCGCAGTTACATTGAGGTAAATAAAATACTTTAAGAATTTAAATTATTATTAGTTATTTGATGCAAATTATATACAAATATTAATGTAATAATAAAACAAGGGCCCGAGATAATATTACCTTCCAAATAATATTAGGAGGGGGAACACCAACAGCAAGACAGGGCAATTTAACATCTTCCTTGTAAGTAGCAGTGAATGATTCGTCGAAGGAAGCAATCTTTGCGGGTACTGAAAACAATTTTTATTTTATTAGTTTGTGTTAACAAGTATTTTTTTATTAGAAATATACTTCGTAATACGATTGGTTGGGGGTTCAATCCCCCACTCGACACGCAATGTCTCGGTTACGAGCAGGAAGTCGAAGGAGGAGGAGGAAGTGGATGACGGGGTGCCCTGGCATTATATTCTCTCTGTCTACCAAAATATTTTACGCGAGAAAAATGTGTAGATTAAAAAAATAATTATTATGGAAAATATTGGTTTTCTGCACTTATTCATATAAAGTAATATGAATAAGTTACCTATGCCAAACTTGCCGTACTCTTCATTTCCTATAATTTTCTTAAAAATAGTAATTAATATTAGTTCTATATTGATCTAAAAAAAGTTCCCTATAAATAATATAATATGATTAATACCTTTGTCACTTGGGCTGCAGGAGGCGGTAGCAGAGGGTTGTCCTTCACCGATGATTGTGGAAGCGGTTACCCAGAAGTCATAACGTCCAGCCTTCAGTTCTGTAGCGGAATAGCTTGTTTGAGAAGCGGGTACCTAAAAAAAACCGCATACTATTTAGTTAAAAAACTGAAATTCAAAGTAGAACTCGAAAATAATAAAATATCTTTTTTCAATAAGTAATTAAGTAATAAAAAGTAAAAGAAAATAATAAAATATCTTTTTTCAATAAGTAATTAATTAATCTGGTAACAAAACAAAGTGCGGCGTTGAGTTTCACCACTCAGCACGCAATGCTTCAATTTCGGCGGAAAGTAGGGAACGGAAATGTTAAGAGTTTACGGAGTGTCTACCCTGCTACATGCGAAATACAGGGTGAAGCTAAAAAAAAAAATAAGGTGTCTATACCTTATTTGGGTGTGGCTCAGCATTTTGGGCTTGCGTGTACACATTATAGTGAGTAACTACACCGTTGGGTTGCGCGGGGGGTCTCCAAGACACGAGAATCGATTCTGCTCCCATAACAAGGGCTTTAACAGCGCGGGGTGCTTCAGGTACTGTGGAAATGACAAAGCATTACAATTATTAGTAACCAACTGAAAATGGAAATAAATGATTTCCAACATTTTTATATGCTCTAAATAAGTACAATTATGCAATGAGATTAATAAATAGATAAATATTTACTATTAAAATATTTATAAATGCAAAAAAATAGGCATTATTTGCTTAAAAGAAAATCTTAACCACAAAATGTTATTGTGAAAAACAGACTTAGATGTATTTGTAAATAAAGTATTTATTATTTATATATAATAACCATCTTGTTCAGTCTGGCAATGAATAGGTGCAGATCGGACGCCGTCTCCTCCATTGGTAGTCGCGAGCACTTCCATTGAGTAGTTGGTGAATTTCTTAAGTCCATGGAGAATAGTTTCGCTGCTGGCAGTGATTTTAGTATCCTTTGTCTTCTCGTCTAAAATTAATGACATATTTATTTATTTTCATTTCATTTTTAAAATAATGTAGGCATATTTATATTATTCAGGAATACCTTGTCTCTACATCTATCTCACATCATACCATTTTAAAATATTTCTTTAATATGCAGGTTACTTGTTTAATTAGGGAATAAAGTTTCCACTTGGTTATTTCACATTCTTTAATTTTGATTCTCATGAAAAATTAGGAAGTTAATGGTCCGTTGTTATTTTAATAAGGAGATGTTAACATACATAGAAAATAGGTATATCAATTTAATATTTTTATATAATAATGCATTGAACAAAAGAGTGAAATGTATTATTTATACTTTACTCTTTACGTAAAGCGCGACTTACCATACCACGTTTCGCTGGGCCCATAGATAACTTTGTATGCCTTGATCAGTCCGTTAGCAGCTGCGAGAGGTGGCGATACCCAGGAAACTCTGATGGTCTGAGCAGTGAGAGTGGTGCAGAGGACGTCTTGTGGGGGAGCAGAGGGAGCACCTTCCGCAGTATACGCGCGCACTTCAGCAGAGATAGGACCGGAACCCATTTTGTTGAAAGCTTGTACTACGATCGTGTATTGGGTGTAAGTTCTGGAAAATCGTAAAAATTTTTACATGTTATATAAATATACAAATATTTTATGATTCTGTTAAAAACTGGTTGTGTTAAGCTTACTTCAGATTAAAAATGTCAAGATGGTGTTCCTTTCCAGATTCCTTCGAGATGTCGACAGTTTCGAAAACAAATGATTTGTTGCTCGACGCCAGTTTATATCCAACGTAGTATCTGTAATCATCAGACAATTAAATATAATGTTACAGATTATAAAGTAAAATTGAATAATTAATTTTAAAAAATCCTCATAATTCATATAATATTTTATATATTTTACCCTTGAAGCTCGCCATTCCAGTCATGAGGTTGAGGTGGCTTCCATGTAACACGAAGAGTGTGTTTGTCAACGGCATCAACTTTGACGTCTTGTGGCATTCCAGTAGGTGCTTCTTCAGCGGTAATAATTGTGACAGTCTCAGATGGTTCGGAGGTACCGAGTTCATTTTCAGCAACAATTCTGATGTGGTAAGCGGTAGCTGGTTTCAAACTGAATACTCCTGCTTCAGTCGTATCGCCTGGTACAAGAACTCTGTAGAAAATACGAATAAAAATATTGTATGTTGTATGCTTATAGTATGCACAGCGTTCACTTATGTTATAAAACTATTACCTGTCAATATCTTTTTCCCAGTTACCCTTGGCTCGCTTGTATTCAATGAGGAACTTCTTGATTGGTGAGTTTCCATCATAAGGGGCAGCCCAAGAAAGTTGAACGGTCCTTCCAGATTTGTCTAGAACTTTCAATCCATAGGGAGCTTCAGGTACCTCTGAAAGTATAAAAGTTGTAGTTTTCTCATAAAAAATTAAATGTAAAATCCATACGTTACTACATAATGTAAAATAAGTGATTTAAAAATGTACCTACCTTGAATAATCATATTAATGCTAGTGTCATCCGAGCCAAAGGCGTTGGTAGCGACGCAGGTGAACAAAGCGCTGTCAGATCGTTCGGTACGCCGGATGCTAAGATCGGACACCACACCTCCAGGTAAAATTTCTTCGCGAATAGTGTACCGTGGATCAGATTTGGGTTCGAGGCGTTTGTTGTTCATGTTCCAGATGATTCCGATTGGCTATCATTATTTAATAAAAAATATAAAGAGACATCAGCATCACAAAAAAATAAATTATAATAAAAATTACATTACCTTTTCACCCTTCGCTTGACATTGTAATACAGCTGGTTCACTTCGGCGAGCAGTCTGGTTTCGCATTTTAATTTCAAATTGTGGTGGGGCTACAACAGTTAAAAACGTAATGTACTGTGAAAAATATTACATGACTAATATAAATATTAAAATCAGGTGTAAAATGATATTACTTTGACTAAATAGATATGAGATCTCTCTGCCTAGCCTACTGTATGCTGGCAATGTTTCAAGCTAATTCATATAAATGCCTATTGAATATAAACTCACCCTGTACACTAATAAGAATAACAGCAGACAATCCAGATCCGATTCCATTAACAGCTTCGCACAAATAATATCCTTCGTTTGTCTTTTGAATATTAGCAATGGTCAATGTTCCGTCCTCAACTTTTACATTAGGGTTATTTGGTTTAAGATCTTTGTAATCACCGGGCGTATCCCCTAAAATAAACAAAATTAAAATATTATTCATCTCAAAATTTCAAAATAATTGAATGTGAACATTACTATATTTTCTAATACTCTTAAGTAAAAAGAATCAATACAAATTTTGTAATAGTTCATTACCTTCAGCCCTCTTCCATGTAACTTGAGGCTTAGGGAATCCGTCGGCTTTACATTCAACTTTAGCATCAGATCCTTGAGCAAAAGCCTTGTCAGTTGGTTCCAAAATCCAACGAGGAGGAACTAAAATATAACCACTTCATAAGAATGATTTCATTTTTTTCTTTCACAACACATTTTGACTATAACTTTACTAAATTCAAATTTCTTTTACTTGGAATAAAAATCCTACGTAGAAAGTCTTTCATCTTTACACTTTATCCCTAGCGGGGTAGTGTTCAATAGTTTTTGAGGTATAATTTTGAGTATTAGTGAATCTATACAGTAGTTTCTGACATGGTCCAAATTATTATTACTCAAAATTAATACGTTTAATGTTGTTCATATAATCAATTTTCTTATATTAAAAAAAGAGTCCCATTATGAGACCAAATTATATTTTATATCTTTTTGAATTATTATATTTAAAATTTCTTCAAATATTCAAATATAAGTTTATAAAATCGCTTATTATCTATATCAAGCTTCTATAACATTAAGCATCGCAATAAATTAGATTTTGATAGTAAATGAGTTCACATGCTTTGATGCCAGCCAAAGTAATTAAGTAGCTATTGTACCTATATAACAATCAAATTTCTATCCTTTTATAAATAATTAATTTATCTATGACATCTGAATATAACTTATAAGAGCAGGTCAATACAAGTTAAATTAATTAATACAGTAAGTAAAACAATAATAATAAATATTGATATATTTTGTATATGTTTTTTTTAATTAACCTACTTTTTTAGTACTAGAGAACAACTATTTTTTAGGACTAGAGAATTAATGAAATAGAAAAAGTGTAATCTAAACAAACTGGATTTATAATTTTCCGTGATTTTCATTAATTCCGTTGATGAATTTGATTCAATCCGTGTAAAGTGGTTTTACCCGTACAGGTTAGGTAAGACTTTTAAATTAACCTGCCGCTTTGGAGTTATTTTTTTTTACAATAATATTATGTTATTTACTAAAATAGACAAGAATTATGTCAAAATCAAATTCAAATAAAACTTTATAATGTCCATGTTTACATTTATTTATAAGTTTAACTAAGCTTTTTTAAAATGTCACCGAGGCAACGTAATTAATTTTGTGCCAATAGTACCATAAATATTTATTGTATTATATATATGCTTGGATATTATATGTAATATCTGTATTCGTACTTTGGCTGTAACATACTCACAACGAATTTATAAATACACCAATGTTAATGTTATAGAAGTTTTTTTCATAAACATTAAAATTATGCGCAAATTAACCCCAATTAAGCAAGTAACTAACTAACAAACAAAATAAAATAAAATAGGTTGTTAAAATAAAATATATAAGAAGCTGTTAAATAACAATTACAATGAACAATGTTCCATCACTTATGAATATAAATGTTAAATGTCTTTATCCAATATTACTATAATAATTCAAATAACTAAATAAAGTGATAGAACATTACTTAAGCAAGCATGACAGTACAAACAACCAAATATCCAACAATGCAAAGTAAGATATAAATAAACATACAGGAAGGATATCCAGGATATGGTGGGGTGCAGGATGTAGCAATATGCATGGAGGGATTGGAAGAAGAAATGGTTTAGTCGATGATAGCCGCAGCCGGTCCCTATTAACGGTCATATCCTAATCTTTACTTTCCTATGCCGCACGAATTTTAATACTTTGATATTTGTAAACTATTTACTTTTATTTAGGATTTAAATAATAAATTTGTGAAAGGCTGATTACACTAGACGGTACCTTTACGACGACTATATACGAATAAGCATTTGATATGCTATGCAAAGCTAATCCGTGCTAGGAGTAAGGGTTTGATGGTTGATACAAGTATATACCGTGTACTTCTAATGAGGCGGAATAGTTGGAAGAACCAGCGGCATTGCGCGCAAGGCATACATATTTGCCGCTGTGTGACCACCCTGCTGGGTCGATGAGGAGAAGTGATGCTCTTTGTGCTATTTTGGTGGCCATGACACCCACCATTTCTTTTAATGGACGGTCTTTGAAGTACCACTGAATGTCTAGTGGGAGATCGCCCTCAGAAATCAAACAAGTAACCTGACTTGCCTGTCCCGCATAAAGAGGAGATTCGAATGCAAATGGAACTATGCGAGGCAATACTGAAAACAACCATAGACGGTCGGGTTAAATCATTTTTCGACAAGCATTGTTAGTAATTTCAGATATTATTTAAGAGTGTCTGAGAGTGATTGATTGGATAAATATAATCGGTGCTAATAGTGATGTTAGTTCCTTTTGTAATTGCCTTCAAAAATAAATTTAAACATGCCATTTACGACCAATGTAGCTGCATGTTCGGCGCGACCGGCCGCATTTTGTACAATACACGTATAGTTGCCCTGATGGTTTGCGCTCACGGAGTTGATAGTCAGGACAGAAGCTCTAGGCCCTAATGGAGTGGTCATTATGTCTCGTTGTAAACTCGAATCAATCGTTTCACTGCTAAATGTCCAAGAAATTTCAAGAGGCAGATCTCCTTTTGTTGCGACGCAATTGACTACAGCAGCATCTCCGGGATTGGAAGGCACCTCTCCGAAATTGAATGGTACTATCAGGGGCGGAACTAGGACAGCAAATATCTTATATTGAAGCGTTAGATACACAAGTTTATATAAGAAAAAGAGAGGTGAAATATTTTTTATTATAATGTACTGCACCCTTAACAATTAATTCCGTGGTGTGAGACACAACGCCTCCTGTATTACTCGCTGTACAGTTATATAAGCCTGCATGTTTAGCCTCCACGGACTCGATAGTAAGAACGCTACTTCTCCGATCAATGCTACTGACACGAGCTCCAGGAATTTTAGTTGCCGACTGATTATTTATGGTCCATTCTATTTTAACTGGTTGATCTCCGTGAGTTATTATACATTGTAGAGCAAAGTAGTCGCCTAAGAAAGCCGGTTCCGGACCGGAAGTGAATGGTGCAATTTTAGGAGGAACTGAAACAAACTTTATCTAAATCACTAATCATAAGAATCTACGACTATACGTTACGACTAACCGTAGACAACTAAATCTGCTGAGTGTGAAGTACGTCCGGCACGATTTTCACTGACACATGTATATGAACCAGCATGTTTTGCGTCAACAGATTCAATAATAAGTAAACTACTACGTTTCGAGTTTGTCATCGAGTAATCGTTATTTCTTTGTGATATTAACTGGCCATTAAACGTCCAAGTTATTGTAAGAGGGAGGTCACCAAAATTAACTGTGCATGCCGCTTGTAAATATTCTCCGACGTTTGCAGGTTTTTCACCAAATGAAAACGGTAGTATGTTTGGGGGTACTGGAAGAATATCATTATTTACTTTATATATCCAATAATATAAATTTAAAAATAATAAACATAAAATAAGTAAATTATAAGGTAAAAATATTATTTCGAACATGTCTATTAGGGTCATATTTAAGCACCATTTATGATTAATACCGCGGTGTGCGAATGTATTCCGGCTTCATTTTCTGCGACACAGGTGTAGTTGCCAGCATGATTGTGCATAACAGAACCGATACTAAGAATAGCGCTTCTTTCTCCAATATTAAATACTGTTACCCCCGATCTTGGTTTTATAGGTTCATCCTCAAATAACCATCGCAGTTGAAGCGGATGGTCACCTTCAATAACTGAACAAGCTGCGGTAACAACTTGACCAGAGTTCATTGCAACTTCGCCAAACGTAAATGGTTGGACCACGGGAGGAACTAAACAATAAGCAAGCAACATCTGTTAACATTATTGACTTAATACCGATTACGTTAAGAGTGGCTGTATGGTTAACAGTTCCTGCTCTATTGGTGGCTGTGCAAGTGTAGTTGCCGCTGTTCATCCCAGAGGCTGAAGGTATATCCAATACTGAGACTCGTTCGCTTAAGGTAGTCATTTTAACACCCATTCTATGAGTTACGCGGCGACCTTGGAAACTCCATGTAATGTTCATAGGAATATCACCTTTTGGAACATGACAATCTAAGTGAACAGATTCTCCTGCGAAAACGGCCTCGTCCAGTTCGAAGGGTTTGATGTGAGGGACGACTGAGCAAATAAAATAATATATAATATATTAGTGATATAGATAGAAAGCATGCTGGAACTTTTGACACTTGAACTAATAATACCATTAACATGTAGAGGTGTTGAATATCTATGTTCGCCAGCTTTATTTTTAGCAATACATGTATAGTTGCCACTATGAGCACCAGTTACTGAAGCAATAGTTAAAAAGGAAGTTTGATCTGCTATCTTCAATGTCTTGATTCCCGTAACTGTCGAAAGATCTTGACCCTCGAAAGTCCAGGAAATGAAAATCGGCCGATCCCCTTTGCTAACATGGCATGTCATTTGGACAGATTCTCCATAATAGACGGACTCCTCGATTTCGAATGGCATAATATGGGGTGGAACTAATAAAAATAACAAAAAGAGAACGCTAATATTAAATCTAAACGTGCATGATTTTTCTATGACGTTCAGAATTCTAAGGGAAAGAATAGGGCGATATCTAATACCATGAATGTTGACGAGAGCCGAGTGATGGGTACGCCCAGCTCGATTACTGGCAGTGCACGTGTAGTTGCCGCTGTGTTGGCCCATTGCTGTAGGTATGCTAAGAACTGATGCCTTTTCCCCTAACTTTGTAGTAGTTACGCCCATATTGTTATGATAAGGTATCTCAAGTCCCTGGAAACTCCAGGTAATCTGGAGTGGTCGATCGCCTTTCGATACATGGCAAGTAAGATGAACCGATTCTCCAGCAAATATGGATTCTTCAATTTCGAACGGGATAATATATGGAACCACTTGTAATTAAAAATAAAATATTAATCTACTTGAAATCAAAATAATAAAAACAATTATAATATGTAAGTATCAAGCCAAATGCAAGAATATTATAAGTTATATTTCGTTGTGTACCAGTTATTTTAAGGATAGTAGAGTAGGAAGCTACACCAGCGCGATTTTTTGCGATACATGTGTAATTTCCACTGTGGGCACCGGTTACAGATGGAAGCATTAAAACGGATGATCGCTCTCCAACCTTAGTAAAAGTTCCTAATTCGCGGGACAGAGTGTGTCCATTAAATTCCCAATAGACTTCTAATGGAATATCTCCTTTTGATATGTGGCACATCATTTGTACTGATTCTCCCGAAAATAAGGCTTGGTCAACGTCAAACGGCAATATGTTCGGTACGACTATAAATATCAAATAAAAGTTATATGTGAAAAATAAAAGTATGACGAACAAAAAATAAAAAGCTGACAATTTATTATGGATATGAAAATAGAATTCATGCTTTTTCTATTGACATATCAATAAGACGTGACGAACATAATATGGATGATAATGTGAAAAATTAAACTGACCATGAACGTTAAGGACAGTGGTATGATTAGTGGAACCAGCACTGTTGGTGGCTACGCAGGTATAGTTGCCGCTATGGCCGGCACTAGCCGCGGCAATAGATAAGAAAGAGGTACGCGAAGTCATTTTAGTAGTCATAATGCCTAGGTGTGATGATGTATTTTCGAACCCATGAAAATGCCATTTGATATCTAGAGGCAAATCTCCCTTCGAAACGTGACAGTTAAGCTGAACTGTTTCACCAGCAAATACTGATTCATCCGCTTCAAATGGTACGATGTATGGTAATACTGTTAATCCATAAAGCTAATATTATTATTATTTTATATGCAAGCGTGCAGCGTGCGGCAGACTAAGCTCTGTATATGGAAAATACGAGATACCGTGGACATTAACTGTGGTTGAATGTAGAGCTAGTCCAGCTTGATTTTGAGCATGGCAAGAATATTCGCCGCTATGACTAGCCGTAGCACTAGGAATTGTAAGAAGCGACGTTCGATGGCCAATTTTCGTAGTCATAATTCCTTCGTGAGAAGACAATTCTTTCCCATGAAAACTCCAAGAAATAGTAAGAGGCGTGTCGCCTTTAGAAACGTGACACGTCAATTGTACTGATTCGCCAGCAAAAACAGGCTCTTCAGCCTCAAATGGAACTATGTGTGGGGGAACTGGTGGGACAAATTAATAAACAAACTAAAATTAAAATTTAATACAAATTTGATATTCTTGTACCCTGTACGTTTAATTTTGCTGTGTGATTTGTGCTTGCTACCATATTAGAAGCAGTGCAAGTGTAGTTGCCGGTATTTTTCTCTGATACAGATGGAATAGCTAAAATTGAACTTCTATCTCCCATTTTAGTTACAATTACTGCGTCGCCTTTCTCTAGAGGCCGATTTCGAAAGAACCACGTAAATCTAATAGGCATGTCTCCTTTTGGTATGTGACACATAACTTGTATACTTTCTCCATAGAAAACAGCTTCATCGAATTCGAATGGGGATATAATAGGCGCAACTGTAATATTAATGAATATTTGTCTAATTAATATTTCTAAAATAGGATTAGGGGACAACAAAACACGAAAAGCACAGATTTTTGATCGTGAGCAAGTACCCTTGACATTGAGTGTTGCATGGTGACTAGCTTTGGCGACAATATTAGATGCAGTGCATGTATAGTTGCCAGAATGTTTAGCCGTCACAGTAGGTATTATGAGAGCTGAACCCATGTCCCCAACATTCATTATCGTCACCCCAGATAACAAACTCACATCGCCTCCACTGAAACTCCACTTGAAGGTTAACGGTTTATCGCCTTTTGGAACATGACACATTACTTGAACGCCCTCGCCGAAAAACACGGATTCGTCGAATTCAAAAGGTGTTATAATTGGCGCCACTGGAAGAGTTGTATTTCTTAGGTATACTTTATGGACGTAAGTTCCATGTACATTTTACATCTTTTACTATTATGACCCGCCAAAGTTACTAGGGAAAAGGGAGAAGCAACATATAATTATTCTAGAACTACAATAATAAGGTAAGGATTAGTTTTGTACCATTAACATATAGTTGGGCTGTATGATTCATAGAGCCTGCTGGATTTGTTACAACACAAGTGAAATTGCCTTGATTTTGATGCGTAACTGATTCAATACTTAGTTGACTAGCTCGTTTACTATTCATAAGGGATATTCCTTGATTGTCAGTAGAAACTTTTTTTTCATTAAAATACCATTCAATTTTTAAAGGTTGATCACCTTTCTTCATAACAGCACACGCAACCAAACCATTTCTTGTGCATTTACCGGATCTCTCCAAATTCAAAAAGTACGATTTTGTGGAGGGACTACGGCAGGAAATTTTGGACAGTAATTAGCAAAATATTAAAAAGCAAAATATAACTAGTTCCAACTTAATACCGTTTACATATAACTCAGCCGTGTGGTTGGTAGTTCCTGCTTGATTTTTGACGGCACACGTGTAATTACCCTGATTGTGATGTGAAACTGATTCAATTGCAAGTTGACTAGTTCTTTTTGTGTTTGTTAATAAAATACCGTTCATGTTAGATTTTAAGGGCATCTCATTGAAGTACCATTGTATAGTTAAGGGCAAGTCGCCTTTTGTGGCTGTGCATATCACTACAACCATTTCTTGATCATTCAAAGGCTCAGAGCCGAAATCGAACGGCATGATTTGAGGAGCAACTAAGAAAAAATATAAACAATGTATAAATAATTAGCTGGAAGTAGGAGCATTGTGGAGATACAAAATTAAACGTCTCATAATGGCAACATATGTACTTATAGTGTATATACGTATATAACAATTTATGTGGAATAGGATTGCGAACATATACTGAAAACTTAAAAATTATATACACTAATTAGATGACGTGCTAATAACATAAGCGGTATTGTTTTAATAGTACCATTTACGTTGAGTATTGCACTGTGACTACTGTGACCCGCTTCGTTTTCCGCAATGCAAGTGTAATTGCCAATATGCTCATGTTGTACATTTTCAATACTTAAAACAGATATTCTCTTTCCATTTCTATTTATGAATAGGCCGTTTCCGGTATTTAAGGGTTGATTGTTAAGTTGCCAGAATATTTTTAAAGGTAGATCACCCTTTCCTACTGTACATGTGAGTGAGACAGTGTCACCGGCATTTAATATTTCTTCTCCAAAATCAAACGGCGTTACCTGCGGCACAACTATTTGCAGGATGCTAATTCAGATTACTTGATAATATGAATATAGTGTTTGTACACTTGAAGAGGACTTATAAAGAGATAGGGAAAACTTAAAAAGAAGAGAAGAATTTGAAGAAGTGCTGTCAAGAAAAATATTGACAATAAAACTACTATTTACAATTATTGCTGTCGAATAATTGTAAATAGTAAAAAAAAAGCTTGCCCTGATTGCTTCATAACGTAGCAATATATGCTTCTGTATATATGAAAGACAATGCATCTATTGGTAGATTGCTTGATTTGTAACCAAATTTAGTTGACATAATTCTTTTAATCGAAGACACGCCTTTTCTGTTTAAGTACAATGTTACTTTTAATGAGGTATTATCGCATTTTGTTATCATACATTGTATGCCGATAGTATCACCTGCATTGGCTGGCTCGTCACCGAACGTGAAAGGATGGATTTGGAGTATTGTTTGTATTAAAAAGCTATATTTTTTTTTTTTTCAAAAAAAAAAACATTTTTTATATAGAACGGGACTAAGCACTATGTAATTAAATGGAACTATAGATGACCATTAACTTCTAGAGTCGAACTATGGTTGACATGTCCAGCAAAGTTTTCAACGTGACACACATAGATTCCTCGATGAGTTCCATTAACCGAATCTATATTTAAGATAGACATCTTCCGGCTCATGCTTCCAATGGCTATACCCAGGGTATTGCTTTGTGAAATTTTTCTCCCGTTTAAACTCCACGAAATGTTGGCAGGTAAATCGCCTTTATTCATAACACACTGAACCGAAGCTGTATCGCCAGCGTTAGCGGGTTCATCACCAAACTCGAAGGGTAAAATTTGAGGAGGAACTGTTGTAATAAAAAAGCATTAAAGAAAAAAATAGAATGGAAATGAGCGCACCATTAACACTAAGGATAGTAGTATGATTAATTTGGCCTGCTTGGTTTCTTATCTCGCATGTGTATGACCCACGGTGGAGAGCATTGACAGAATCGATGTTTAAAATTGATGTTTTCTTGCTTATAGTGGTAAGAACAACGCCAAGATTATTATGAATTCTTATTTCTTCTCCATTAAATAACCATTTAAAGGCTACAGGGAGATCTCCTTTGCTCATTATACAAGAAACTGATGCAGTTTCACCTTCGTTTAGAATCTCTTCACCGAATTCGAATGGAGTAATTTGTGGCGGGACTTGCAAAAGTAATGTTTATTTTTAATTAGGTATAGGTGGTTTTTTGGAAATTTAATTATACAAAATAAAATATTACAAAAAAGCTGATATTTGTTATGTTCGGTACCGTTAACTTCTAGTAACGAGCTGTGGTTGACGGAGCCAGCGAAGTTTGTAGCCACACAATAGTAAGTGCCCCTGTGGATCCCGTTTACGGAATCAATATTTAGAATCGACGTCTTTCTATTGACGTTCGTGAGAACAATTCCAAGATCATTCAATTTAGATATAACTTGGCCGTTGAAGATCCATGTTATATTTAAAGGTTGATCGCCTTTACTAACGGCGCAGGATATCGATGCCATGTCCCCAGCATTAGCAGGTTCGTCACCGAACTCAAATGGCAATATTTGTGGAGGTACTGAATAAAATTCTAATTTTAGTACTACATATAGGAGCGTGTGTGGCAAGTGACGTAGCTTTGGCGGGCATAAACTTTAATTACCTATTTTAACGTAAAAGAAATCCTACCTCTAAATTAATATATTGTTAATCCGTCTCTGAAAGGAAAAAAATATTAGCTGTCTTATAACTAGTGAAGTAAAGTCACGAAGCGCTCTTTATGAAAACAAATTGAACAGTTAAATAAATTAATATGTACCTATTATTAGTTCTTAGTCATTCAATTACTACAAACAAAATGTTTGGGTCAGAGTTTTAGTTAAACATCCAAAATTTTTCAACGAGTTACTCTCATTATTCTATCGTATCTCCAACAGAATTATTAGGAATGCACTTGTAATTTACTATACTTGAGTTAAGATAATAGTAAACATTTGAATTATTAATGTTGTTCAGACTCATACTTTTTTGTAAGATAAATAAACAAATAATTTTAATTATTGTAAATACAGTAAATTTAACCTAAAGTAATACCATTTTTACTTCGTGACATTACTTTAAAAGAGCCACTGAGTAACGTAATAAAAATATAAAGTTAGCGTACTGATAATAACAGTTGTATCCCTTATTATATACATATTAATACTCAGTGATATTGCTTACTGCTCCAAAATACTTCTTTCTTGCTACTTGAAAATGTTACTTGCTGTTATGTGACATATTTGAGTTCATTCATAATAAAATATAAATATATATTTTTTTTAGCTTCACGCTGTGTCCCGCACAGGTACACACAGGCACACAGGCACAGGGTAGGAAAAGAGAACCTGAGAACCTAATGTTATGGACATCCTCTTCTCTTACGACATTTCCGTCCCCACTCTCCGCCCGATTGAAGCATTGCGTGTTGAGTGGCTGAACTCAACGCCGCTCTTTGCCTTATAACCAAACCCAGGAAATGAAAATACTAATTATTATATATAATAAATATTATTTAAAACTGTTCATTTCCTGGAGTGAGAATCGAACCCACAACCTGTCGCGTTTACAGTCGTACACTACCATTATAAGTAATTTATTATAATTATTATTAATTATTATTCAAAATTACAAAAAGATCTAGAAAATATTAGGTTGGCATTTCGCAAACAGACAAAATTTTCTTCGTTATAAATTTTTTTTGATATCTTTAAAAGAAATTTGCAATATATAGCAATGACTACATTTTTGAGCAGGAAGTAATAATCTCTTTTATTAAAAGTTAATGTAATTTTATGTAACTGCAACTTTATATATAAATTAAATTATTAAAAATTGCACGATCACATAAAGATTTGTGAAATTAATATGTGAAGTTTGGAAATAAAGTTAAAATATTAATTTTAACAAAAAGGAAAAATACAAAGTTTAACTTATTTTACTCCAAAAATCACATTTGATAAAAATTATGAATAATTGTTTTTTTGGAACCAGACTTAAGAGGATACAATAATACTTAATATAATTCCATATATGTATTATATTGTATTAAATAATATTTATCGATAGCTTCAATTTTTTTTTAAATAATATTTAGATGTCAAATAGCTATAAGCCAATGCAAGTGTTACATCGCTATTTATTTAAAAAAATATATGATGAATGATCAACATTTCTATTGACTACTTAACTTTCCTCTTAACTCCAGTTCTCAGATAATAATAATGTTTCTTACCCATAACTTGAAGTTCAAGCGTGCCTCTAGCGCTGTAGCCCTGGGAGTTCTTGGCGACACATGTGTAAGTGGCCTGGTCGCTCGTGCGTTCCACGTTCTCGATCACGAGGGTGCCGTTGGGGAATACTTTCTGTTTACGGTTGATTGGTAGTACGCTGAAATTATACAAGAAGGTTGTTTAAATTATTTATTAACACATTCGAGTCCGGCTAATTTTCGTTTCTACGTTTCTAATTCTGGGTACCGGCAAATATAATGAAATTCTGAAAATGATTGCCGCAAATTTGTCGTCAAGGGGAGGATAAAATGTTTGTTTTGAAAATTGAAAATATAATATAATAATTTGAAATAACGTGAATTCACGTCAGCGCCAACCAGTAAACCAATAGAATTTTGAATGACGTGAAGTAGGTAGAACTTAGTGTTAAAAGACTCCATTTGTGACGTTCCGCTGAATTTCCATTGCATATTATAGATATTTTTTCGAGTCACGTGACAGCATCAGTTATTCACTCGCCCCTTCCCGTTCGTCCCGATGTGCATAATTTCTTCCCGCCTCAGGCATATTGCTAAAAGAGACTTGTGAATATTCTACTGCGCATAGTAAATTATATGACGTGGTCTGTCAATAGAAAGATTCTCTTTTTTCGTGGCACATACTATACCTTTTTGCGATTATGGGCATTGTAAATATATAGCATCAATCATTATCAACATTTTCACGCCTGGTACAAATTTAATTAATTTAATAACGTACCGTCCGTCACGTTCCCATACAATAGAGTCAATAGGGTATCCGGCCACGGGGCAGTGCGCGATAAGAGTGTCTCCAGCAACGACGGGGCGTTTCTTCATAGGTCGGACGTAGGGCAGGCCGTAGACGTTGACGCGAGCAGAGTGGGACGCGCTGCCGACCTTAAAAATTAACAAAAGAAAATTTACGTATGTTAAAATCTGCTCTCGACTTATAGGGTGCGTGAGGTACGTCACATTGTATTAACATAAAATTACAGCATGAAACATTATTATTTTTCCAATAAATACCTTGCTAGACGCGATGCAAGAATAGAGTCCTCCATCATTTGTGTGTACAGACGAGATATTCAAGTGAGATTCGACATTTCCATCGGCAGTAACGAATTGTCCAATTTGTAACCTTTCACCACTGTTTAATTTATCACCATCGAGTTGCCAAGCGATGTCGGGAGTGGGATTTCCAGATGCAACGCATTTGAGACGAAGAGATGGTCCAGATCGGAGAGTTTGTTCACCGAAGCTGTGGCGTATTTGGGGTGGTTCGACTGGAAATATATACAATAACATGTTAGCAACATATTAATTATATGAGGGTAGATGAGGAACCGCCACAGCACTATAAAAGCTACTTCTTTAGCTTTACAGTGATAGTTTATTATAATCAGTGTTCAGTAATAGTGCTCAGTGTTAGTAATTAGTGTTTTAAGTATATAGTGTCATAGTGTGAAGTAAAGGTGTTTAGTGACATACGCGAATAATATTGTATCCCATTGTATATTAAAATCTAATCTTATTACTTAAATCGACTAAGTTAACACATAATAACAAATAATGAATTTGTTCAATATTTTTAATTAAATTACTGAACAAATAGTAGGAATGCCCACAAACTACAGAGAGGATTTAATATATCGTAATCGGCGTTATATATTAGAAATACTTACATCGCCCTCCAAGTTTTAATTCAGCACTTGCGCCGGCACTCTCTTGGTCGTTTCTGATAAAGCATTGATACATGCCTTTGTCTTCTTTCTTAACAGATTCAATCCTATAAATCAAAACAAAAATGTAAAATTCTCTCCTTATCACATTTAAAGTTATTATTTTTGATAAAATAGGTACTTTAAATATTTAAATTTAAACACAAAATCTTTTTATCATAGAAAAAAAATAGCTCCGAATCGTTTTCGATCCATAATAATGAATATGATTGAATGTCGTAAATAAAAAAAAAACATAATAACATTTAAAAGTTTACGTTATTGTATAGGCAAGTGTAATATACTTAACTAATAATATATAATTAAAGTTCGTAGTAAGTCAATAGTTGTTCTATAATATTATATTTTTTTGTAAAAGCAGTTTGAGCTTACCATAAATTTGTCACAATTTTAATAATAACCTAACCATAATATACCTGAGAATGGGGTCATGATGATTCATGTCCTTTCCATCTTTCAACCATGTAATAGTTTTAACGGGGTTGCCTTCGTATCTGCACGTAAACACAGCGGGACGTCCAAAGTCAACAGTTTGGGTGGCGGGTTCTACCGTAGCCTTCAATGGAGCAGTCACAGTTAATACAGTTTCAACAGATTCACCTGTAAATTTTTTTTGTTACTAGCTATCCCTAAGATTTTTCTAAGCTGATTTTTTTTGATTTCTTGATCAGATCTTGTTGAAACAAAAGGTACTAACCTCCAACGGAATTGTTAACGACGCACAAATATTTGCCAGAATCCTCAACTTTTGCCTCTTTAATAATAAGGGTGCCTGATACTTGTTTTACTCTGTCATTAAGGACAACCGGTTGTTTTCTTGCGGAACCGTCGATAAATTTATACCATCTGTAACAATTGAGAATTAGCTTATTTCATAGGCCAACTTTAAAACTAATATGTAATTAATTAATTAACTAATATTTAGGTACCAAAGATATATCCATTATTTTTAAATCAAAGAAGAAAAGTTAATAAAACAAATTTAGCAAATACCAAAACACTAATCGTATAAACTATGAACTTGCGACCAAGATATTTTATATAAAATGCGAAGAATTTGAGTACAAGCGATGTTAGCCGACAGCGCACAGTTAGACTTGCCAATTTTCCAAAAAAAAAGGATATATATTACGAAGACCATGATAGAACCCCTCGAAACTCTATATTAGACGTTAATATAATTTTTTGTTCGAAAGCACTCCTTACAAAAGCTGACATAAAATCGACATGGGAATTAGAGATCAATCTCCGGATAGTGCCATTAAACAGACAGCATAGCTACGGTTCACGTGAAGCACAAAGTAAAGATTAAAGCGTCTGAATGAAAGCAAGAACACCCTGTCACTTACCAGGAGGTGCTTACGTTGCTCAATCGTTACTTTGGCTGATCGTAAAAAAGCCGGCCGCGGTTCATCACGTTTTCATGTCTCGCGTGGCGCAGCAGACTGCAATAAACACGCATATCAATACATTGTGATGATATGATTCTACGTGAAAGATGAATGCGTGAGATGCCAACGGCCGACTTACACGACGTAAGGCTGTACCTTGTTAATGGTGCTGGAAAAGCTTGAACTTCGCAAAGTAAGGCGAGACTTTCTGCACCCTGCCCTATTTGACGGTTAAGTCCATCACCCGTAACTTTTGGTCTGGTCCTACCCGATGGTTCTGGAACGTAAACCGACTATGACAAAAAGACCTACACTCACCTATAAACGGGAACCGGAAAAGCGGTTACTTGACATTTCAAATATGCTACGTCATTTTGAGGCACGAACAATACTTCCCAACCTTCAAAGTTAGTAGAATCTTTTCTAGGTGCTATTTTATTCGTTGGTTCTGTAATAACGACGGGGACTTTAAGAAATTATTTAAATAATTTCACAAAATGATCAATAGCAGAGCAAGGTTCTGTTCTGTTCTGGAGTGTTAGCACTTTTATGTAGTAGTTAAACTTACCTAAATATTGGAGGGGGGAAGGCGGCTACTTCACAAGTAAGATACACAGAATCTGTTTTGGAAACTAAAAATATTTCCCCACCTTCAAATTTACGGCTTTTATCACTTCGAGGTGCAATTTTATTTGTAGGTTCTGTAATATTCAATATAATTGATAAACGCACCTTGATATTGGTACAGGAAATCCTTGCGCTGGACATAAGAGAGCTAACGAAGTATTTTGAGAAAAATGAACAGAAGCTTTTTGTGTTGAGGTAATACTTGGCGCTGTGCTGGCAATGGGTTCTGAAGAAGTAAGATACTTATAGCTTCAGGAATATCATAATAAGTAATTGAATATATAAAAAAATCATTATAGTGGAAACAAAGTATACAACAAACACAAAATATAGAAAACTTGCCTGAATATGGGTACAGGAAACGCTTGAGCTTGACATAATAATCCAAAATTTTGGTTAAGAGTTCGTATGAAAGTACTACTACGAGAGTCCGTCGAGAATGTAGGAGCTTTAAACCCGACTGGTTCTGCAGTTTGAAAAAATCATTAGACTAGATGCAGTCATGAGTTATCACTTGCCTGAACACTGGGGCGGGGTAACTTTGAGCCTGACAAAGGAGTGCGAAGCCTTGTCCAATACGTTTTCTAAAAATGCTTCCCATAGATTCAGATGAAAAAGTTGGAGATTTTGCACCCACCGGCTCTACAATTTTAGATAGAATATATGAAGAAAATTGTATATAATGATAAACTTGCCTGAATATTGGTACGGGAAAAGCTTGAGCTTGACAAAGAAGAGCAAAACTCTGAGATTCGTGCCTTTTAATAGACGAAAGAGCAGATTCAGACGAAAATGATGGAGCCTTCGATCCAACTGGCTCTGCAGAAAATAATCTTAATTGAGATGCAACAAGTAGACTAACAAAATTTAAAAATAACAAATATAATATGAAGCATGTAATTTGATAACAAAGGTTATACTATAAAATATTTTTATTTAATTTTAACATAAAGGAATCGCAAAAAATATGTATTTATTAAGCTGATTATATAATGTTTGCCCAGAAAATAAATAGTCATCTCAAATACCTAAAATTTGAGATACTTGCCTGAATATCGGTAACGGAAATGCTTGCGCCTGACATGACATTGAAAAATGTTGATCCTTATGCCTTGTAACAGCTGAAGAAGTTAAATCATTTGGAAAGGTTGGTGGTTTTGAACCAACGGGTTCTGTAGAAGGAAAATAGTATTCATTGAACTTACCTATAAATTGGAATTGGAGATGCTTGCGCTTGACATAGCAATGCGAAATTTTGGCCAGTTTCTCGAATAAAAATACTGCCTTTGGAATCAGTGGAAAAAGAAGGAGCTTTCGCGCCGATAGGTTCTAAAATTATATATGTAGTACTCAAAAAAAGACTTGAATGTACCCACCTGAACATTGGTTGAGGGTATCCCTGTGCCTGACATAGAACGGAACCTCCAGAGCCTTTTTCAATATCGTAATTGTAAGAAGACGCAGAAGTAGGGAAAGTAGGTGCTCTGGCCGACACTGGCTCTGAATAAAAATGTATAAGAAAAAACAAATATTACGAAGCACTCACTTGAATATAGGAGGAGGATGAGATTGTGCTTGGCATAGTAATGCGAGTGCTTGTTTAGATGTTTTCGTTAGTGTAGTACTTTTAAACTCCAGTGAAAATGACGGCGCCTTAGATCCAATAGGTTCTGCGTCATATAATTAATTATATTTCACAGTAACGTATTCTTACCTGAACAATGGGACAGGAAAAGCTTGAGCTTGACACAAAAGCGCAAAATCTTGACCAGTTTTACGAGTAATTCCAGAAAATTGAACATCGTTAGAGAATGTAGGGGATTTAGAGCCGACTGGTTCTATAATTAGAAATACACATTCTATTTAATCACCTGAAAACTGGTACTGGGAACGCTTGCGCCAGGCACAATAGATTTAGACTTTGACCAACTGTCCTTACATACCAGGATAATTTGTCATCAGTTGAAAAAGTAGGTGACTTAGATCCGATAGGTTCTAAAATTAAGAATTCAAATATACGTAACATATTATAAAACAGACAAGCTATATACCTGTATAAAGGTATAGGATATCCCTGCGCACGGCAAAGTAAGGCCAAGTGATTTCCTAAAGGTCTATTTATGAACCAGGCAAATTTATCATCGGTTGACAATGTAGGGGGCTTAGATACAATTGGTTCTGAAAATGTGCGAAAAATGTTATTAGTTCTCACCTAAAAAGTGGGACAGGGAACCCTTGTGCCGGACACAAAAGAGCAAAGTCTTGCAAGGCGGATATTTCGAACCAGGCTAGTTTGGAACCACTTGAAAATGAAGGGCTTTTGGATCCAATTGGTTCTAAAATATAATATATAATATACATAATTAAATAATGATCAATCACTTGTTCCAAATATGTTTAAGTTTATTTAATAAAAAAAACAATACTTTTAGGGTATTCTTTAAACAAATTTGCAGCGTTTTCATATAAATGAACTCACCGAAATACTGGGACAGGATACGCTTGGGCCAAACAAAGCAATGTAATACTGGAGTTCAGAGCATATTCCACAAATTCTATTGTTTTAGTTGGAACTTTTGGTGGAGCACTATTAATTGGTTCTAAAAAAACATGAATTCTTTAATACGTATAAATTTACCTGGACAAAGGTACAGGGAACGCTTGAGCGGGACATAATAATGTCACGCTGGAATTAATAATTGTGCTGAAGCCTCTAACATTATCCATAGTAGGGAACTTCGGTGAAACTCTGCCTACGGGTTCTATTCACAAACATATAATTCAATTGAGCATAAATTAACATGACACTATTACCTGAAAATTGGGACAGGAAAGCCTTGTGCTATACAAAGTAATGTACAGGTTTCATAAATAGAAGCTTCCGTTATATCAATCATTTTCCATGCCAATTTTGGTGATGCACTACCCATTGGCTCTAAAGGGAAATAATTAAAAGATTGTAGAGTATATTTAACAATAAAATATACCTGAAAGCTGGGGCAGGAAAAGCTTGGGCGGGACACAAAATCGTAACGTTTTCACATTCCTTTGCGTCGAAAGCACGACTTTTATCAGTAGTGGTAAATTTAGGTGAAACACGACCCACTGGCTCTATGAATAAACAGTTTATTTAAAGTACCTATTGATTAGTTTACCTGAATAATGGGACTGGGAATGCTTGGGCTGGGCATAATATTGTTAGGCTGGCATTACACACTGCGCTAAAACTTCTTGAACTATCCACCGAAGGAAATTTGGGTGAAACTCGCCCGACTGGCTCTAAGAACAAGTTTATAAATATTTAAATATAATACCTGAACAATGGAGTTGGAAAGGCTTGAGCTGGACAAAGCAGAGTCACACAGGTATTCGAAGAAAAAGTATAACTGCGTCCAGTTTCAAGTGATGGGAATTTCGGTGATACTTTGCCCATAGGTTCTGTTTACGAGATAACAGTAAAAAGATGACGTATTGTATCGTACGTACGTACATATATCGTATACACGATATGGTACAAATAATGTTACCATTTTTTTACGTCATAGCGATATCTTTGATATTCTTACCTAAACATTGGGGCAGGGAATGCTTGTGCGGGACATAAAATTGACAAAGTTTGATTGCTATCGAAATTAAAAAGCCGACTTTTTTCTAAACTTGGAAACTTCGGAGAAACTTTTCCCATTGGTTCTGAAGCAAAGTGTTATAATAATATCAAATTCATTAAAATGATAAATCAGACATAATCACCTGAAAATTGGGACTGGAAACGCTTGAGCAGGACATTGTAAAGCAAATGAGTGACTTTTCTTCACTCCGATCATTGTTCCCATAACAACAGATGCAAATTTTGGGGATACACGGCCAACGGGTTCTATAGAGCAACGATAAAATGTGCTAGAGTACGACAGTACGGGTAAATTCTAATATTTTACCTGAATAGTGGGGTCGGGAACGCTTGAGCGGGGCACTGTAGTGCATAACTGTGGTTTTTCCTAACTTCAAACATAGTGCCGGTTAATATTGTAGCAAATTTAGGAGACACTCGTCCGACCGGTTCTAGAATTGATTTTAAATAATATAAGAGAGGCCCATGATTTCGTAGAGGTTACCTGGACACGGGAACGGGGAAAGCCTGAGCTGGGCACTGTAACGAATATGTTGAGTCCAACTTGGCTATAAACATCGCACCCACTTGAGTAGTAGAGAACTTAGGTGGCACTCGGCCTATTGGCTCTGAGGAATTACGTGAAATGCCGTTAGCATTAACAATCTTACCAGTAAAAGAAGATCTGCAAAACTTGAAATTTTCTTTGAACGTAACACCACTCGTGGTTCTCTATGAAACATGTTGGGAGAAGGCGATATAGAGGAAATGGACATCATAAATTAAACGAGAGAAATACGCCCTGATAAACCCTACGTTTCTCTAACAAATAACTTTACAGAAATAGTAAAAGTATAATAATAAAGGCTCTGCAGGGTACCCTATCCCAACATTCAGGCAAGATTATAAAAAAGCTAGTAAATATAATTTGTATATATATTTACAAACTTTTTATTTATATTGAAATTGATTATAACCTCAAGTTCGTAAAACTTTAAATAACTGTATTTTTATTTAAATTTAATAATTGATAAGCCCAATTATGTTTATAATAAGAAAATAGGACTACAATATAATATGAAAATGAGATTATAATTCATCATTTAGAATATTAAATATTCATAAGGCTGGATATTTATAACACTATAAAAATAGCTAGGACAAAGATTTTATAAATGAAAATATCCCTTTATATATGTATCGTACAAAGCATATACAACAAATGCAATAAATCTTAATCTTAGATTAATACAAAAGAAGTTAAGTGTAGCAATGAATATCTAATATATTAAATATTTTAACTATATACTAAAATAAACGTAAAGTAATAATTTTATAACTTCATGGGAACATATAAAAGAAAAATTTCATGATATATAATTAATAAATAATAAATACTTTTTTGAAGCGCTATCAATTCATACGTTATAAAAATATAATATCATGTTTTATAATTTGTTATTTGACTAATAGGTCAATTTATTGAAGTTTTACAGTGGTATGAATTAATTGAGCATCATTAATAAACGTGAATATTTTAGACTTACCAGTAATAACGAGACGTCCTTTAGTAGCGGATAAACGCGTTTCTCCGGTTAGTCTATGTTTAGTTCTGCATTGGTAAGACTTATAACCGTCCTCGGGTCCAACATCACGAATATGTAATTCACCAGATGGTAGTACTAAGTATTTTCCCTCTAAAAATATAAACATTATTGTAGATAAAAACAATCTAATCTTTACTATATCTAAAGAATATTTCCATTTTGATATAATTTCTGAAGCACAACATAAGGTTGTGAATTACTTATAAATTTCATTACATGCATTATTCTAAGGAAGTAGGATAAAGGGATGAGGTAGACCGTCAGGTCCTTGGAGACAGGTAAGCCCACTATCCGACCAACATCCTAACTGTAAGTTGACCCAAAAGAAGACTGCCTGGAAGGCAAGAAAATGTATTAAAATCGTACCATCTGAATTTTGATCTGAATCAAGATTAATCTCAACCTCTTCTGTGCCTTCACTCACTATCCATGACACAACAATCAGGTACTCCGAGACAAAGCTTGGTATGTGGCATTTCAAAATAGCTGCATTTCCTCTAAGGACATATTCTTCCATAAGATTTACAGCATACGCTTGTGAAACCACTGAAACAACCATTCTAACTAAAGTAAGAATAAGATAATTAAGGCACTTTAGCCAATGAAAAATAAGTGTTACGTTTAAGTACCTGACTTCTGATCACTATCAATTCTTTAACTTTACGTTAAGGTTCAGGATATTAAGGAAAAGGAACAGAAATGAAGTAATAAATGTTAGGAGTATGTGGTGTACCTAAGTCTGAAGACTGATCTATAGTTATTTCATTTTCAATGGAATCTTCAGATATTATCCATGATGCAACAGACACATATTCAGAGACAAAGCTTGGAATTTGACACTTCAATATAGCAGCGTTTCCACGCAAAACATATTCTTCCCAGAATTTTACGTCGTAGGCTTGAGAGACGACTGGAAATTGTTATTTCTTCAAAAAAAGCTAATTTATCTTGTATATGCGATTGCTTTTTATATACGATTTATTTTAAATTAATTGCCCCCTACTACAATAAACCGAAAAGGAACTAGGATAGGATCAAATAAAAATATATGATTTAATTTACCCAATTTAAAATCAAAATCTAAACTTATATCCATTTCCTCATTGTCGCCTTCCGAAATTATCCAAGAACTAATTGAAACATACTCAGAAACAAAACTGGGAATATGACATTTAAGTATCGCAGAATTGCCTCTTAATACGTTTTCCTCCCAAAGATTTACAGTGTAAGATTGTGTAACAACTGAAATGTCGTAAATTGATAATAAAACAAAATGTTTAAAAGACATGATTTTTTTTACTTTAACGTAAAATTTAAGGAGTATAGCAGGGATAGGATTTCTGAATAGGAACCTAACAACATATTTATACAATATACCCAAATGGTCATATCCAGTGCCATTAATTTCTTTCTCTTCAATTTCCCCTTCGAATATAATCCAGGACAAGACACTTACATATTCTGAGACAAAACTTGGTATATGGCATTTAACAATTGCGGCATTACCCCGTAAAACATTTTCCTCCATCAAATTAACTGTATAGGCTTGAGAAACAACTGGAACAGGAATATTGAAATAACGCTAAGGGCTGCGACTATACGTGGAAAAGGAATGGGATAATCGAAATAAGGCCCTTAAGTTTAAAATACCCAAATCATTCGATTCTGCTTTTATTTCTAAAACATCAGTATCGGCTTCCGAAATGATCCAAGATGATACGCTTACATATTCAGTAACGAATGTAGAAATATGACATTTGAGAATAGCAGCATTGCCACGCAAAACACTTTCTTCCATAAGATTAACAGTATAAGCCTGAGTGACGACTGCAAGTAAAATTGCAATGTTAATGAAAGTTAAAAAAGCGGTCCGTTGAAGATGGAGTAAAATCTGGATAAGGAATAATAAGATTTATTTATTTGATACCCATGTTAACAGTATCATTTAACTTGATTTCTGTTTCATCATGTCCTTCCGATATTATCCAGGAAGCTACATGAACATACTCCGTCACAAAACTTGGGATTAAACATTTGAATATTGCAGCGTTTCCTCTCAATACATTTTCTTCTACTAAGTTTACTGTATAAGCTTGAGAAACAACTGAAATATCAAACGCAAATCAAATAAAATAATATTATCACTTTAGTTTTTTTATTAAGGAAGGATAGCAAAGGATATGATGTTATGGACTTTATTGTTAATATACCATAGTTATTATTTGATAAGAACTCTGCGCCCTCACTATCATGCCAAGATACAACTTGTACGTGATCAGACACAAACGAAGGAATGTGACATTTGAATACAGCAGCATTGCCGCGTATGACGTATATATCGTAGACTTGTGACTCGTAGAATTGGTTCACAGCTGAAATTTATTTAATAAATTATATCTACAATGTAGAATAATTGAAAGTAGCCTTAGGGTATTATGGAGAGCGGATAGGAACAATTGGGGTCGCGCGGGCGATCTCGATTACCGTAATTGCTCTCAGAGTCATTTAACGAAAAGGCAGAGAGGGACTTTTCGTCCGTTACCCATTCCACGACATGCACGTAATCGGACACAAATGATGGTATCAAGCATTTGACTATAGCAGAATTCCCACGAAGAACATCTTCATCAATAACACGCGGTTCATAATTTTGATGTACAACTGTAAATGTGAAATTTTACTGCTTAAAAAATAATTTAGACTTATGGATTTAGGAACTAGGAAAAACGCTCAAGAAGTAATTTAATAATTACTACCAGGATCTACATTTGTATTTTCATCTGCGCTGATAGTCTCATTATCCATTAGCCATGCCACGACATTAACAAAATCTGTTACGAAGGATGGCACGATACATTTTAAGATAGCTGTATTTCCTCGTAAAACAAATTCATCATTGACTCTAGCCTCATACGCTTGAAGTACTGCTGTTGTAAAAAAATAAGGAATTTCAGGAAACAGGTATATGGTAGGTAGCAGGTGTTACCCTCATTTTTTCCAGGGTAGTAGGTACCCCCTTCACTGTCACTCCACATTTCAACAAACACAAAATCTGAGACAAAACTCGGTACTTCGCATTTCATTATAGCTGTGTTTCCTCGAATAACATATTCATTGTCAGCTTCAGCTTCGTATGGCTGTGACACCACTAATCAAAAACATATAAATGATAACAAAGGTATTGTAAATGGGAATTAGAGAAGGACAATGGAAAAAATTTATACTATTCCATGACTGCATGTAAGTACCATCTGATATATTTGTATTGTTAATTGTTAATATCTCGCCGTCATCCATTAGCCACGATTCCACGTAAACAAAATCACTAACAAATGAAGGGATTTTGCAGTGAACAATTGCAGTATTTCCTCTAATTACATATTCATTTTCAGCCTCAGTAACATAATGCTGCGACACAACTACATAATAATAAAAAATAAACGTTTAATTGGAAATTTGGATAAAAGAGGAAGGAAATAAAGATTTTACTCTTATGAGCAATCAATACCAAGATCATCAGAATAGTTAATAAGTGTTCCTTCTTCGTCAATCCATGACTCTACTTTCACAAAGTCCGCGACAAATGAAGGAATTGAACATTTTAATACAGCAGCGTTTCCACGTATAACATATTCTGTTAATATTTCTGCTTCGTAAAATTGATTAACAACTGAAAAAATTCAATTACCTTAGGAAAGACAGGAAACTTTAAAGGTATGTTAGGAAAATGGTTTGTATTTGATCTTTGAAAACTATGATAATCCTACCAATATCATCGGTATGTAAGTACTCCCCCGCATCAGAGTCAACCCAAGCTTCTACTTTAACAAAATCGGCGACGAAAGACGGGATATTGCATTTTAATACTGCTGTGTTGCCCCTTATAACATATTCGGACACTACTTCGGCTTCATAATATTGTGTAACCACTGTAATATGCTTTAGTTTTACGGCATTTTTAAGGATAATTTGGTAAGGATTATGGTTCAGCTATTACAACTGTTTAGTTCTGGTTAGTTTACCCTCGCCATCCTTGCTTCTATTCAAAGAAAATGAATTTCCTGCTTCGTCGTGCCACGATATTACATTTACAAAATCGGCCACGAAAGATGGTATGGAACATTTAAGGATTGCCGAATTTCCTCGTATTACATACTCGTTGTTAACTTCGGATTCATATTGTTGCTGAACAACTTAAATTGATTATGAATATATTTTTCATTTGTTGGAAAGAAGGATGCGGATATAGGAATAGAGTCGAAATTTAAAGAATAACCATAATTTTCTCCTGGATAGAAATCTTCCTTTTCGTCAGTATGCCACGATAATACTTCAATAAAATCAGCTACAAAAGATGGAACTTGGCATTTAAGTATAATGCTGTTTCCCATAATAACGTACTCCTTGTTCACATCTGTATCATAATGCTGCGCGACCACTGATATATTGTTAAAAATCTTTCAAAATTTATTTTAAAGAAACTTACTCGTATAACGTAATTTACATCGTTATGACATTGTATTGTTACTAAAATGTGGCATGATAATTTATAATTTTATAAATGTTTTAGGACAAGGCATAGACCGTTTACGAACTAATACTCAACGCTCGTCAAGTCAGTTGCTTTTTGTGTTAGCATTGTTGATAAGTTTTTGGATTACAACTTTACATGATGTGTCTGTCATTTAGAGGGTATTGAACGTAAATTTTTACGAATATCATGTTAAAGAAAAGTATGAAATTCTTATTAATACAGTTTTAATGAACAACGTTTACGTTTCTACTTCTATTATGTTTCTACTTCTTTTTCTAAGAAGTATGTAGATAACAAAATGACTCAGATGCCATAAATATTGTTTAGTATAATAAGATTCTAAACTTTTAACAATATGATATAAATTCTAACACACAATACCTTTACAGCGTGCCCTGAATGTACTAACAGTCAAATTAAGGAACTCTGTCATACCGGATGATTATTTAATTGACCTTATTGAGCCCTCACTTATGAAAAGGGGAAGTACTTAAATATTTTTATATAATAAATATTGCCATTTAAAAATTAAATAATTAATTACTTTAATTTGATTCAGTTACAAATTTACTATACGTTTATACCAATAGTAAAATATTGTATATATATTATTATATTTTCAAAAACATTTTTAAATTTTATATAAATGTAATTAACACAAAAATATTTAAATACTACACAATTAATTAATCAATAACATATCAAGTGTCAAATAGACAGACCAGGGTCATAAGTCAACCAACGACTGGGCCATGGCTGATATTACATTTAACACTGGTATTGAATTTAACTCTATGGTATCGTTTACTTTTGAATCATAATCGAAAAATATTGATAATAAGCACATCTATTTATACCTTCCAGTTCAGTTCAGTTCAGTTCTATAATTATGGCACTTCGAACATGCCATATAAAAAATCTATTCAGTATGTCTCTTTTAGGTGCGTTATTATTTTCTGTTAAAATAATTAATACATTTAACATTTTATATTTCAAGATAACACAATATAAATTT
The DNA here is from genome assembly GCA_033558755.1 of Philaethria dido. NCBI lineage: Eukaryota > Metazoa > Arthropoda > Insecta > Lepidoptera > Nymphalidae > Philaethria > Philaethria dido. The sequence continues at coordinate 42,725 of JAKGSA010000091.1, read as the reverse complement.
ATGACAATTTATAAAATTAATTTTTAAGTAGGTACCTACATGTTTCTCTCATTGAAAATATAAAAATTCTAACTTTAGAGAAATCTTAAATATGTAAAATATAATAAAGTGTTACTACATAAATTGTAACTTACCAGCTCGCACATTAACGTCCCTGGAGTGAATAGTACCAACTGGGTTTCTAGCAAGGCAAGCGTATACCTGAGCGTGCACTTCTTGTCTATAATCTTCCGCCCGGAATGGTGGGAATACCAAATTTCCATTAGGTAAAACCTAGTGAAAAATGGCAAATACGTGTTATAAAACGGACATTTTAATATTACAAAAGATGGCCACTAAAGTAAAGTGAAAAATTCATGTTTTGGAAAGCTATAATCATTATAATAGATGTATACACACCTGTCGCAGTCCAGGAACATCACCAACAGCAGTTCCATCGGCACGAACCCAAATGACATCGGGAGCGGGAGATCCTCGGGCAGCGCATTCAACTACAGCTCCAGTCGTATTGCTAAAATCAACTCGGTTTGGGGGTTCTTTCATAAAAATGGGTCCGATAGTTTCGTCCTCGCATCGCACTGCTCCTGTTAAACAAATTATGCAATTAAGAGATAAGTTCTATGGAATAAGAGTAACTGAAAGATTATAACATAATAATAACATGTCCAATATTTAGATCATTATACGTATATATTTTTTTCTGCTACTCATTATTATTTCATTTTTTTGTATTACTATGTGTTATTGGTGTACTTGTGATAACAAATAAGTAGTAACTCTCGACAGCTAAACCGAACTTTTTACTGTTTCGAATTTTAATGTTTATATGGTGAAAAAATATAGAAGAGCAATATTTTTTATAATAATGCATTAGAAACACTAAGGCAACACGTATAGTACATATCAATGGGACTAATAGAATTGTTAAATAAAATGCTAGTTTATTATGAGTAACGTACTTGGTCATTTTCTTATACTGCGACTCCATTTTTATTTGGTATATATTATGGACATAAATAATAATAAATAATAAAACACTTTATTGCACATAATACATAAAGTATAACAAAGTGACAAACATGTAAGTAAGCAAAGGCGGCCTTATCACCAAAAGTGATCTCTTACAGGCAACCATTATTGATTGCGTACTTATGTGAGACATCTTGTTGGCGGAAAACAGTGCAATATATATATATATATATATATATACATATATATGTTAGGGAATAATGACTAAAGAGTATTTACTATTTATATAGACTGATTCGATATTTGAAATATGATTTGATGGTTAGCCGGCTGGCGATACATTGTTAGAAAACTATAGAATGACAATATAAATAGCATGCGTCAGTAGAGCGGAACACACATCTTGTTGGACTTTCGCCTGTGCCACTGGAGCACACTGACCATGGCGTCCGAAGGTGGAGATTATCGCCATACTTTGGCCTCGGCTTCTGCGACATATATAAATAAATAGTATACTAAGATAAATATACAATGAATTCATCATATATATTGGTGCAACGCCAATAGATATGATGACTTCATTTTTAACAAAATTATTCATTTATTTATTATTTATAATGGTAAATAAATCAAGGGTAAATTAATTATAACTAATAATTTAAACAGGTGATGTTTCCAATAAATGTACTACTAGTAAGCGAATTTCGGATTGAATAATAAAATTAAAGAGTTAATTTTAGTGCAAGTTTAATATATTTTATTTAACAGTAAGTAAATCCATCATGGCGCCGTGGCATAGCGTCCGACTGTAAGTACGATTGGTTGTTGGTTCAATTGTCACTCGAAAGTATTCTATTTCAATAATTTCCATTTTTCATTTTGGCAAGATAAACGCGGCGTTAAGTTTCGCCATTTCAGAGGCAAAGTTTCGAATTTCGGCGGAAAGCGTAGAAAGGATTACAATATTATTATAAAAATACGTACAATATATTAAAGTTATATTTTGATTATATTTAATACATTTTTTGCAGTTTCACATTTTTCTTTCACAGTAAAACACTCCACTCTCGGTTTTCCGCCAGAATTTAAGACATTGCATGTTAGTTGCGGAACTCAAGGCTTCGTTGCTATAGTGAGGATATAAAAATAATTTAAACATAATTATAGCTCGTGGGAATCAAACCTACAATCAATCACATTCACAGTCGGACACTGCCACACTGGGCCATATTTGATATTATATTATATATTTGACCACAACGTTTTATTATTACTGGTAGAGCATATATCGGTTTACAACAGTTTATAAGACAATCGTTATAAAAGCATTAATACGTGAAGGGAAATCTTTAGATATGAAAACTATGCGGACGAAGGAGTATGAAAATTACATATAGGGTAAGACTGGGATAGAAAATGCGCCCAAAAATGATATAAATGAGAGCCACAGTCACTCACACCTAAGTTGCCCACGGGTGATCACGTGGCAAGAAACGTTTGTTATCGTGTGTAATAATCTCCATGGCGAACTTCACAAACACTTCAAAAATTAAAGGTTAGTATTTAATTGCCAATTGCCAATGCAATTTCATTAAGTGTGCATCTATCTGGAAATAGCCTTTTGTTTTAATTTTTAAAATAATATTTCTATATCTATCTCTATCATAAAGAATAGTTACAGACCACAGAACAACTACAGGCTACTATTAAAAAAACTAAGCAATTAATAATTCATAAATGATTAAGTTATTATAAAAGTAATATTTTTAAAACTAAGAAGCTATTTAAAAAAATCGAGGCTCTATGCTGGTTTCTTATGGAGAAGAAGTGAAGAATACCAATTTTTATTTATAATATTGTATCAAAAATACAATAAACTAATAAAATAAATATTGCACACTATATCATATCTTTGACTTACACTTTAAATAGCGTGGCTTTAGGTTATATAACATCACGCAGCAACTATTAGGAGCGAAGAAATAATGAAAAATGTGGAAAAAACGGGGAAAATTATTCATCCTTGAGGGCTTCCATTGCGTGCCTCCTGAAATGATCTAAAAAATGTCAGCGAAAGTATATGTCTATCTTTTAAGATTAACTATTTTAAATAGCGTGACATAGACGTTGGTAATTTGCGACGTCGTGTATTTTTCTTGTCAATAAGTATAGTATAATTTAATAAATATTTAAAATTTCATGGACAGTACAAGTGCACGTAATCATGGCGTGATGCATTTGTATCGACATAGTTGTAGATAATGGTTTGAAACAAGCAATAAAAATTTTATACAGAAAAGAATACCTACTAATTAGCGGTTTAATATCATTGTCCCTTTACCACTTTCGGTAGGTGGCAACCACCTTATTGCTATTTCAGCTAGCTGTAGCCCGTGGACTATAAAAGTTCTGTTCTATCGTTTTCGTGCGAAATTTGACTTTGTTTTTTGAAAAAAGTTGAGATGCCGAATATTCGGCCGGGATTCGGCTCTTGTCCGGCTCCTTTTTTATTATCTATACTAATATATAAAGCTGAAGAGTTTGTTTATTTGTTTGTTTGTTTGAACGCGCTAATCTCAGAAACTACTGGTTCGAATTGGAAAATTCTTTTTGTGTTGAATAGACTATTTATCGAGGAAGGCTTTAGGTTATATAACATCACGCAGGAGCGAAGAAATAATGAAAAATGTGGAAAAAACGGGGAAAATTATTCATCCTTGAGGGCTTCCGTTGCGTGCGCTGCGAAAACGGTTCAAGATACCAAAAATATATGTATGAAAGAATTATTCCTCTTGAAATGATCTAAAAAAATGTCAGCGAAAGTATATGTCTGTCTTTTAAGATTAACTCACTAGAACCGTTTATATGGTAATCAAATTTGGTCGAAATTAGTGCATTATTTGTTAAGAGTTGTACCAACGTAACAATATTATTGTTAATCCAAATAAATGTATTGTTAAGATTATTTAATTGTGAACAATTTTTTTTTGACATCACCTAATTTCAAAGAACATCTTAGAAGATATTACAATTTTAATATAATATAAATCGCTTACGTTATTGAGTGACTGACAGACTACGTACAGGCGAAACTACTGGACGAGAGCTTCTTGAAATTTCTACGAAACGAGGGGTTTTAATTTTTATACTCTACGCGGGTACGAGTTGAGGCCATTGTAGCATTCTGCTCCTTCCAAACGAATTTGCGGGATACAGCTAGTATTCTATACATGACCGATATACAGCATTCGTCATTTACATGCAGCGTTCGGCCGAATATTTTAATCAATTATCCGTAGTAACCCCTTCAAAACAGTTCCAAAAATTATATTTTATATACTATATTTCAATGGGTTTAATTTTTATTAATGTAAAAGATTTAAAGCCATCGTGGCGCAATGGAACAGTGTCTAACAGCATATGTGATTGCTTATGGTTTACATAACCACTCAGGGGAAAATATTAAATTATTGTTATTTTAAAGAGCTGAATTGTGTTTCGACTACCGTAGGAAAGTGGAGAACGTAGTGTCTTGTCATTAAGTTTTTTCTATGCGGGATAAAGTGTAAAGCTGCAAAAAAAGAAATAAAAAAGCGTTTTTGCTTTTCTCTTTCCGTTTGTAGTATTCTCGGGAAATTATCTGTTAAACGCGGGTTCAAATAATATCTACTATATATTTGTTGTTTTAATGGAATGTGCACATAACGTTTTGCGGAGCGTTCGGTCGCCGAATTTTCGGCATTTTGGCCTTGTCCAATAAGTATTCGTTATTCGACTAAGTCACTACCCGTGGCATCTGTAGTTTAAAACTTTAAAATGTTTACTACATTTGCGTGTTTATTTACAAATATAATTTTATAGTTAAGGTGTAATGATATGTTCTTTAGCCAATGCGCTTCGAACGTGACGAATATGTTTTTGTATCAAAAATGAAAATTTCTTAAGCCCACTAAAAGTCAAAATCTTGTTTGCGATTTTATAAATAGAAACATGAAATACTTACAATATAAGTAAACTAAGTATAATGTCCATAAAACAATATATATAAAACTTCCGTCACGAACTATATATTCATATAAAATTATAAGTAATAGTTCTTTGTTTTTCTTAGCGTGTGTTGACGACTGAAGTGAGAGCTGTGAAGAACATGACGAGCACACTCTGCACTAGTTTGCAAAGCTCGACCTAATTTTAGTAGCGTAGCACGATATCAAAACGACCTCAGTGTATCGACCTCGTAAAGGGTAAAAGGAATAACAGTAGGTGCTGCTGACACTTATTTAAATATTAGAATGTTTTTGTCTAAAGGAGTTTAAGTTTCTTTTAAAATCATTATTGACAAAAGTTTCTTTGTTGCTATAAACAAATATGGTAACTGCATGAGTTTCTCTAGCTTTCACATAATCGAGAAAGATACTCTATGCGTTGACTACTAGTTATAGAAATTATTGGTTTCCCAGTCTTAGTAGTTTGTTTGCGATAGCTTGAGAATACTTACAAGAATTATTATTATAAATAGGATTAAAATATAAAAATTGTGTGTATTATTAATTTAGACTAAGAGTATAAAATGTATATATAATATTTTTACTAAAATATAATATTCAAATATAGTTGAATTTAATAACTAAATATATTAATAATTGTTATGAAGTTATAAATGACAAAAATTATAAGAAAAGGAACAATTTGGACATATATGACATTCCACGTGAAGCAAACAGGCAAAAACATCGCATTCTCTGATTTTTGTAATATTTTAATGTAATATATTGAATAAATAATATAACATATTAATATAAACATAGGTCCTTAACCCAATCTCTGAATTCTTCATGGTATGAATATAGTAAACAAAATATTTAATTCATTTCTATAAAGAATGTTTTTAATTTTTGAATTTGATAATATTATCGCTTAAAAAATTGAAATTGAAACAATAATACAGGTCAAAACATTTTTGTTTATATTATAATACTAGCTGTCACCCGCGGCTTTACTTACGTGGTCAATGCTAGTCCATACTTATAGAGTATAGTGCGCATATACCTTAATTTGAAAGCTTTAAAATAGTTAGATTTACAATTTCTGACAAATAATCGTGTCTGCCAAAATATATATTTTTTAACAAAACGTATCCTATGTCCTTTTTAATACCTCTAAGAGTACATGTACAAAGTTTTAGGATAGTCGTTTAAGTAGTTTTGGCGTGAAAGCGTAACAAACAAACTTACATTTATAATATTAGGGATCCTAAATAACGTTATTCGCCACATAAAATGTAATATGAGCACACGAGTGTTAGGAAAATTATTTGAAAAATTATAGAAAGTGCCGTTAACATCAAAACACAGCATCCCTAATGTTGAATGTGTAAAAAATAGTCACTACAAAAACTTGCGGGCCGACAACGACAGATGGTTTAACCTACGCTCGTGATTGGCCAAATGGTCGACAGATGCGCTTGAGCATCAGAATCACCTCCACTATGTTACTTGATTGAATATATTTTTTTTTATTTGTTTCTTTGCAATAAAACTATATGAGTAGTTAAATATTTAATGCTTTACAATAATATACACGTTTTTTTTATATAATCAATAAGAAAGCGTCTATTAATCGTCATTTGATGAAATTAGTAAATTTAAAATGTTTTTTTTTTTTTAATTTAATTAAGTATGGCATGGAACTATATACTTCCACCCATCAATGTTTTACACTATGATTAATTTTAAGTCTACCTTGAGTTGACACATTATGGATATACTATGTATCTAACACTAGAAGCAACAACTGCCATTTGACCTCTTCATAGCGACACAATCAGTTATCACTGCAAGTACTATATGGGTACTTATTATATAAACTTCCGACTGCCAGTAACGACCATCTATATTAAATGCGTAGTAATGATCTTGTCAAGGGATCACAGTCATCATCTAGTCAAGTGTGGTTGCTCAGTGTAACCAATGTGTGAACGTCAGAACGATATAGGTACTGTGTGACCTTAATAATAGTTTTTATTGAATAAAAACATTCGATATAATTTTGATTCTTAGTTACTTTCCAGAAGTCATATAATTAACATACTAGTAATCTTAAATATGTGGGCTTATTAAATGACCGAGTCACCTAACACCTGCTCCATCGACGCAACCGGATAGAGTGCAAGTTATTTCTATAGTAAAGTCATACATTTTTAATTCGTATACAAAGTATTTAAATATATATATATATATATATATATAATAAATAATATATATTTTTTTATTTAAATATAAATACTCATATCATGTTTATTATAAATAACATATTTTATACCTTGTAGTGGGCAGGTGGCACAATGAAGCGTAAAATACGCGTTACGCACTTTACCCTGTCACTTTATACAAAAATGTATATGGAATGTACTCGTACATGATAGTTTGTGTAATAAGTATATATTTATAATGTAATACAAAAAAAATATTGACTATTATTTCTTTTTTTATTCAATCACCTGTAACTGACCTGTTACTGACCTAATCTTGTTTAAACACATGACACGAAAGTTTATAAATCTTATGAACCTTGCTATTACTAATGGAAGTGTTAAAGAAACACGTAAAAAAAATATTTTATCAGAGGGTACGGAACATATGCCCGCAGTGCATTAATAAGAAAGGTCAATTATTCTTGGCGTGGTAATAAATTATGTAGGCAATCGATAAGTCCAAGTTCGGCGGCAAGATGCTTTGTTAAAACGTGATTTTAAGTTTTCTATTCAACGGCTAGGCGACAGTACGGGCAGCCGTTAAAGTATGAATACCTCGCATGAACTAGAATTTCTTTATGCATAATTCATTTTGACGTCTGTTGAGATAGGCAGTGGAAGGCTCTGTTCTCTCAGGTGGCTCATTTGTTGGTCATCAAAACATGCTTGAGAACCTATACTAGCTAGCAGCTTTGTTTGTTTATGTATTACCTGATGTTTAGGTATTTGTAAAATTCTTGGACGATAAACTTGTGAATGTCAGCGAGAAAATTATAGTGTTTATAAAACATCATTACACAATTCCTATTTGAATTTTGATTACATAACAATATGATCGTTTATATTTCATAAAATACGTAAAAAAATATTGCGACTTGAAATTATATGTTTATTTTTTTGTTGACTTCAAAAAAAGTGGGAGGTTCTCAATTCAATTGTATTTTTATAGTATGTTGTCGCAAAAATTTTACTGGGTGTACTAATTTTATTACCCGACTGCGCGACGCAAAGGAAGGTTATGTATTTAACAGTCTATGTATGTATGTTTGTTGTTTTGTGGCATTGCAGAAACCAAACGCGTCGATTGAATTTGATGATTCATGCATCAATTAATTCGTCTTAACCTTGCGAATGGCACTAAAACAAATCACAACAACGATAACCATGCGCTATATTGTCTAAATAAAATCGAGGAAGTACGTCAAGAGTGGTATTTTTGAATAGGTATTCAAAAAATATTTTTAGGTTCCTTTTAAGATTTTTCATTTTAAGTTATTCTTGCTAAGTTTCATACTTACGATAAAACATAAAGTACACTACGGGTATACTTTCGTATTTTGACATTCTGATGTGGTGACGGATCGGATACAAATCCAAGGCACGCAACACTGACTTTTGGAAATCATGTGTAAGAAATGAGATAAAATTACAAGATTACGAAATTTCTACGTAATCGTCTTATAATATTAACTAAAATATAAAATAAAAAAATATATTTTTAAATAATTATTTATTATGACAGCCAGAGCTTCTTATGTGGTCCATTTAAATTTACTTAAGACTCAACTTGCAGTTTTAGACTTATTCGTTATACTTTTACTGTTTTGTGCGTTTTATTTGATATAAGTTTTCTTCCTTACTTAATAAAAATTCTAACTAAATAACTGTTTCGGTGAAACAAAAGCGTGTAACGCGTGTGTAAGTAATATTTTAACGCGAAGAAACATATTAGGTCAGTAACCTCTCTAAATTCCTGCTTTCTTGGTTAACAAATTGTTATCTAGGTACTCTATTGTACTAGTATACTTAATCTGCATTTCGTAACGCCACGCATAACATTACAGATTTTTTTGATAACAAAATGAGCTGAAATAGTTATTTTTGAAGTGACTAAAGTTAATTTAAAATGAATTGTATAAGTTAATCAAAGAACCTTTTTTAATTTCGAAATTGAGTTTAACTTTGATATCTGATAAGAGGTTGTGGTTTAAGCTTATGACACTACGGATACCATTGTCTTGATTACAGTAATATATGTTAATAAATACTTGTTTGTTATATAACACAGTACCCACTGAGATTTATTAACCACATCTATTAAATAATAATATTAGGTATTTATAACAAATTCTGCTAAAAGCACTCCCTTCTATATTAGCAAATACTAACTTACTACTTTTAAACAATTAAAAATGAGTAAGCATATATCTTATCCTCGATTACGTTTAAGAATACTACTAGACTAGTAGTAGAGTAGTAATAGATGCGTAAAATACTCTTTGCTTTGGCAACGTGTATGTAAAGCAATTTCTAAAAAGCTTTTGCCAAACACATGATAGTGTGAATACTAATATAGATTTTATTAATTTTATTTAATTAAATTTATTTTTTGCACTCCCTCTCCATATAAACTTCAAGTATTTTGTCTTATTTACTCCTCCATACTTAGTTGTTCCCTTACGCAACTATAAAACGATATTTAGTTTTTTAAATCAAGTAATCAAGCAATTTCATTTCAATTTTGTAAATTTCCGCTTGCATCCAAATGATTCTATTTTATCAATGTTAATTTAAAAATAAGTATCAAAAGTGGGTCATATTAATAATGTTATATCGAGCAATGAAATTCAAGTTCTCATATTTAATGAGTTATGTAACAGGTATCCTTTTATTTTTTATTTTTGCGTAGTAAAATTTTCATTTGTATTTATTTTGATGTGTATCCAATAAGCTGAAGTAGAAAGGGACATGTTCTACTGCTCTAATTTCAGATAGGATAGGATATATACATACATACAATAGTTATATTTTTACAATACTCAGTGAAAGTAGACTCGACTAAAATATTTAAAAAAGTGAAAACTGCTTTGGAGTCAGCTTTTGATCAGTCTCTCATGATCCCCATCATGAGAGTCTGATGATGACACATGGAAAACAATTTGATATTTTGTCATCATTCCTCTAGAAGCTTAAAATGTTGTAGATCTTATAATTCCGTGAGAAACAAGCGAAATGGCCAGGAATAGGTTTAGAGTTAATTTCAACGCCGTAGAAGTAAGAGTGAGGAATATAACAGTCCAATCTATTTATAAACTATTAAAAGATATCGGCCTGTCTAAATCTATCATCAGTTCTTGTGTAGTACGTATTTTTAAAGCGATATTAGCAGGCATTATCTTTTTGAATTTATTAAAGATAAAGAGAGGAACTAAACCGCGTCAATGCACATTTAAAAGGGGCCTATTAAACCTACACTCGGGTCGCTATTCTCAAGCACTGCTCGGTGCTAAGACATGCAGGGTCAATCCATGCGATGTTAAAGATAATTTTCGGCTACTTATTGTACTATTTAAGAATTGATTTTTTAAGAGTGTATTAAATAACAATTTGTAATTTTGTATTTTAATCATGAAATTAACATATTTTATGCCTGTCAAGCTACGTTCCAACTTGAAACATTAAAAACGTAAAGTACCACTTCGTTACTACTATACTATATGCACATCCCTATTTGATATATTGCGAGCTGTAGGTCGGACTTTAACCACAATTTATCTAACTAGGCATTGACAACAAATCATAGCATTATAAATGTAATTTGTGCCACAGGAAGAAAAAATATTAGACTTATAAAATTATGTTATCCAATTTGAACTTCGTCGAATTTAAGCAATTATGCTTTTTTCATTATGAACTATGTTGAGGCTTTTGAAGTTTTAAAGTGTTAATCCCACACTAAAGAAACGAAAAACATATTTAAACGAACGAACGCAGCAGGACTCGAGCCCCGTATGTTGAGATTGATTTTCTGTTTTCGATATAATAAAACAGTAAATATACACGATATATTTATTAATGACATTCATTCATTCATTCATAGCTTCACGCTGTATCCCGCATATAGCAGGGTAGGCAGAGGGAACCTAGTGTTAAGACACTCCGTTCCCCACTTTCCGCCGAATTGAAGCATTGCGTGCTGAGTGGCGGAGCTCAATGCCGCGCTTTGCCTTGTTACCAAACCCAGAAAATGAAAAATTCCATTTCTTGGAGTGGAAATTGAACCCACAACCTGTCCCGTTTACAGTCGCACGCTTGTGCCTCTGCGCCACGACAGGCGCCAAGATTATTAATGACAAAACAATATAACTTAAAAATATAGGAAGTACTTTATGAAATATGGAACTTTTATTTTTAATTTTTTTGTGTCGTTTGTGGATTTATCTGTGCTCGCTTATCTCGGCACCTAATTGATGGATTTGAATGCAAATACGTTGTACTCGTTCATACATAAAGTTTAAAGTTGTATGGCAAGGACCGTAAATTCCATGCCTACAAAGTTGCAGGCCGCAACTAGTTTACGAAAAACACAATTATATTTAGTATTATTTGTCAAAAAAGCAAAATAAATACAATACGAAAATCTAAAAACATTGCAAATCATGGTAAATTAAGTCTCGCCCGTGGCCTTCTCCAAAAGGCCAACGTTCCGTTGTTTACGCTAATACAGAAAAGTTATATGAACCCGGCGTCCTCGCCCACATGGCACATACAACATGTGGTGTTAAAATGTTAACGAACAATAATATTATACGTAATTTTCTTTTTTTTTTTTTTTTTTTTCTGAATAACAGATGACAAATGAGCAGAAGGACCACCTGATGGTAAGTGGTTACCTGCGCCCATGAACATCTACAACATCAGAGACGTTGTAGATGCGTTGCCAACCTAGAGGATACAGATAGAAGGGAAGGACAATGTTAGTAGTTCACTTCGAAACCACCACATTTTGGGGAAAGGATAGGTGTTAAAAAGGAAAACCTGGCCTACATGCCATCGAACCGGAATACATCATAAGATATTTGGCGGTTCGTCTTTGACATGATAGTGGTCGCAAACCAGACGGAGGACGAACCTCCTACCACTAAACAACATAATTTTATAAATGTTAACATCAAAACATGTCGTCGTTAAAATAAATACATTGAAATAAGTATTTCTTAAATAGTTTTCCATTTTTATAACATAAAATATATCTTAGTGCTTTAGTTTAATAATTACTAAGCGATGGTAAGCGTAAATTTTCTCTTGGCCGTCTGACCGCTGCATGCAGTATTGATCGCAGGCACCCGCTATACTTATAGTGGGTAATTCATTTCCGTCGAGAGATATCTTTAGGTTGTAGATGCTATATAAAGTACATACAACTTTAGCTCTTCTTTAGATTAATAATTTTTATTCGCTTTACTTTCTATTTATAATGTCATAAAAATGTAATAAGTTAGTACCGAATACATATTGAACCTTGAACCTGCGCCTCTTAGAATCCGTCCAAGCCAATTATAATATACATTTTTCTTGAGTTCACCGAAACTCGTAAACATTTGTTGCAGACTATACTCATAGTACAGATTCAAATGCTGCTGCGTTTGTGTGTGTTGTACTACTTTAACAACATAGTATATTTTTATATTTATTCATTTCTTTTTTTTTCTTTTTAACTTCATACTGTATCCCGCATATAGCGGGGTAGGCAGAGGGAACCAGATAACCTAATGTTAAGACACTCCATTCTCTTTCAACATTTCCGTTCCCCACTTTTCGCCAAATTCAGGCATGTTGAGTGGCGGAACTCAACGCCGCGCTTTGCCTTGTTACCAAACCCAAGAAATGAAAATACAAAATTTTACATTTCCCGGAGTGAGAATCGAACCCATAACCTGTCGCGTTTACAGTCGCACGCTTGTGCCTCTGCGCCACGACAGGCGTTTATTTATTCAACAATTAGTTTAAAACAATATTATTAAACTTTATAGAACCCATCGATGCGCAGTGGATCATCCTCTGACTATAAACGCAAATGTTTGTGGTGTAGGTTCCATTCCCAGTCGGGGAAATGTTTATATTAAAATTAAAATTAAAATATTTGATTTCTCCGCTCCGGTACGATGAGCGCAGCGATGAGCTACACCACCTAACATCCAATATATCGAAGTAATTATTTTAAATTTAAAGTTAATGAATTTCATTCCATCGGCACATAACTTTTTTCAGTCAATGATACATTATGTATCGTTGACTACCGTATAACCGTATCAACATGACAAGGACTTACCGATAGCGAGCAGCGCGACGAGGACCGTAAAGCCGGTGAACGTCGCCATAATGCACAATCACTTAACACTTCACTGATTAGGGACCACTTCTCACTTGGGACAAAACAATTATTGACGAAAAAAGGTAAAAACTGCAAGGCCGCGATGCGGCCGGGCTTTGCCCGAATCTGGAACAATGAAAAAAGAATAAGAAAAAATTGTTTATATCGTTTCAATATTAGTAACGTTACAGCTAGTATTTCTATATTAAATCTGAGAGCATTTAAACAATAAAAAAAGTGTAAGTCATACCTAACTTTTATATAATTCAGTCAATATTGTTAATATAACGCAAACGTTGTGTTGCTCTCTTCGACCCACCGGACCCCTCGTAACTCTAATTCTATTTATTCAATTAGGGTGAGTGCCCTCCATTTCTCAGATGTCGCTTAAATTTTAGTTAGTTATATAATTTTGAGCAAATCTGAATAAGTTCTGAACGATCCTATCACTATATCTTTATTTTAAATATACATACATGCAAACTATATATATATCTACGTACCAAAATGTCCATTATGCACTAATAATCATAATTAAAATATTTTCTTTAATTACAGGAAATCAAATAATATATGAATTACTTGAAATCAGGATCACTCTAAACTTATCTTATTTAATTATTCGATAGAGCACGAACTTATGACTTTGTTGGTCGCTCATAATGGAGTTCCGGAAGTGCCATACATGCGAATGTTCTATCGAGACTTAAGATCATGACATCATTATTTCAATTACTATCATAGCAAGCGTTGTGGTCACGACTTTAGCTTTATAATAAGGTTTATTTAATTTTACCATTTACTTTTTTAGTTTAAAACAAAGATAATAGACAATGAAATAAACGTTTTTCTTGTTTTCTAAGATACGTTCAAAATTTTATTTTTATGTGATATTTTTTTATAATTAATAAATGTATGGACACTGGACCGATAGCAAGGTTGGATACAGACTTATGTTACAAACGGGGCACATAAACACTCATGTTTATCTCACCACATGAAACACGGATTGAAACCAAGAAGGGACTGAGAAAAAGTTTAGCAATCTGACTAATTAGTCACTAAGCTAACTTGTTATTCCGATTATTTTTCTATTCAATAGACATGTACCTTTTTTTTTTGATAATTGGTTGCCCTCATCCGCAGATACTACAAGTAAGGAACAGAATTGTAACGCGCGAGCGAAGAAAAAGTTATTTTGGTCTCCATTATCCAGAAATGGCTGCGTTGAGTTTATGATTCGATTTTAAAAGTAAAATTTTTATTGTACCAAAAGCATTGAGTGCATTACATTATTTACCTGTACCAGGTACGTACAATATAGAATATTCGATATAAAATAAGGCATAAATATACATTTTCTCTACTCCATGTACTCGTATTCTTTTAATAAATATGAAATGTATGGATACTAGATACAATAGACTAAGCTCCTGTAATAATAGGACATTGTTCCATATAAATGATGATTGTATTTTATTTATGAGAATATTAACAAGTTGTATTATAAGTTTTAACGTTATAATTATATTTGATATTGTTTTATTAAGAAAGTTACTTGTTAGCTTCTTAGCGTTAGGATTTATCAATGAAATCGTAGTAGGTGACTTTAATTACTAAAAAAATCTTACACTCTTATTAATTATTTATAAAACTATATATATTGAAAAAGTATTATTACTGAAATTAATAGTATTGTAAAACGTTATTTAGTCTTGCACGTGCACGTGAACCTAATCTTGTACAAAGACGCTTAGGGTAGTTTGTAAAACACCACGTGGGCAAGGCTGGATTCCGGCAAGTCTGAACATATTGGAATACTTACCGGAATATAAAAAATATTATTAAGTTGTTATAATGAAATATTTTTATAAAAGTAGGATATATAAAAAAAAAATAATTGTAATTAATTTGAAGTGTGATGTGTCTTCCAAAAAACAGTGCTAAAGAGACGTGAGAAGGAATTTGTCAGTTGCGTTTCTGGGTGGGGGTGACTCCTCACGACGTAACGAAGTCTGGAAGCCCATTATGAACCTTAAAGCATTCACTGAAGGCATAATAATGTTGAAATAATATTGGTTCTGTATATACGGTCCCAGACGGACCGGCTGAGTCGATACTCTATGTATACTATATATACAACGCTCTTTAAGAGTTCAAGACATATCGATCTATGCTAGATGCGAGACAGGAGAAAGATATAACTCCCAAATACAGAAAAGCTGAAATATAACTAAGCCTGAAAGATTGGTTTCTTTCAATTAATTATGATTTAAAAGAGTTAACAGGTTCTAACTACATATACCTCCTGTTTTAGGTTACTTAATTCAACGACATGATAAGGAATGCTTATCCTCTTAACGATACTTAGTATAGAAACTAGACTTAAACAAGATCGTGTTACATTAGCATTAAAAGTATTTCGTTTCCTTTGCAGTAAATATTTACATAGACCTAAAGTATGTAATTTGTATCTGGATATAGTCACAATAACATTCTAACGTATCTTTGAGCAGGGTAGGCAGACGGAATCGGAGAACCTAGTGTTAAAACACTTCGTTCTCTTTTATCATACATAATTCATATGATTTGATCAATAATAAATTATTAGCAACATTTAGAGTGTAAAAACTAAATAATTGTCCGTAAAGGAACAGGTCCACTGGATATCACCGCACAGGAAATCCTAGTGATACATCCAGTGTTCAAAATTACGACATTTAAACGATTTCCCCTGCTTGGTTTTAAATGTATCCTATGTGTTGCTTTGGAATTTCTATTATTTATTATATAATTGTACCGTAAATAAAAGTAATCGAAATTTTATCTCTAATATATCTTATATATAACAATAATGCATATTAATATATTACTATTTCTAAAATAATAAAGGGCTTAAAAATTTTGCAAAAAAACCTTCTACCTGACTACTTTAAGAACAAAACAATCTTGTTCAGACCACTTTTCGGTTTGCACCTGTCTTTATGAAACGGGAACAAGCTACAATGGCTCCAGCCACATGGTTAGCTATAAATCTATTCAAATTCACAAACCAGTCTTTCAAATAAGTGTTTTATTCATTTCAAGTTCATTTTAGTTCCTAGTTGCAAGAATTACTTGGCTCCGTAGATTTTCTGGTTTCTACATTTAAAAAACTGTTCTTAATATTTATTTATTCAAAATATATAAAACTAATTTATATATATACGAAATTATTACACTCTATCTGTTATATAGTAAATTATTTTAATAGCAACTTAATATTTTACCAGTATCCCAAATTTGAATCTAACGCGGCGGTTAAAATTGCAGAATTTACGAAATTGGGTCTATTGCATCTATTTATGGACCGCCTGCTCGCTCATCAAAACATACGAGTGTGTACAATATAGTCCTTAGGCGTGGTCAATTAATTTAACTACGTATATATTCTTGTAAAATATATTTGTAAATGTCTGTCTACATTTTTATTTAAGAGGGACATAGATGATTCACAATTAGTCATCGTTTCTCACAATACATACAAAATTTTCATCTTCAAAACAATTAGCATGAATTGAATGCGAGATACACTAGTATGTAAAATCGACATACATTCCTCAGGATTAGATCCTTTATCCAAAATAAGTAAAATGTTTGAATTTTATATTATATTCGTTATGAGGCTATGCCTCATGTAGGTTTTCTGGGGTCTAGCGACGTATTGAAATCACTCAGTATTTAAATGGTGTTTAATTCTACAGGACTGTTAATTATATTATACTATTTATTTGCCTTTACAAATACTATAACTATCGACAAGTTTGAAATGATGTAAACGTGAAGGCGTAATAATCGCAATATTTTTATTTGCTAAGGATATTATCAATTTTATCGCAGTGATTAAATTAATCGTTTCCTACATTATCTGTGTACATAAATATATCTAGAATTAGCCACAGTTTGTATGAGAGGAAATTTCATTAGTTTGCAAAATTTATTAATGTGAATATTTGCACACTAACGTTTGGAGAGAAAAACGAAATAAACCGGGCGAGCGACTCTACCTACACAGGACAACATCGTTATCGATCGTGGTAGAGCGTTCCCCAGCCGGCACTAGCAAATCATTTTAGAATAACATAAAGGTGCATCGAATTGAGATTACTTATATTGCTATATAGTGCTTATTACCTGAGAAACAGATGCGGATGCTCAGTGAGCTCCCACAACACAATTCACCACAACACACGCGAAAGGACGAGCGGCAGTACCGACCCGCCCGAGCTAAAGATGCCGAATGAAAAGTACTATACTTCAGTTTGTGCTTCGTAGTAGCTACCGCATGAACGGCCGATGACATCTAACGAGAGACAGGGACCGACATATCGATGCGTTTCGTTTGCCGTAGACTCACAGGGGGACCTTCCTTGCCGAAATATACCGAATTCGGTCGATTTATAAGGAGCGAGCACGTGAATTGCGCACGCAGGATCCGCCGCGTCCTGCCTAGTACCTACCGGTTGTGAATCGAGAAATAGATTAAGCACGCTATACTCTATTCACTATAGTGTACTGAGTACGCCCTACACATACATGTATTCAAGATGGCGATAAGGAAGCCCATTGACATTCACTGTATAGATCGTTATCCATTTCCTATATAATAAATAATTTGGGGAATAACTATACAATAAAAATATTGATGTCTTTATTATAAATTATGGTCAAAATGTTTCATAAATATATATTATATAAACTAAAAAACCCATAGCAAAAGTTAAGACAAATAAAAAAAACACATTAGCAATGAAATAACTTTATTTTATTTTAAAATAGCAAATTTAATTATTAATATAAGAAAAAACTTCCAAACAGTAATTAAAAACGACGACAAAATATATTTATTTATAAATAATTCATATATTATTCATATATAACAACGGCAGTGGAATTAGTAGAGATAAATAAAAATCAAGTACTCTTATTTGAGAAATATCATGTAGAGTAAGTGTTAATTACAAAGAATATATTACAAAATTGAAATTGCATCAAAAAACATTATTTAAGTTTATTTAAATCCCGTATTGTCTGTTTACTTAGTCACATCAAATAACTTACCGTGACAAGCTTAGTTTCACTGTACAATGAACTTCTACAAGATATTTCACTTAACGTCACTTAAAAAAGGCTTAGAGGAACGTGAAGTATGGCACACATATTACAATAATATACTATTGAATTTATAAAAACATTAACAATTTTGTTCAAATATTCAATATTAAATAAATAATATATCAGATAGGAACGACATACTGCTGTTAGCTGCACTACTTTCTACAACACTACTGACAAATACAAGCATTGAGTACTTCCAATCATTGTAATATCCATATACGCTTTTCTTAGACTAATAAAACTAAACTCCAATTTTTAATATCCAGCTACATCTACATATGTTATTTAGACTAAACAAAAAATATAATTTCTAGTTAGTTATTTTATTATTAAATATATTTAAAAATATTTTTATTATGCAGAAGAAATCATTTTTAGGTACATGAGTTAAGTTAGTAAGACTAGATAAATACACAGAGGAAAAAATATAAAAAAAATATATTTAAAATAACAAAGATCAAAATAATAGAATTATAAAAAAAGGTGTTTTCATAAGCACCCATCACAATATATAGGGCTGTGGGTGAAACTTAAAATTACAAATTCGTAAGTATAAATTAGTTTCAAATATAATTCGTTAGTATAATTAGTACTTAAATGAGCAATTATTATCTCATAAAAATAATCTACAAAACTACATATATTAGGTATATGGCAATAAAAATTTGGCATTTAAAATATACAATATATGTGCCTCTATTGTGAAAAATTAACAATAGGATGGGATATTAAAGCCTTTTACATTAGAAAAATATCAGATCTTAATATTAGAAATCTGTTTAATAAATTCTTTTGTATTAATTGTAAAATAAGTTAATATACTAGATTCGAAACAGCTTTCAATGGAGGCACAATTTAACAAACTTTTAAAAATAGTAAACAATGAAACAACATAATCCCAAATATTATACCCATTACTATTGAAAATACAATTTACTACAAAAGACGGCTTTAAAATCAGTACCATAATAAATAAATATTTTTATTAAAAAAAAGCCAACATTATTTAATGGGGCCACAAACTTTAGACATCATGAGGTGCGGGCAGTTTCTCCCAGGAAGGCTCCACTCCCCAAATCTGCCTCGCGTACTCCGCAATGGTGCGGTCTGAAGAGAACTTGCCAGAAGATGCGATGTTCTCAATAACCATCTCCGCCCATTTAGAGGGGTTCTAATGACAAATAGAAATAATTTTATTTAGACCGGGCGCAGAGGTACAAGCGTGCGACTGTAAACGCGACAGGTTGTTGGTTCGATTCCCAATACCGGAAATGAAAATATTAAATAATATTTAGTATTTTCATTTCCTCGGTCTTGCAATAAGGTAAGCGCGGCGTTTAGTTCCGCCACGCAATGCCTCAATTCGGCGGAAAGTGGGAAACGGAAATGTTAAAAAAGAACAAAGTGTCTTAACACTAGGTACTCTGGTTCCCTCTGCCTACACTGCTAGTGCGCGATACAGAGTAAAGATAAAAAAAAGATATCTATTGAATTGTTGAAAACTAGAAATTCACCTTAAAAATAAATAAACTAGTATAAATAACAAGATATACAAACGAGTTTAACATAATGTCATAAGAAGTTGTCGCACTGCATTTTTTTGTAAATAATATTTATAATTTGTATAACCTGTAGTCAAAAAATACAAGTATAAAAACGTGCATATATTTTCATAAGATACGTTTATATAACGCCACACCTTTGTTAGCAAAAAAGGAGTAAAATATTATATGCATATGTATGCGATACTTTATAACAATATTTTTTTCTCATTTTCGACTTTTTACAACATAGACAGATAGTCTTTCTGTGACCACGGACTACTGTAAAGTGTTCGAAACGTAGAGTTTCAAAAAATGGACTTCCGAATGCTAAAATATACTTAAAATAGTTTCATTTAAAAAAATATAGAAAAACATAACGTGTTATAGCAACAGGCCGTAAAATAGGCATATTTTTATGACAGAATGACATTTTTTTATGTACAACAAAAGCAAGTTCATACGGATATATCTTGAACTTGATCAGCCGTCCCCTAGTTTAAAGTAGACAGCTAGTTGATTACAAAATTGCTGGCGTATAAAATTGATTATTCGCACGACGACCGTAGAGAATACGCTAAGGACAAACTGGAACGACTGCAATAACCTTCAATTTAAGCTCATATAGCGCCAACACATACTTTTAAACCAATTTAGACACATTTTTAAATATTTTTTATTACATACAGTATTTGAATATATATCTCTATAAGTAGCTACATATTTAACCTTTACTCCTAACAAAAATATCGCCTTCTAAAGATAGAAGGCCAGAAGACTTTGTTGTATTGAAAATTCAAGAATATTTTTATTTTTTTTTTTATGGATAACGGATGGCAAACGAGCAGAAGGACCACCTGATGGTAAGTGGATACCTTCGCCCATGAACATCTACAACACCAGAGATGATATATATATATATAGATAGATGCGTTGCCAACCTAGAGGATACAGATGGAAGAGGAGGACAATGTAGTATTCCGCTCTCGGAACCACCACATTTTGGGGAAAGGATGGGATGTGGGAATGGGAAAACCTGGCTTACATGCCATCGAACCGGAACACATCATAAGATATTTGGCGGTTCGTCTTTGACATGATAGTGGTCGCGAGCCAGACGGAGGACGAACCTCCTACCACCAAAATATAAAAATATTTTATCGAATTAGCACAAATGTACGTTTACTGTACTGTACGTTTCTAATTTGAATGGTATTTTAGTAGGCAGTACTTAGCATATTAGAGATATTATAATTAACCCAATGTAATGTTGAGGTCTACATATTCGAGTGACCTAGTACACCCGTAGACGCGATATATATCCGTTCCGTTGCTTTAACAACATGTACTGTGTATTATTTATTTTATTAATTCACATTACTAATGCTTTATTATGAATAATATTGGTTTTGTACGGTTAACTTTATTTAACAGCGTAAAATTTAAAACCCTTCCACCCGCAAAATTTTCATAAATAAGGTTCGAAAGTTTTTTCTCCATATATTAATATATCAACGATAATTACATGAATTAGCGTATAAATAGGCAAGAATATTGTCAGGAAACGATTTTTTTGAGTAATTTCTATACATATACATATAAAATAATTTCGAATATTGATAATAGTAATTGTATTGTTTTATATAAAATTTGGACTCATCACTTCAAAATTTCCACTCGTACTTCAAACTGGGCGTATACGAGAACATGTCTAAGTAGGTGAGTAAAATAATAAGCAAAAATGAACCTGATAGACTTGTGCCACTTTGTCCTGTGCCTGTATGTACGCGTCGTAGTCGGCCAGGTGCAGGAACCGGTCGTGGTGCAGCAGCACGTCCGCGATGTGCGAGAAGCGGCCCGGCTCGCCCGGGGAGAAGAAACCGCTGCGGATTTGTTCCACACACTGACGCAACTCGGGGTTGCGCTCGTAGAACTCGTATGCGTTGTATCTGTATATATATAAATACATAAACATATACACTTCAGTTGTTTGGTCACATCTCGAGACAAAATCATGACTCGATTGATCGTCTTGTTCAAGGCAAAGTAGGAGGCACTAGACCACGCGGAAGGTTCCCGATGCGGTGGACTGACCAGGTTAAGTCCCTAGTGGGCAGACCAATATACGAGTGTACCAGAATGGCGTCAAACAGGGAGAAATGGCGTAAAATCGTACGGAGAGCTGTACCGCGTGTCCCCGGTACCGTGCGGGTACCGGGCCCATCGCGTTGCAGAGAGTGGACTTTGGAGAGGAGTGTAGGTTTAAGGGGCCCCTATAAAATGCGCATTAACGTTCTCCTCAACTGTTCGCGCTCCTCTCTCTACGTAAACAAATTTGAAAAGATCCTACTAATGTTGCCTTCGAAATACGTGTTAGAAATAACAAGAATATAGTAAACAACTTGATTCCGTATAGCAAAGTAGTTAGGGAGAATTTAGTGTCAAGTCAATCTGTTCTCTGCTTTTTGCCCGAATTTGATATATTTCGTGTTAAGATATGAAAATAATTTAAGTATAATAATTTCCCCAGGTGGTGTCGAACCCACAACCAATCGCTTTTACAGTCAGTGATCTACGATGGCCTTTTATATAAGTAAATGATTAATTATATAATAATTATACTACTAATGATAGTCAATTGCACCACGATAGCGTATTCTATTTGTAATTTCATTTATGTCTCTTAAGGTGACACAAGGTCAGTGGAGATATCTAATATGCACTCTGGACAGAACATATTAGGTTAATTGAGCAGTGATAATGGATTTCAACTACTATGGCAACAGCGTAGCGTAGTGGAGAATTGAAATCTTTTAAAAAATATATAGATATAGAATAAAAGTACAATAATAACTGAAAAACAAAAAAACTACGAAAGGTATTATAAAACAACATATACACAAAACGGGTTTAAACAATTATATGTTTGTATTTATAATTATTATATGGTATAAACTTACCCACGTCGTTGCAAAGCCTCAACATCATCTACCCTCATGCCGAAGATAAATAAGTTGTTTTCTCCGGCTTCTTCTGCCATTTCCACATTAGCACCATCCATGGTGCCAATAGTTAAAGCTCCGTTAAGCATGAATTTCATATTGCCAGTTCCAGAAGCTTCGGTGCCGGCGGTTGATATTTGCTCACTGAGATCCGCGGCTGGCATGATACGTTCTGCTAAGGTTACGCGGTAATTTTCCAAGAAAATCAACTTCAACTTGTCACCAACATCTGGGTCATTGTTCACCTATGTCCAAAAATAAAACGTAGACACGTAAATATTAAATGAATATAGCACGCTTCCTAATAATCCAAAAACGGTTAAGTTACACAACATGTTTAAGCCAATAAATTTAAAAACTTTAAAATGTTTTTAAAATTTTTGTATATCGACACTCAGTTTTTTATATGTTATTACAAGTTGGAGACAAATAAAGAGAAAAAAATATGAAGAAAACAATGAGCGTTAAAATGTTTAGTAAATAAGTAATGTAACGAATAGCGTATGAGATATTCGACAGAAGGCCACTCACGGTGTTGCCGACCGCGCAGGCCAGCGCTATGATCTGCTTGGCGACGTAGTACCCGGGGGCGGCCTTGCCCCCGATCATGACGGTGCGCGGCGCCGCGGCGGCCGACGGGTCGCGCTTGATGCGGTTGTACAGCGTCATCACGTGCAGGATGTTCAGCAGCTGTCGCTTGTACTCGTGGATGCGCTTCACTTGCACGTCGAACATGGACGCCGGGTTGATCTTGACGCCCGTGTCCCTCTCGATGAGGGCGGCCAGCTTCAGCTTGTTCTCCTGTTTCACCTTCATGACGGCGCGCTGGAACGCGGGGTCCTTGGCCCAGCGCTTCAAGCCCTGCAACTTCTCCAGATGAACGGTCCATTCGTCTCCGATTTTATCGCATATGAGATCGGAGAGACCGGGGTTGCACAGTAGCAGCCAGCGGCGAGGAGTGATACCGTTCGTCTTGTTCTGGAACTTCTCCGGCCACATTTCGTAGAAGTCGCGGAATACGGTGGCTTTAAGGATATCGGAATGAATGGCTGCCACACCGTTGACGGCATGTGAGCCGACCACACAGAGGTTTGCCATGTTGACTCTTTTCTCACCTTCCTCTTCGATCAAAGACATGCGACGGAGACGGTCGAAATCTCCAGGCCAACGCTTCTCAACTTCCTTGAGGTGAAGGAAATTAATATGATAAATCAATTGCATGTGTCTCGGTAAGACATTCTCCAACATTGAGCAAGGCCACCTCTCCAAGGCTTCGGGCAGGACAGTGTGGTTTGTGTAGGCACAACATTTAACTACAAGTTGCCAGGCCTCCTCGTAGGGTACATTTTCAATATCAATCAAGATCCTGAGAAGTTCTGGGATCGCGAGAGCGGGATGTGTGTCGTTCAGCTGGATGGCTACTTTCTCGGGTAGACTTTCAAAAGTAGTTCTCACAGCTTCACGAGAACCAAATTTGGATGCCTTATATCTCCTTAGGATATCTTGTAGCGTAGCGGCGCACATGAAGTATTCTTGACGGAGTCTTAGCTCTTTGCCTTCAAAGAAGTTGTCGTTAGGATAAAGAACTCTAGAAATGTTCTCTGCCACATTACGGTCGAGGACAGCCTGGATGTAATCCCCGGAGTTAACTAAACGGATAAATAATTTCGTCAACTAAATATTTCTTTTAAATTTACAATATCACACAATATAATTTTACTTACAGAACTTTAAGTTGAAATCTACAGGACTCTTTGCAGACCATAGACGTAGCGTGTTGACGACGTTGTTATTATAGCCAGGGATCGGATTGTCATAAGGCATAGCAAATACCACCTGCCAATTGTGATGAATAAATGTAAGTGCAATAAATGTGATCGACAGAAACAATTCAATGCATTTCAAACAAATAGAAGAAGGATTTTTACTATAATATTAATTAATTTATTTGTTTAAATATTTATGAGTCCGATATACTTCAAATAACTTCTGGATTTACATGCTATATCATTTTGTCTTATTATTTATACCTGTGTATCAATCCATTTCTTGCCTTGGGGAGTATCGACAACACGTCCATAGAAATTAATAGGAAGCATGAATTCGGGACGCGCCTTCTCCCATGGATTACCGTACCTCAACCAATCATCGGGCTCTTCTTGCTGTTCACCATTCTCTATCTTTTGTGCAAAGATACCATACTCGTATCTAATACCTATTAAAATGTTAAATATATACTTATTTTGATATACTAGTCTCCTACAAGAATTTACAGTTTTACGTAATTTATTTAAAATTTACACTTTTTTCTTTCTCGTCGAATTTGGATTCGGTTTTTCGAAACTTTCAGACTTGATGTAAAATTGACTTGGACAAATTCTGAAGAATGTCTAATAACAAGAAGTAGTTCTGTTCAGCTTAAGCTACACACACATAGTCTAACAATCTTCTGTGTGAATTAATGTCATAAACTATATTAAACGCAAAACAAGTCACAAGTAATAATAATTTTACTTAATTGTATTGCAAGTATAATAGTTAGCAAAAATAATCACACATAGCAGCTATAAATAGCATGTATGTATATAGTGTATACATGTAGCATATTATTTTGAGCAGTGTTTATGACGGTTTTATTTAACCAACCTTTAACCTATACATCTATAAAAAATTTGCAGCTATCCAGATCATTGAACTTGACTCAATTAGTCACCTTGCTAAAAATATTAATACATTATTACTATCGAATAAAAATGTTTAAAATTCTCTAAAATAAGAAGTATTTAATTTTGTGTTCTTGGCATCATAATTTGTTAGCATGTTTGTAATTGGCTTTATGCCAGCAATTCAATTCAGCCAATTATATTATTGTAAGTGAACAATTATATTCAATGACAACATGGAACCGTCTTAAATAATAAAATGTTGATATACTATTACTAATAAAAATAAAGTTAAAATGTACTAAATAAAAAATAATAAGATATTATGTTATATATACCATATCCATAAGCTGCAAGACCAAGGGTGGCCATAGAATCAAGAAAGCATGCAGCAAGCCTTCCAAGCCCTCCATTTCCAAGACCAGCATCCTCTTCAAGTTCTTCTAATTCTTCTATATCAAGGCCAAGTTGATAAAGTGCTTCATCAACAGTGCCTTGTATTCCAAGGTTTATCATAGTGTTTTGGAGGGATCTGCCCATATAGTACTCCAGTGAAAGGTAATACACCCTCTAAAACATATACTTATATATTATTATACTAATTTAGAAAAATTATGGACAAGAAGAATATAGTTACAATAGAATGATTGAAGATATTTTTTTTCAGAGATGAGTTACTTGTATATTTTCTTAATATATACTATCAAAGTTTATGATTTTTGATAAAATAAGTTTAAGAATTGCAATTATATCTATGTCAAAGCTATCAAGATGAAATTCAATATAAAATTATAACCAATTTGACCTTATATCTTTATTACCATTAGATAAAGCAGTTGCTGCACCTATTATAAAATTTGTACTAGATACCCACATAATAAAATAATCAAAATTATAAATACATAATAGTTTCTAAAAGGTCTTATTTAAAAAAATGTAAATATGTACCTTCGGATCCTTTTCATAGTAAAACTGTTGTGTTCGTATCCAACGAGAGACGAGATGGTCGCGTACTGTGTGGGCCAGGGCAAAGTAATAGTCCCTTGGGGTCGCAACATTTCTATCTTTTACCAATGTATAATGTACGTGTCGATTAAATGCTTTCTTCACCTCAGCTACATTTTCTACGGCTACGATTCCTCGGACGGATATTTGCTTGCGTTTCTCAGAATCCGTTTGAACGCTCATTTTCACAAGATTTTCTTACAGTGAGAAACACTCTTGTACAGCTGCCAAACCCTGACTGAATAATTTTACCGCGATATCGGTCACCTTGAGAAGGTCAAACATATAAGCATTAAGCTCGACATATACTTTTATCTCATGTACATTAAATAAATATTGATGGTTTCCATATCGTATAGTAAACTACCTGATATTTTTAATATTTTTAGAACAATAAATAGTAATGAATTTAAAGACTAAATTTAAATCTTACCGGTACTATGATTTGTGGATACGGCAAAAACACAACAACATGTAATATGTAACAGTCACTGTCACGACGTTGTCAACGGCAGCCGTCACAATTTGACATATAAAGAATACACACAGATAAAGATTGTTCTCCTTACACGTGACATTGGTTAATTGTTTTATATAGTACTGTAGATAATAAAGTGGCATGCTTGAAACGCTTTAAATAACGACCCGAACTGAACTCTGATATTAACAGTTGTAATAAGGACTATTTTGCTACAGTAATTGATGTTACAAAATTGCATCTAAGCAACATCGCTTCCAAAGCTAATTAATACCTCCATGGCTAACGGATTACGTTTTATTTTTCAAGAGACAGATTTAATCCCTCTTTTTCAAAAGCAGCGTTTTTAATGAGATTATATTTTATTTTTCTTTAGATTTCGATTAATATAAAATTAATCAAATAATATTTTTTTCATTTATTGTTTTGAATTTATGTAAAATCAAAATAAATCAAGAAGAAAAATTATTATTTCCTAATGTCGCCGTATAGCTTAGTTTAATATCATATACTTTAGTTACAGGAGGAGGAGTTTAGGAGACTAGAGGTAAATATGGCGCTATCTTTAATATAAATTTCATCACGTAACCTGTTTGCTAGTTTGGTTGGTTGTTGATGGACCTCGGACGCTTGATGGGTTCCCAGGTGATCATTTTGCGTAGGGATGCGGTAGCGTGCGGCGCTCGGGCACTTAGCCGAGTGTTTATATTTATTAAAAATACTCCTTACGTCACCATTAGGTCGTGTGTCATTGTACTGTGTGATGTAATATATCTCTTAGTCCGCTATTACCTACATGACATACATCATACCATTCTATTTTTTTTATTCTGAAAATAAAATATATTTCTTTAATCTCTGGAGATTGACCCATCATATTACAAAATAGCTCATACTCTATCTACATAACTTATTCAGCACAATATATATTAATAATGCTTTCATTGTAACAGGATTAGCAAGAACGCTATAAAATGAGCCAACAATTTTAAGTTAAATTTTTCTACTAACGAATTTCGGAAGATTTAGCTTTGTGCACATTCCACTAAAACATGTTGCGCACCTTCCAGGACACCACAGGCATTAATAAATGGGGTATAGATGACTTTTCATCAGGTATTTAAAATTATTTAGCGTAATGTGCCCGGACCAAAGTCTAAGGGCAATGACAATAGCTTCCCTACGCATTTTACAATTTGTAAAGCAATCTATACAAGGAGGTTCTTTAGTATACCATATTAATCTATATAGGTAGTTGACCTACTCGCTACTATATAAATGTGGGGCCTCGGGTTGCGACATAATAAATAAATAGAATACGCAGTAAATATTTATTGTATTTCCAGAATATCCATAATAAACATCACAGCAAAACTTAGCATATATCTATACTTACGCAGCATATCCACCATTTTGTTATTATGAACAAATGACATTTATTTTATTTTTTTAGCTTCACGCTTGTTACTGCGCTACAAAGTCAGAGAGAACGTAGTGTCAAGACACTATTGTACGTCCAAATTTTGACGTGCTTTATATTAACATTCTATAGGTAAAAGGTATACATTTATTTTAAATTTCAATATGGTTACATAATATACAAGATGCGTAAACAATTTAAACAATTTTAGTATACTATAGCACTATAAATAAAATAAAGCACTGTATATTGATTTGATTTTTATGTTTTTATATGAATATAGAGATTATACATTTATAAAGAACAATATGACAATGTATAAAATATGTAGAACTTTTTTTTATTTACGCTTACTCTTATATTTTTAAAATGTTAAATTTACTATAAAATATATGTGTAAAATAACAAAAAGAAATATAAGAAATTCACCTCTTATATTGCTAATAAGAAATAAATGCATTAATATATTGAATAACAAATTAGACACCTTCTAGCAAATAGAAGTATTAAAAAAAAAAATCTAATAACATTGTCTATAACATAGATGTTTATTTTTAAAAAATTAGTTGATTCAAACGGTCTGAACTTTTAAGTACAAAAATCAAAGCTATTAAAGACATTTGGATGAAAGCGATATAAAAAAATAACATTTGTTTGACAAACAATAATTAACAATATAATTGAGAAAAGTTCTGACTGGACGGAGATAAAAATGCCAATTATGCATACTCCTATATCGTAAGTCATTTAACCTAACAAATTCATATATACATTAATAATTCATAATTTAGTTAGCAAAAAATAAAGTATAAATTTAAGTCAATTTTTGACAGCAGATTTCACACTGTCCTTCATTATAAGCTTGTTATTGCTAACTTGCTTTATATTATAAATGCCTTATACTACAATAAAATATAAAAAAAACGCACGTGTCATATCGTCTTGCTATTGTTAATATAATTTTTTTTTTTTCTGATGTGGATGAAGGTTGATTCTTTAAAAAAACAGATGCACTTATCAAGTTAATAAATTTTAAACTTTAATTTAAATGGGTTTCGTGTACGTAATTCTTATTTAGAGCACTGACTTTTTATGATTGTATTAAATGGCTACTTGTTACCTAACATGATAGGCTAGCATTCTAGCAATACTATAACACGTAGCGAATGAATGCTTTAGCGAATTTTTAATAACTAAGTATGTTTGATGATCGAGTACCCGCATTTAGTTAGTATTTTGTGTGATATATAAATTGGCGACTTCAACTTTTTAATTTCACTAGATGAGTAGTTGTAGATGAGTATAGTCATTAAGTAAAACATGTGTAGTATGTCAATTTTTGAAAATAATTCCCAAGGTTTTATAAAACATGTATTGATAATACATCCCAAGAAAATAAAATCCTTTAACATTACGTATACATCTAAAAAATGTATTTTTCTTTATAGTTTTTATACCTAAATAACTATATTTAAATTAAGTCGAGTATTCTTAAACATATCTATGATTCATTGATTCGACAGGACAAAACGTTTGGTTGAGGAAAGTTGAAAGTTCGTAGAATTCATAAAATGTACCTAAATAATAAACGCTTGAAAAGGTTATTATGGCGTGTAAGCGATATCTCTTTGGGGAGAAGTGCTAGATGGACATAAATATATTTGTTCAGGATAAAGGTCTCCTCGCACTCGCAGGGCGCGCACTCCAGCCGCAGCGGCGCGGTATTCCATTTCTCCTATGAGAATATCATCTGCGTACACCGACCACTCTGCAGGTCCTCGTACTATTCGGAACATTGTCTGTTGGGAAAATCATGCTATTTACAACACAATATGAATAATATATACAGTAATGTCTAGGCATAGCATATAGGCTTACGTTTTTACGTCTTTTGAGAATTATCAGTTACGTGATTTTCTAATCTCGTTTGTTTGGACACCACATAAACTGCGATTATAAACTTACTGCCCCAACACTATTATTTGGCATATATACATGTTGGGATTTAGTTGGCGTAATCAACGCGCTAAAGTTTTGTGTCTTTTATCTCAAATATAACAAACGGTTCTGTTGCCTACCGCAATATACGCTACTGCACGTATGCATGCTGTTTACTTGCAGAAGAATAGCAATACTTATATCGTGTTTGTTAAATATTATGGAGCATTCTACATAAAAATAACTGTTTAAAAATAAAATTTTATGAAACATTTTTTATTATATGTATATTTTAATAATAATTATTATTTAATACCAATTTTTTTATTTAATACCAATGAAAAAATATTTATTTATATTGTAATTGTATTGTGAGTTCAACGACTTCGAGTTACACGATTACTGTCCTATCTGTACCTACCTACTAAAAATAACAGTAGGTATAAGGTGACGGGATGACACAACAATACGTACATACGTAGCTCCAATAGTCACGTAAATTCAATTCAATTTTGTATGAAACAGAACTTACCTTCCTAAAAATATAATACCTCAAAATCTTAGTAGAATCAAAGCTAAGAAACCATGAAGGCAAGTTCAAGTTTTTACAAAACGGTTCACGGAAAGACTGCGAGATAATGATATAATGTTATCACCTTAGTGCCGGGCACGAGCTTCGCGGTGCGTTGCCTGCGTTCTGGTCCCCATGCACCGAGCCACGTGTTGAGCACGACGAGCTGGCGCGCCAGCTGCGAGTCCACGTGCGCGCGGACGTTCACGTGCGCGTGGATGTTAGCACGCGGCCACTCGCGCGCCTCGTCCATCAGGTCGAGGGCGAACGAGTGGAGCAGGGGACGCAGTCTGAATAGTTCATTAGTTGTGTTTAGTGGAAGTTACTATCTACTCCTGCATAGGTCAGTGACAAATTAATGTTAAAGTTGAATCTTTTCTTACCAGATTGAGGAAAAGAATAATTTTAAATAAAATTTCTCTAAGGCAATTGAACCTGCAAGTATTGGGATTATAGCCAAACACTGTCTCAATAAACAACGACAAACAACTTCAAAGCTATAAGGGTGAAAAGTAATATTTTAAGCATATATTGTGCAACATTTATAACTAAGTGAAAATATGTACATTGTACCTACATATATTAATTATCACAAACTTGTTGACTACACCATCGACAAAGGGCATTGCATGATTCATTAGCTCTTCCTTTGTTTACTATAAGAGGCTTATAAAAATATTAATCTAAATTACTTACAAAATATCTGTGCTATTTATTAATTTTACTTTCTAAAAAAGTGCATAAGATAACATAATGTAATAAGTATTATATTTTTTATGAAAATGCTTGTTAAATAAGTAACATTTGACAAACCTGCCGTTTATTACGATTTGATGTCCTTCGGGAATTCCGTTTGGCAGGGCGGCAATAACGTGCGGTCTCCAGATTGGTTCATTTTCGGCTATTTCAGACAAACATGACCTCATCGGCACCTGTAAGAAACAATAATCATAATTATTTAAATTAAAAAATATTGCTTGGTACGATACTTTAAAATCACGGTAAGTACGATATTTTAAAATCAGTATTAAATAAAAAACATACTTGGTTCAAGATAAAGAAAAACATACTACTATTGTAATCGCCTATATTTTAGTATTTGGAAAGACATGTTTGGAAACCTGACGTTTCAAATACTTTAAAAGTAATTCGTACTAACAGATACATATATATATATATAGATAGATATATGTAATTATATGTAATTTTATTAAGGTATATGTTTAAATTATAACATTACTATATATTTAACTTGGTTCGCAGGCGCGATTTTCGCAAGGCAGTCACTGAAAACCAGCGTTGGTACTGTTTGCTCTGTAGCTCATGCCAACATAAAAGCTGAGTGACTTTCCTTTTTCGCTCCACACTGGTTCACATTTTTGTTTTGTTTTTATATACATTAGAATTATAGTATTTGTTGTGTTTTCTTGCTGTATTTTTCTTTATTATTATTATTATTGTTACTTTGTAAGCAGTGTGTGTTCCGAAATAAAGTTTTTTACTGACTTACTTACTTACTAGATACTACCTGCCTACCTACCTGGTCTATCTGTGACTACAAACTATTTTTATATAATATGTGTAAAAACTGTTTAAGTCAAATATCTCATTTAAAAACATACCAAAAATTTTATTTTTATTGTGTAGAAATTTGGAAATCGAGGCTGTATTAGCATAAATGACAAATCATTGCTATCCATCGAAAACACTCACATTCCACGCGTAAAGTAGGTAAACCAAATTAATATTCATAGCTCAAATGATGGTAACATTTAAAACCTAACGAATAAAGTAGTGACATTAAAAATAATTTTAATAGCAGTTCAGTAGTCTTTTTTTTTATTTTAGCTTCACGCTTTTCCCGTGTAAAGACACTCCGTTCTCCGCTTTCCACCAGATGGAGACATTGCATGTTGAGTAGCTCAACGCCGAGCTTCGTATCACCACAGCATTAAAATGAGAAAATACATATAATTCCTGCGAATAAGAATCGAACCCACAATCACTAGAGTTTACAATCAGACACTACCCCACTGCGCTACAATGTGCAAGGTCAAGTAGTAGTCCTTTAGTAAACACAATGTTATATTTTACATAAAAAATGTTTTTATTTTATAAAATGATATTTAGAAAAACTTAAAGCTCTTATCACTTTTTTAAGTTTGATTTCAGACAGCAACTAAGAAAGTTTAGATATGACAAAATTTTATAACGGACTTCCGAGCTGTTACCTATTTAGGACATGCTTTGATACAAAGCGTTGCCGCCACTTGCTATCGCCAAGTCACAGTCAGCTAACAGAAATCTGTATTATTTATGCTAAATTTTACCGCAGTAATATTATAAAATACGCCCATTATCATCTTAGCCTGTAAAGTTTCATTTTTATATAATATATTATAAAAGACATAAATCTATTATTTTGCTAAAATACTGATATAATGTTCCTTTTATAATGAATTATTTATTTACCTATATCTTACTTTCAAAACGGAATAATAAGATTTTGGACCATCACTGAAACTTCTCAACCCAATAAACCTTAAACTAAATTTATTATCGATATAAACTTCATATTTGAGATACAAAATATCATACGAATAAATATCATGGCAAATCGATAAAGTCACGATAGCTCGTAGGCACGACCCTTTTTATCGTATTTTGCTTATTGAGGAAATAAGCAAAATACAATAAAAATGTTAAATTTTTATATGTTCGATCATGTATTGCGATACAAATACGTGCCTCAATAGCAGGAGACGCCAGAGTTGGGTAAATGTCAGTCTTTTGTATTTTCAATGCTGCGTCTCTTATCCCCGTCACTTGGATCCATTCTGCATTCAATGCGCTCGGATTTCTGTGCGCATAACTGCAGTAATGTTCCCCGTCTACGGCCCATAATGTTTCTTTCTCGTCAACTAATATCTCTATACAGAAAGGTCTACCAGGTTTAAAGGGAAAGAGCCTGAAACAAATAAAAAACACTATAATTTTAACGGTTATTTTTCTATGATATTTTATATTAAATTGAATATGAGTTAAAATATTTTACCTATATGCGGTGGTTTCCTCCGCTCCCCATTTATCATGTCGTTTAGTATTCCTTACAACATAACACTGTGGGAGACGCGCATTAAAATGAACCGCAATATCTGAACGTCCAGATTCTACATCTCCACATCCAATGTTAATAGCGAACCTGATAATATAGTACAATTGTAGAGAAAATAATTATTTTATTTTCTACAAAGTGTCAATATTTTTTCATACCATGGTAAATCATCACTGGGCGTTCCTGTGCATATAATATGAGATGCTATGGACAGAGGCTCCGTCAAATTTTGTGTAAATTTAACATCTCGCGCTTCAGCCAGCTGGGTCTAGAAAGAAAGTTTATTTTATATTAATTTTAAATGTGAAGAATTCATATGAAAATCTGAAATACAGAATGCATGGTCATTTTATTCTTTTAGCGTCAAGGCATTTCTGCAAGGCAAGGAACGCGAAAAGACCAAGTCCAATAACTCCGTTGTCAACTTTTAATTCAAATTAGAGATTTAGTACAACTGTCATGTTGAACGGTAGATTTAAATGCCACCCATAGAAGTGTAATAAATGGGCCCGCGATGGACATACCGCGAACATGAAATTGAAAACGTAATAAATAAATCCTCGTTATAGCGCTACAACTTGGCTTAAAGTTTGAATCACTCGTAAACGTCATTGTTAGCAACTAAAACATTTATAAAAATAAAAACACTCGAATTTATGAAAAAACTGAAGGAAAAAAATAACACACATACAGATTAACAAACACATTACTCTTCCTTGCGTCCCGCAGTTGGGTAAAAGTAATTCAAGAGCATTCAATCAAACACCGGATCTGAATGCGATTGAACTTTTGCGGAAAGAGCTAACAGATGCTCCTTCTCTCATGAAGTCATGCATACATAGGCTTATAACAATATTAAAAAACGAATTTGTACATTTGCGGATTATTCCTTGGAAAATTTTATACGTTTCTATATTTTTAAGTCATCATTCTATAACAATCTACCTCTATTGTTTCAAATACTACAACTTTTTCTAAAGTATTTTCTGGATTAACAGTCAGAAGCTATTCTCCAAGAAATCAAATCTTCCAAGGAAATCTATAAAATTTAAATGGGTTTAATTTAGGGTTTTAGTCGAATTTGTTGCTTTTTATTTATTATTGTTTTTTACTGTTTTATTATATAGATTTACATAGCATCTTAACACTTATGTGATAATAAGGGCGGATACAGAAATGCATACATTTACAGTTTACGGCTACACTAAATAGCTTTAAACTGTAAAACGCCACTATGTCAATATTTGGCAGAATTCTTATACTAACACCTAATATTAATAGTATTTTAGTAGGATTAGTAGTTCTGGCTCTTTTAAAAAGTTTAAAGCACAATATAAATGATTTTTTTTATTTAAGTATATTTAGTACTTATTTATGCAACGCACGGCAAGGAAAGAAGACAAATGTTGATTCATATTTATGAGGTCATCGTCAACAAGGTATTGGCTGACTTTAATTGGTGCCAGGGTTAAGTGGTAACAATGTGTAATAAATCCTAACATCGAACAAAATTATTATTAATAGTTGAAATTGCTTCATTGCAGGCATAAGATAATCGGGTATCGTAGGTAGATTATATTAATGTATACTTTAGTAGGTGCCTTTATCGTATTGGTTTGACTGCGTGCTTGCGTGTGCTTTTACGACCTCCGATCAATATTAGTTTTAGTTGGGGTGAAATTGTGTTTCACTATCGTTAAATCTTCAGGTTTAAAGTATAAGTTAGGGACTAGCAAGACTAGATTAACAAAAATACAAATCAAATTTATTTATTTATTTCTCTTGGTTTTAATAGTTAAAGCTTCAGATAATTTACCCTAAATTAGCATTTAATTTTGATTATAATAATTCTTCTTTAGTTTTACAGTTATTAGGTATTAGTACTTACTTACTCTTATTATGAAATGATCAATAGCAAGTTTATTTTTATCAAGCCTATAAATAATTATACGATCTCATAAACCGCATTAGCTGTTTGTTAGTGACATCAGCGAAAATTTTATTTCTATTAGTAACCTTCAGAGTTAAAACAAAATATTTGATGAAATCAGTCATGTGTTGTGATGTATACATATGTGAGTTAAAATAAGAAAAATAATGTATATATAATTTAACATAAGTGCTAAAAGTGCCAAAAAAACTTGCATTTTATTTACTTTTTGGTGTTAAACATTTAACATTCACTTGTTTGTCGTTACCGAAGTGATTGGTATTGCCTCTTCATTATCACTACCTGCTGGCGGTCGTGCGCGGCAAAATAGGCGACGACAAAATGCACCGCAACCACATTTTCTTTCACAAACCATGACGACAATTTGATAACTTTTGCTACAAGCTCACCAGATGAGCAGTAACCGCACACAGCACAATATATCAGAAACACATATTTTCGTGAATATGCATGCCACGAAAATATCCGCTCGAAACTAACACTACTATTAGCGACGGCCGTCCCAGTTACGACTGCGGTCGCGGCGTACTCGTGTGTACTGTGAGAACTGCAAGCAATGATTCATGCTTATAGTTATCGCAGTTTTGTTGTAATAGAAAGACTTAGTAATATATGCTATACTCTTTTCTGTGATATTTCTGACGAATATATTTATAAGATTTTTCGTAATGACAAGTAAAGTTTCTACCCATTTTTTGTTTAAACGTCGATGAATTCCGCGCGATATGAAGCTTATAAGATAAGATTTAATTTTGATGATCGGGAGAGTGCAATTGACGAAAAAATTGTCTGTTACTACAATTTACCCAATTGTAGTAACAGTCCATTTTTTGTATTATAAGCGATATGTTTTGGATTATTGTCCTTTTGGAATATAAATTATAATTTTCAATTTCTAGATTTTCCGATATCACAAATACTTTTTTGTAAATGCCAAAGTCACTTTATGGTTTATTGTTCCTTCAATTATGTGTAGTTTTCCGACGTCTCCAGCACCCACACAAGCCCACACTCATGATTGGGCCACCAACGAGTTTTACAATTGAAATCAAATCTTTTGAGTTTTGTTTAGTTTTTTTTTCGCTACTCTGTATGTCATTCTGAACCAAAAATATTAAATTTGCTTTCGATCAAAAATATAATAATATTCTAAAAGTTACTACAGTGTTTGTTCACATAATTTTTAACAAATTCAATTCTATTTTCTTAATTAGTTTTGTTGATGAAAAACTTCTTACTCATCCATTCTTCCACGAGATAGTTCGAATCGTACCAATTGAAACTTGTATGTTTCAGTCTTGCATTATCGCAATAATCGTCTAAGCAAATTTTGTCGGCTTTTTTTATTAAGCGCACGATCAATCTTTCGTCTATACGTGAAGGAGTGTGTGGCCGTCTACGTCTGCTGAATTTTTTATTATTTTCCGTGTTTTGGCACGTTAAAAACAATTAAGAACTATGATCGTCGAAAGTTGCACCAGAGCTTAAGACGATTATTGACGATGATTATGTAGATTTATTAATATTTGTCTTTCTTTAATAATGTTTTTAGGCTTCCGACCTATTTTCTACTAATTAAGACCTCCGACTGACTAAAATGTAAAATTTTCAGCAATAGACAAAAGACGAGGATGCACTGAAAGACGTGAACAAATTCACAAATAGTGTCTACGACTCATGGTCAAATATAACTAGTATCATCGTGTACGTAAAATTTCTTTCTATCTATTTTATAAGAATGAAAAGTAAAATATCGTAATGCATTACATTTTAGTTAAAGATTATTAAGAAAAGAAAAAGAAGAATCTATAACACACATATTGACCGGAACAACATATTATTTGTAAAACTATTCAGTATACAAATACTTATTACATTCACTGTATATATAGTACAAATATATAGGATATTATGGATATACTTTAGAATTAAATATAGATCACCAAAGATGAAATATATATATATATATATCACTAAAGAATTAATAAGAGATTAATGGAATTCATTAAATAGATGGAAGAACTATATTATAATTTTACTTTTCTATTCACATTAATGTAAACTGAAGGAAATAAAACTTTTCAGGGTTGACCTGCCCTGCCTTTTTAAGCGTAGTTTGATATGTGTTTTTGTTTATCTCTATTATAGTTAAAAAAATTATTTCATATAATTTTTATAAATTATTCCATATTACTTCAGATGCAGCTAATCTAGTAGTTGCAATAACAAGGTAAACATGAAAATTTTATTATTTTAATAAAAATGTATGCATGACTTTAACTTTAACAATAATTATTCATAAAAATGTATGTATAATTATTTATTTGAATAATAAATTACCTAAATTGCTTTAAAAATAATTGTTTTAGGCTAATAGAGCCAATTAGAAAGCCATAGTACCTGAATTATATGATATGTAACGTACATACCATATCGTTCAGGTACAAAAGCACAGAATTTTCCATTTAAAGGCTCTCCTCCACAGCTGTGCATTTGTATCATTGTAAAGAGGACCCATTGATATAAAAGCCTTAACATACTAAGTTTCTTTGTCTGTAGACAACAAGAAACATTATATAAGATTTTTTATATGTCTTCATTCTAATATTGTATATGAAAACATCTAATGGCCATTTTTTATAAATAATCCAGATATTACTTATATGTAGCCTATAATTATAAGTTTTATAGAATATAAGTTCACAGTGTTTACTTGATACAAATATTGTTTATTTTATAATTGTATAATGTATTTATAAGTTACACAGAATTTAAAGCTTCTATACTTTAGCAATAGCAAATTTATAAATAAAATATCAGCAAAGTATTTTTTTAACTATTCTGTTTTATTTCAAACCTCAAAATCCAGAGCATCCTCAGCAAAATCAAATTCAATGAATTCTTTTGGTATATCACCTTCTTCAACGTCGCCCATATTAAAGCAATTTACACAATTAATACCTTCTGCAGGCATATTTATATGATTACATTTTTGACCATACAATGATAACATTAAGTACTTGTTTCTCTGATAGTTATGATTACCACACTGAACGTATCAGAGCAAACCTCTGATACGTACTTACATAAATTCGACACAAAATATTATTATTATATAAATTTTATTTCTCTACAAACAATTAAAATCAAATATAAATACAGGAGTACGGAATTAATAACAAATACAGATTTGAAATGACACAACTCTTAATACTCAATATCACTGTACTGTCAACTGTCAACAATGGTCTGTGACAGCACAATTTTTTTTATCAATTCGCTGATTTTCAGCTCAGAATCTATTATTACTTGCATTTACTCGTTTAGATGAATTCTGTAGTAACTTTTGGGTTTTATCAAAATTTCATAAAAGTAAGTTTTATGCTTCCATCCAACCTACTATCCCTTGGGGTCCTTGGTTTTATACTCAAAAATACACTGAACGGAGGATTATAACAAAAACTGTTGTTAGCGTCTTGGACATGGATGTACAACTGTGCATCTGGCTAAAATCCGGGTCCGAGACCATTCGCTGTGTGAATTTGTTTTTCAGAAAGATTCCCATATGCTTTTTACCTATTCAAGTTAATTTTTCCTTTATATGCTTCCTATCCTCATAAAGTCCTCCGTTAATATTTGTTAAAGTTTGAGATTTTTAGTTTGTGTAAATTTTGTGTTAGTATGTTAGTTTTAATAAGATCAGTATAAACTAACATCTCTGTAAATATTTATTCATTACTAACCTTCTTTGTTGTGTATACATCCATTGTTAATATTTATTTGTTGTGTTAAGTGAAGGTCGTTGTTGTATAACTTTTTTTACCGATCAATCCACTATCGTGTGTTCTCCATATAACGTGACATTGGTGAAATGGTTTGTGCTCAACTGGCACGTTCGAACCGCCACAACAAGAGAACTGAACTAAACTGAATTCGCTGCTTTAATTTAAAAAAAAAAACAAACTATTTAAACTTTTGTTCAACAGAGCTAATAAAAATAATAAAAAGGTGTGACTTGAATTCAATTCAAAAGAAATAAGTAATTTTAAACACATTATTAATGTATATACGTCTTAATCCTAAAAAATATTGTACTTAACGGTTGTGTCATAGCACATTTCTTTACTAGCACATTTGTTTATTAGCACAGATTGTTTGCTGTTATACGTAATGTGGATCGATCAAGCAACTGAGCCGATTTTTTGCTAAGAAAAAGCTATAGTTTTTTTTTTCGAATGTGTAGTAGGTATGTAAAGCGATAGTTTTACATCGTGTTGTAGACAAATTAGTACTTGAAATAGATACACTAATTATTTTAGTTAATTGAATAAAAGTCATAACATTTTTTTATAGAGCTAATAATAAGATATGAGATTTATTAAAATTATCGCTTAGACTCTATTTGAAATATGCACGAATCGGCCCCTAGTGTAGGGCACTTACATATACTCTTTGGAGTACCTTCTATCACAATGGGGCATATAGCTTCGAATTCAAATAAAACTGCCAATTTTTTCTTTTATTTTGTTGCAATAAAATAAAATTAAAAAATTAAATGACTTTCGTTCTTGTCAATATAAATCATTTATTTATCATATACTGAACAAAAACTTCTTTGAGCATATAAATTATTTGAATCTTCAAAGATTTAACTAAATGTAAAAATAGCAATTATTAAGAGATCCTTCATGTTTTAGATATCGTGCACGCCATATATCCAAATATATCAGGAGTGTTAAAATATCATATATAATTAATTTTTACGTTAATTTTTACCTACAAGTCAAGTTTCTGTGTTAGGACCCCTGCAATATCTAACATACGTAAATGATAACTATTTTTCAGCTGCAGACACGGACAGATATGAGCAATCTGCAAGATGGTTTCTACCTGCTTTGTAAATGGTTGAATGACGCAAACTTGGTAACAAACTCGTAGAAAACAAAATTACTGCATATATGCTAGACCTTGCCTAACAGGCCCGAAATTATATCACATGTTCACCACTGTATACACCTTAATAGAGTAACGTGTACCTAATCAACTGTAAGGTCATCGAAAAAGTTGAACAGCATTAGGCAAATCTTGAGGTTGTTATTTGCGACTAAAGATTTAAATGCGATGAACATAACAAAAAAATATTTAGTAATATGTAAATTTCACTTTTTAAGTAAATTACGCACTGTAGGTTCCATTCCCACTCCAGGAAAAGAAAATTAATTATTATAAATGGACATTTTTACCTACTCCATTATTTTCAGTTATATATGTTTATTGTTAACTGTGCTACTAAAGTAGTTCTAGAGTACTCGTGTAGGAATGTGCAATGATCGGACAGGCTTATTTGGGTTTAAGGCCATTAAGAGAATTAAAACAACATTTAAGTTCGTTTTTATATATGTTTATAAATAATATAAGCAGCGTTACAAAAAGGGTCCATTGTCAGAAACCTTATAAAAGAATTATACAGTATTGGAAGTGATCCAGTTTGTGTAAGATGATACTCGTACGTTTACGCCAGGGTAAAAGTCATCTGCACATTGGAATCCCCAAGAAGTAATGCCTACTACAACATCTCCTTGATGGACGACAGGGCCGCCAGAGTCACCCTGGCAAGCGTCCTTGCCACCGATGTCAAGAATGCCAGTGCAAAGCATCTCTGGAGTAACATCAGGCCATCCAGCGTAACCAGGTTGAGTCTTCAAGTACGCATAGCGCTCAGCGCAAATATCTTGGTCGACGACATCGAGACCGACATGCAGCAGCACTTCAGAGGAAGGACCACCCGTCTGAAAATAAGATAATTTTCTTGGTGAAGAGATAGGTATACCAACTAAAAATGTGAATTAACAAAAAAATAATGTAATAGAAAAAATGTTTAAGATCAATTACCCTAATATCTCCCCATCCTGCAGCATACACACGAGTATTATTAGCGAGTTCGTATGCCGGACCAGCGATGCGTGCAAGACCGACGCTGTTGGATAGAATAGCGTTAGATGAAAGCGTCACTAGTGCAACATCGTTTAGTAGAATACGGTTTACGTAGTTTTCGTGTAGGTGAAGGCGAGACACAGCGTATTCCGTACCACCTGAAGAAGCGAAGGTTGATCCAAGACGTACACGCCATTGGAAAGCGCTATCACCGCTGCAAAATTAATTTAACATATTAGAATTAAGTGAACGACAACTTAAACTCGAGATCCAGTAAAATATTTATATTTTTATAATAATATATCATGTAAGCATGCAGAGGTGGAACTTACAAGTAACAGTGAGCAGCCGACAATGAATGCCTAGTTGTAATCATACTACCGCCACACCATGGCCTGTGGTTAGATCCCCAGAAGCTGTATTGCATGTTAGCCAAAAAGGGATACTGTTGAATGTCAACAGATTCTCCGCCAACTATGCGACTTCCATCTCGGGGCGCAGCTGTAAATAGTTATAAAAAACTTAATTATTAATACATTTATAAAAACCATAATTTACTTGATTTTCAACATTT